>CM070560.1:61197347-61511851 GCA_036346405.1 Phyllostachys edulis | reverse complement strand
GGGTTCATTAGTATTGATCCATATTCCTGCTTCCACATATTTGGGATCTTTACTTTGAACATATCCTCGTGAATATATTTAACTTGCATAGTTAATATATTCATATGAGTATATAAGACTTGTGTAGTCTAAGTATACTTATATGTGAGTATAACATAACTTGTGTAGTCATGTGCACTCACATATCCTTGAATATATCTAACTTGTGTAGTTAATATATTCATGTGTGTATATGAGACTTGTGTGCTCATATATCCTATGAGTATATACAACTTGTGTAGTGCCTATATACTCATACCAATCTACATTCAATTACTTGCATTGAAGTGATTATCATCAATTACCAAAGAGGAAAGATTGTGGTATCTTGTCCCACCATTATGAGTTAATGGTATGGCGGGTAATTAATGATAATCATATTATAGAACTAACACTTTCAATGAGTTGGATGAATAGGTTGAGTTCTATAGTTGAAGACTTTAGATGATCATCATGTGTTGATGATATTGAAGTCAAGAGTTTGGAGTAAAGGATGCATCATATGTTAATATGTATCAAGTTCAAGAAGAGGAGATGATCATGAGTTGATCATCAAGTCAAATGAAAACGCTATGTGTTGATGGAAGTCAAGTGAAGGATGCATCATGAGTTGATGCATATCAAGTCAAGAACCCGAGTTGAAGTAAGGATGTGCGCCATCAAGCTTCAAGTGGTTGCGTAAGGCAAATGTATGACTAGCTAGGGCTAAGGATGTGTTCCTAGTCTTTACCTGGCCTTGGTGTTTGGTTGGAAGACCGGATTGCTAGTATAGGTTGCCGTGACTATTAAGAGGGTCCTTGACTAGTAGCTTGAGTTAGTCATGTGTTGATAGCTCATTGTGTTTGCTCTAGCTCATCTTAACATGTTGCCAATATTTGTGAATGTGTTTTGCAAATAGTTGTGGCTCATGGATAATCCTTGTAGCATGTGACTTAAGTTTGCGTAATGTGATTTGCAAATGGTGTAAGTCCATGTATCTTATTCCATGTAGTGTGATTCTATAAGTTGGCAAATGTGTTTTGCAACTTGTTGAGAATCTCACTTGAATCCTCGTTTAGATTATGATCAATTTGGCAAATGTGTTTTGCAAATTGAGTTGAAGCGAATGCAATTTGAGGTATTGATTCTAAAAGTTGGCAAATATATTTTGCAACTTGTTGAGAGTCTTGTCTTTAACCTTGTGTGCATCTTTCATCAAATTAGCAAAATGTGTTTTTGCAAATTAGAGTTGTGGAAAATCAAAATGCACTTGTTGGTCGTCCAGTGCTCGACTGCAGACTTCGACGCCGTCTCGACCGCTGTGTGTATCGGCTTGACCGCCCGGGCTTGAGGCGGTCTGACCGACCTCTGGTCAGAAATCCGGGTCGCTTTTTTCCAGAGAAGTGCTTTTCCGTCCTTAGCCACTTTTTAGGAGCTGGCCTCGACCGACGCTTATTGGGCTGGTTCACAGTGGTCTGACCGCCATTACATGGGTCGACCGATTTCGCTTTAGATTCTTCGAATCTTTCCCCAACGGCTAGTTTTTGTGTGTGGGCTATATATAGCCACCTTGGCCGGCTTGGGAGATGTTGTCAGTTGTGTGTCAAGTGCCCCTAGACATTCCATTGAGTAAAGAGCAAGCCTCTCATTCTCTTTTGTGCATGTGTTGCACTTAGTGAGGTTAGAGAGCAAACCCTAAGTGCATGTGTTGCCTTAGGTAGTGGATTTCAGATTCATTTGAGCTTAGACACTTGATTGGTTCAAGTGAGCGTTGGAGACTTGTTACTCTTGGTGTTTGCTTAGACACCTAGACGGCGTGGAGGCTGCTGCGGGCTGGGTGATCTTCTCAAAGAAGCTTAGAGAAGACCCGAGCGGTTTGTAGGTGGTGTGGTGCTCGCCATCTCCGGAGTGGAGGAAAGAGCAACCTAGTGGAGCGAGGTGTTGGTCTGGTTTGAAACTGGTCCAAGTGGTTGGACTTACTCTGAGGCGGGTGCTCAACGTGAGCCACCCAATTAGTTTGGGCTTGCCTCAACATGGATTAGGGAGACCAAAGTCTCCGATCACCACGGAAAACATCGCCGTGTCATTGTGGTTTGATTACTTGTGTTTACATTGTGCAATTTATATTCCTTGTATTTAAATTGCTTAATTGTATATGTATGATTGCTATCATTTATATAGTCTCATATTGTTGGTGCAATTTAGTTGAACTGGTTGTTTTAGGCTTTAATTGTGCAAAACCATATTTGTATTAGCTTCCGTGATTAGAAATCGGTTTTAGCCAAAGAAGTTTTTAAAACGCCTATTCACCTCTAGTCGGCCTCCTCGATCTTACACCACCTTGATCAAGATGCTCGATAGTCGAAGAAACTTTTAAGCTAATTTTCGACGGAAATTGTCACTTCTTGTCTTCCTTGATCACATTTTCCTTGAGCTTGGGACACTCCATCTTAATGTGACCTGGCTCGCCACACTCAAAGTACTTGATCGAACTTGACACACCACCTCACTTTCTCATCCTCATGTTGTTGAGTGCCTTATATGTCCGTGAGGAGATCAACACCAAATCCTCTTTAGGAGTTGTTCGAACTGCTCTCCGAAAAAGAAAACAAAGGCATACAAGAAAAGAACTCGATTTAAACAAATTGCAGACGGGGTTAGTCATAAGAGCTAAAGATGAAGGTTTATCAATCTTAGATGGCAAAGCTTCCATCTCATAGGTTTTCAATCTAGAGAAAAGATCATCCATGGTTAAAGTATCTAGATCAATAGTTTGATTGATAGTTGTGACAACCATCAACTACTCGTAAAATAAAGATCTCAAAATTTTAGTTGCATTATCTTCATCAAGAGGAATAACATTAACACCACAAGAAATTACTCAATATTTTCTCAAACGAGCAAAAGATCATCAATAGATTCATCAGCTTCATAGCAAAATCGTAATATTCTTTTTGATAAAGATTTTTATGCACTTTCTTAATTTAAGTGGTTCCTTCATAATAATCATAAAAGTTTTCCATATTATGGGCGTAATTAATATATGAGCTACACGATCAAATTCTTTTAAGAAATCCCTTGAAATAGCAAGTTATGAGCTTGGGCATTTAAATCAACATCCTGCTTTTATTTAGATCAAGAATAGAACCTCATAAGGTCTAGAGACCTTATTCCAAACATCACTACCTTGAGCCTCAATATAAGCTTACATACGACACTTCCAAAAGGCAAAATTAGTACCATCTAGTATGGGGACGATTCACATACTCTCGATGGCATAGCACCGCCTCGATATTATTTGTAGGATCATTAATGACAATCGAGATGGGGGTGTTGAATGATTGTGAAAGACTTCAATCACGATCATTCTCGATTAAAAACATTCCTCTCCGATTCAAAGAAGAAGAATACATCGAGGAATTGAGATGTAAACCTCGCCTGCAGATCGCTGGCCCAAAGAAGATTAGTACGTGATCCTTGATGTCAACAACAGCTACAAGAAGCTTGATAACTCCTGTTGACTTGAACTAGCAACAACAATATCTCTCACGTGAGCGGCACCAAACCGATGTTTCAAACTCTTTAAACAAAGAAAGTGACTCTTGATCGGTAATTATTGTAGATCGGTTGTAGATGGCAGTCAAAACCAATCTAACAACAAGATCAACTAATTAATGATCTCAAGCAGTATGCAATAAACAATCGGAATTGGTATTGAAATCCCAAATACATTTCTCTTAGCCTAAGCAAGAGGGAACTCGATGGGATGTCAATTCCAGCAGAGACAACCGTCAGTCCTTCTCAATTGCCTCACGCAAATACAGATGAAATTTTTAACCTGCAAGTAACACACGACGACAACCAAAAGAAGATGAATCAATACTAGATTCAAATGAACAAACCTCACCACCTCGATTGAAACTCGTAGGCACACAGTGCAGCCGCCAATGACCAAAACCTCCTCACACGAGGACTTACAACCCTAACTTGCCGTATGAGGGGACTATTTGGTTTTAAAGGACTATTTGGTAATTTCTCATTTTGAGAAAAGATTAAATAGAAAAGAAAATAAATTAGAAAGGACCCACCTGCATTATAGGTACGAGGGGAGGATTAAGTCATGTGGCTTTACTTCAAATGAGGAGAGAGATCCGAGATATTTTTTCCTTTGGTTCTTGCTGAAGGCAAAGTGAACTGCTGGCTCTTGC
Organism: Phyllostachys edulis; assembly: GCA_036346405.1. Taxonomy (NCBI): domain Eukaryota; kingdom Viridiplantae; phylum Streptophyta; class Magnoliopsida; order Poales; family Poaceae; genus Phyllostachys; species Phyllostachys edulis. Next base: position 61,507,625 of record CM070560.1, on the reverse strand, counting down.
TGAGAGGCAAGCTGAATCGCGGCCACATCTGGTTTAGCCATGAGCGTGATCATGCGCGCTTGCTACAAAGTGGATGGGGCGCCTCCTCCTATTAATTGGGATTCTTTCTTTCTTTTGAACCCCATTTAAAAAATACATCATGAGTTCCAATTTTTCAAGTGTTTTCTTCTCGATTTGGGGATCTCTTGCTTGACAGATCTAGAGTTCTTGAGTCGTGGTGGATCTTTCACCATTGTGGTTGAGCTCTCAACTTTGTCCTCGCCGTGAGTTTAATCTCTCGGGAAGAACAAGAACCTTTATTTGGTTCATCTGTTGTTTGGTGCTCGGTATGGTGAGACGACTCGCCAAGGCGTTTGTTGTCTTGTGTGGCATAATCCCAGACTCAACTTCGCTCTTTGGTGTGTCCCTAAGAACGGCAAGACTCAGATTCCGATTTACCTCGCTTTTTTCACCACTTGCCAAGCAGTGGGCGCTTAGGTTTTCAGACAAAGATCCTTGTGACGTGCCTAGTCTGCTTATCTTCTTCGTGGTTTCGAGTACCATCGATCCGTGAGTATTCTTGTCAAATATTTGTGCATCTTTTGTGTATATATATAAGTGATCTGCTCGATTCATATTTCGAATCGAAGTGTGATTGAGATATTATGCAAAGTGAGATGCGTAAGCAAGTGATTTCGCCTATGATGATTGTAGTCTATTTCAAATCATAAGATATCAAATTCAGCTCTTGAGCTCTAAAGAAGTTGCTTTCGTCATTGCCAATCTCTTTCTAGTGGGTTAGATACTTGTTGTGGCGATTATATCAATCAGCTTTTGTTAGTCGATTGTTGATTCCTCCTGGTGGAGAGGCATCAAATCGATCTTGAATCTTTCTTTATCAAGGAGTTCATTAGTATTCTCATATCGCCGGTTCCACTAAATTAAAGGATAGAGTGCTCTTGTTATAATCGATGCATACTTAAAGAGGATCTTGTAGCTTCGCTCATTAGATTGATTTTGCTAGTACAAGATAGCATTAAATTAGAGCTCATAGTCTGCCTTCTAGTTATCTTATCATTTTGTGAAAAGTTTAGACTATATGTAAATGAGAGCCATAAACAATCTATCAACTCGAGCAATATGTCATATCATATGATTGTTTATCTAATCTATTAAACATTTTATCCTCGTTAATTGACCTTCTAGAATATCATGTTTATATGTTATTTTGGTCAATTAGTTGCGTACCGAATAATGTTTTAGATATGATTAACTATGTCGGGTTTAATCTTGATTATTTGCTAAAACCGCAATTTCTACAACAATCCGTAAAACCTATTTTTGAAGAAATGGCTTCATCGCCGATGTCGTTAAGCCGTATAGTTTGATTTGCCAACTTCAAACGCTTGTTAAAACCAAGTTATGGTCGACCGACCTCGACTCTTCTCGGGTCATTTCAACTCCTCTAATGTTCCTTTGAAACCACCGAGATGACGCGGTGGAGGATGCTAACAATTCAAACCTAGCTAGGTTGTTAGCGCCTTATCCAACCTACCGCTCGACGCTTATGTCACTTTCACTAATGCCAAACAACTCGGGACGAATTAGATGAGAAGTATTCTCAGGGATAATGGTAACGAGTCCTTTATTATCACGATACTTGAACTACAAGATGGTAGAGGGATTCGGCCGGTGATGGAGCAACTCCATGAGCTTCAACCCATGTACGTGATCTTAATCAAGATGACTGCCTCCTACCCGAGAGTTTTCGTTAATATCATCTTGCAGTTACGCCTCCCGGCGTGACTTTGTGACCGCCGATGACATAAAGGAGCACTTGACACTCAATGAGTTGTCGCATTTATCAATGTCGAGGAGCGGGCAAGAGCAAGGACAAAGAAAGGTAAGGCTCAAGTCCAAGCTCATCTAGTGGAGGTCAAGAGGCCGTGGCTCTGGGAATCGAATTCAAGAATCACCCTAAAATCAAGCTTCAAGGAAAGAATATGAAGAAGAAGAAAGAGGATATTGTCTGCTTTGTGTGTGGAGTGGCTGGCCATAAAGCCAACCATTGCCGCAATCATAAAGGCAAGGGTCCTTCTCCAGCTCAGCATAAGGGCCGCAAGGCCGAGGTAAATGTCGTTCTGGATAATACCAATTTTGAAGGGTATGTACCTAAGGCCTTTATGGCAAGTCCATCAATTGATTGGTGGATTGATACATGTGCTACTAGACATATTTGTGCTGATCGATCTTGTTTCTCTTCTTTTCAGGGTGAAGGTGGTGGATCCATCCTGATGGGGAACGGAGCCGCTGCAAGTTCTTCCTAACTTGACTGACATAAGTCCACATACACCCCATATCTCAAATAGTATCAGTAAATAATATTATCAATTATTCATTAACTAAAATATATAAAACATCAAAAAAAAAGAGAAGAAAATCGTGAGTAATTTCGCTTCCGTCCGGGGCAAAGGAAGAGGGTAAAAACGAAAAGTACAAAAGTTAAGGCATATGCTCACCATCATGTCAGACATATGCACACCACATACGTTCCCAAGCGCATGTCCTGATTGTGCACCCTGTTTCCTGGAATCAGGCAAGGAATTTATCCTGCTCTGGGAGAAGCGAATTGCAGCACAGCTACACAAACGGCAGGTTCTCTGCATTCCGCCGTCTCGATCCATCTATGTATCTATCAGTTACTTGGAGAACCTACGCAGACACGCGGTCTATCTGAGAGTTGTGTCACACTCACACCCTGACTGACACAGCTGCTAATCTTTCCTGGTGGTGGTGATGATTGTGCTGCTGCTGCTTGCTGCTCCATGGTAGGAGTAGGATTTCCAAGAAGTGACTCGCAAAATCACCGGTCTCCTCCTCCTTGGAGTGGCGCGAAAAGCGCCGGCCTTGACGTCGTCCTGCCTCGAGACCATCGCCGCCGATATGCCGGATCTGTAGAGATGGAATATTGATGTAAATGATCCACCTCGTCAGTCAATGGACGCTCTGTGTCTGTATCTGCTTCGAGTGCACTGTATACTGCGTCTGTGAAAGTAGAAGCTCTGAGGCATAGGACGTCACAATGGTGTTCGTGATGATTCGATTAATTGGCTACGTTGTCAGGTAAGAAACACAGCTACTGCAAGAACGTACACTGCTTATTCTTTCTTTCGGAGCTGATTAATAACAGGCGCGCTGATCCATCACATTGTTCGTGATGAGTACATATTGCCAACAAACACGACGCGTTTACAAACCAGCGAAGAGATCGCGCCACCGTGCCTCGTCCTCAGCTCGAAGCCGTCGATGTCGTTCTGGAACAGGACGGCCACTTAGCACTCGTCGACGTACGCGGTGAGGCCGACCGCCGGCTCGTCCGACACCGAAGGGCAGTCAGTACCTGAAGTTGGTGTCCGTAGCGCCGACGATTTCATCGGAGCGGTGCGCGAGGTCGTAGCTGCCGACGAGACGACGACCATGGCAAGAAGCAAATAGTGGCGAAGTCAACCAGAACAAAACTGAAACATCTACAAAAATTCAAAATTTCAAAATCAATTTGAGCTTTGATTTGAATTTCGTTTTCGTTCAAATCTCAGCAAAATTCATCAAATCCCGCTTTCCTTCTACTCAACCCGCCTTCCACTACCGAAGCGCCGCCGAGCCGCTTTCTCCGCCGCCGCTGCCGCCATGGGAGTCGCCATCGCCACCGCCTCCCGCCGCGCTTCCACGCCAAGACCGCACTAGTGCATCGCCATCTCCTCTCGCTTTCAATACACGCCCCAAGCCGCAGCCCACACCGCCGCCGCCCCCATCTCCACCGTGCCACCTCCCGCCTCGCTTCCGGTGAGGGTCACCGCCATCGCTACGCAGCCCACGCCACCACCTCTCCGTCTCCAAGACCGCCCAAAACCTCCACCCAACCACGCCGCCGCCTCTATGTCATGGATCGCCCCACCGCTCTCCAGGGCTATAAAGCCGCCCCACCCGCCTTCAACACCAAGACCAAACACTTCCTCCTCACCCACCTTCGCCCCTAGAGCCGCAAGTGCCCGCCGCCGCCGCTGCCTCTTCCCCATAAGCCGGTTTCACCCTCCTCCAGATCCACCTCATTCAAACACCCCAACACCTCCCATTACCCTCCCGAACCCCTTCCCCACCCTCCGGCCAAATTTCCACCGGATGTTCACCGGCCACCTCTCACTCACCACCACCACCACCCCAAGAAACCACCAAAACCCACCCAAGAAACCCAAGAGGATGAGACCACCCACCGGTGGAGCCTCTCACCGCTTTTCCTCCACCATCGTTGCCGCCACCACGCAAGACGCCAGATCCCCGCCGCTTTGGCCCCTCCGCCTGCCAAGTGCCAAGGGGGCCATGCCTTTTGGCACTACCAAAGGCCTTAAGGTCACAGACGTTATGGCCCTTGGTCGTTTTTTCGAGCGAAGCTCTACCAAATGCCGTGGGCTCAAAGACAAAGGCACAAGCCCGACACTATTCATTCCAAAATTAGCCCATCATCGTTCATTGCATAGCCAGACCTTTATCGCTCACACGAGAAAACCATTCACTGCTCATCATTTAAAATTCAGCTTGCAGGTTGCTCAAACAAGAAATGTATTATCGCACCTAAACCTAGATTAGTGATTAATTATCGCTTATTATCTAATTCATATGCATGAACAGAAAATAGTCACTATTCATCAAAACCCTAAATTCGCATTTTATACTCCTCTCGATCGCTTTCGAGCTCAGAATTCAAATCTCAACTCCATTCACCTATATCAAGCTCCAAATAAATCCTTCCACCTTTCTATAGTATTCATTATCCATTTACAATATTTTTGTTGTACTTGGATTCAAATCTCACAACTCCGTTCAGTCCAATCAAGCACCAGATAAATCACCACCTTCCTTTATATTTCTTTTTCTTGTTTTATTTACTTATATGTTGTTCCCACTCATTCCTTGTCGAGCTAGATTTTATTTGGTTTATTTTATTGCATTGCTTGTTAGATCGCGATCTTGACAACCAAACTCCGTAAGACGCTGACAAGACCAAGATCAACAAGACTTTGTGCAAGAAAGCAAGTTGCATTCCTTGAACATTTTGAACTCACATTTCATATATTTATTATTACTTTCATTATTGTATTTGAGCCAATTACTTTAATTATTGAAATAATACTTTTGAATGCCATGATAATTAGATAATTCCTATTACCCCACGCACAAACCTTCCTAGCACTTGTAGGCCATTTTCACCTTGACAAGTTTACATAAAATATTAGCTATATAAGTAGCTTTGTCACACAAATGTGTTTATCAATCAAAAGAGAGTATTATGGTTCGCTAATAGTTTTGTTGGAGAGTTGAGGGTGGTGTCTAGAAAATTGGACAACCCAATAGACTTGTGGTGAAAGTGAGTCATTAGTGAGATCTCGAGGTGAACACCACGAGTTGGTGTTGGGCCATCGCCACCGATAACAAGTAAGACAAGAACCTTGTGCCAAGTGACCAACACGTAAAACCGCCAACTACAAGCGTGGTCATTACTCCCTGCTAAGTACATCGCTCATCCAAATTGAATATCTCATCGGAAAGGTAATCGCTTGTGTGATAGAGTAGTTATGAACTGGGTGTGACAGAGGGCCTCAAGGGACACTTGGTAGTCTACACACAACTAGAGGTGTCACAAGATAGGGGTGTGAGATCCACTGGCCGATGGAGTCTCCCTAGGGTCAGATGGAGCTAAAACTCACTGGGATAGAGACTAGAAAGGTTGAGCAAGGAAAATGTTTTGTTATCTCAACTCAACCGCACGCTAACTGGTTATGCGTCTATGATCCGACAAGATGAGTTTGAGATATCTTGTGGGTAAAGTTGGGCAACTCACAGAGTGTATAAAAGGTATTCGAATACACCATGCTTCCTAATGAAGTCGTGTTATTAGGTGATTCTAGTACATAAGGTATAAGTAGAGTTTTTGAGATGGAAAGTTGGTAATTGAGTTTGTTGAGAAACCCCTGATGATATTATTTATTATTGTTTTACTGTTTTAAAGATAAACTGCTTTAACTGCTAAATGCATCCACATATGCCTGTTAAGGTAAACCCTAACCATCCTTTGAACTCCTTGCATATAATTATTTAGTTTTTTCATGTGGCTTGTTGAGTGCGGAAGTTGTACTCATTCTTGCATAATTTGCAAACAATCTACAGAAAAAATCTGGGAAAATACAGAGGATCCGTTGAATGTAATTTTGTGGACCCACGGATGGCAATGACTCATCAAGTTATTAGGTCTCACCACCAAGTGCCTCTCCTGATTTGTTGTTCTTTTTATCTTGTATTATATTAGCTTTAGGCTTAGATAATTCGTCAACAGAAAAACCTACGTTAAGCCTTATCTTTGTATAATAAAATATTGATTTTGTTGTAATCAAAAGCTTCGATTGAGACATTTTCGCTTCAGAATCGCATCTCTCGAATCGGTTACGAGAATTTAACGTAGAGGCATTATAAAAACAGAGCCAACCCAATCGGATCTGGGGAATAAATGCCGATTACACGTTGGTCTCGAGAAAAGAGAGGGCAAAGGCCAATTATACGAACCAAGTCGCCGCGAGAAGTTCCGTTAAAAATCGTGGAGACGAGGGATGGAGCGGCGCAACATCATGCAAAATTTCGTGCTTATACGAGATCAGCACAAGGAGAAATTAGGAAGAGAGGAGTTAGATGATACTGCAAAAACGTACAAACGCAACGGACCGCGAGTCCGCAAGGGTATCCCTACTGACATGCGGGGCACGGATCTCATGGGGCCCCGTGTCGGCGGCGTCTCAGCACGGATCCGATCTGCACCCACGCTCTCCTCATGGGTAGCCTTCAAGGTGTTATTATTGACCCACTGACATGCGGGATGCGACCTATGGGGCCGTATTGCCAGAGACGTTTCAGCTGCGCCGCTATTTTGATCGCATAAGCTGCGCGATCCAAATTCGGAGGGTGGAAGCGCCATTACACGAGAGCCTGTCTCTAAGTGATCCACGCCGATGCGCGGCCCAACAAAAATGACTCGGCCCATTCTTGGCCCACTCTCCGATCCGTCCCCATGCCGGACGTTGGTCGTGGTTACGTCCCGGGCTTGTCGCGCCGCCTCGCTGTTTCAACCAACCAAATCGCTGCAAAAAATTCCGAGAAAAATCGTGGGGATGGGGGGTGGAGCGTGCCTCGACATCGTGCGGAATTTCGTGCTCAAAAATTAGATGGGTACATAAGAGCTAGATCTTTCTGTTTCCTTACCGGTATTGGCAGCGATCACGGCCGGCCGCCGAGAGCCGCTGCCTGCCGCTCGTCACCGTCGATGGACGTGTTCGCGCGCATCTTCGGCATTGAACACGATGAACCTTCTTCCTCTGCATCCTCAGGATGTTAATTAGAAGCATGCTTCATTCACTGCGAGGTGCCATCATGATGCTGTGAACTAACACGAGGAGCGATGCTAGAATTGGATATGCATCTTGTTTTTTTCCTCCCGAGATGGGATATGCATCTTGTTTTTTTTCCCTCCCGAGATGGGATATTCATCTTGTGCTTGTATGATGGTATATAGCTAACTTGATAACTAACGAAACAGTAGCTATATACCATTTTACTTGTCCTTGGTCTGTGATCGCTGAACAGAATCAATATACTCACTGCGAAATTAGGCCACAATCTCACTGAAAACAGGCACGACTGGTTGCAAGATTGTTTAGATATGGCAGAACCAGTATTTTGTCACGCCTCGAGCTGAACTCTAACAAAGATAGATCTAACGCCAATTTATACCTACACCACGGTATAATAAAGAGAAATGTTTTGACCATTACGTCCGACACAAAGTTCCGTCTGTGACGCTCATTTACACCGACTACATCGCTTAACCTTTGGTTGTTATACTAGATGCACGATCTGCTTGAGGCAAGTCCTCCCCCCTTCTCTTCCCCACACTAACTCCTCCAAATTCATCCCTCCCCAATCTCCCTCACCGCCTGCGCCATGGCCGCAGTGGCCCTCATGGAAATGTCTTGAATAGACCTCATTCTACTGATTGCGACATGGAGATCGGATTGGTGCCGCTCGATCACTCGTAATCACCGCTTCAAACACGCTCGCGCTCACAGATGGCGCCAAGTCGAGCAAGAATTTATCACTTCGCCACCGCCGTGGTCATCCTCAGATCGCCGCCGCCATGCAAGCACACTCGTCGTGATCCTCTCACAGAGAGCTAGAGCCGCATCCTTCTCGATTCTTTTAGCCGTAGTAGATCGTAGTATCAAATAATGGAATCATGTGCTGCTGCTACTAAATATATGTAGGCCCATGGCAGTGGGATGGCAATAACACAAATCTTAGGTGTGTATTTCTTGGATCAAGTTCAGTGCTTGAAGCGTTCTTCCTCTTCTTCACTGTTGTTTTAACGAAAAGATTGATTTATTGCTTCTTTGAACTTCTTTGATATGTTGTGACCGTTGAAAAAAAAATATTGCATCCTATTTTTTGATATGTTGTGACCCATTGAAAAAAATATTACGACCATCGAAAAAGATGTTCCATCCTGTTTCTTGATATGTTGCATCATGTTCTTCACTTTTGTTAACCGTGATGTTGCAAGATGAGCTTTTAACGCGTCCGCTTTCTAAATGTTTGTTTCAATTTCGAGATTTTTGATATGTTGCGCCCTTTTCCAAATGTTTGTTTTGATTATGAGATTTTGAGATATCCTCTTTTTTGAAATGTTGCATATGAATCTTTGGTGGTATGTTGCAACAAGTGAAAAAATATTGCAGTTGTGTGGAGGAGGTTTGAGGATGGTGGCTGCTGGGGGGTGGTGTTCGGTAGCTTTTGTTGCGGGCTGTGGCCGAAGGCAGGGAGGTGGGACAGTGCGACAATGGGAGGATGGGCTAGGAGGGAAGTCCGTGCTCTAGGCTGGGCCAATAATAGCTAGGCTTTGCACTAGATATCCCACGCCTCGGGCTGAAGTCCAGATTACCATGGCCTGATTCCGCCCCTGTAGACATGTGATGTGATTGATCACATTGAAGAGCAGATCAGATCGGCCAGACATGGGCCAACCCTGGTCGCTGCCATAAATCTCGTCTGCTCATTTGTGATCTGTGTATTCAATGGTTGGAACTTTGAAGAAATTATTACTCCTATACCATATAAACCTCGTATTGAGTAGCTGAGACGACGCCGTGGTCATATTAATCTGTGCTCTGCATATTATTTCTCGAAGCAAAAAACTGGAGTAAACAAGTAAAGGCATCTCCAATAATTTGTCTCTTAGCTTGTCTCTAATACCCTCTATGTTATCTTGAGATAATATTAAAGACAACTATTTCAATAGTTTATTCTCTTAGGTTGTCTCTAACACCTTCACAAGTATTTAAGCTTTGTATGAATCAAATAACCATACTGATCAACACTAACTTCAATCTTTGTGACCTATATGTGTTGTTTGGTTACATCTACGAAGAAAAGCTTCCCAAAAAGAGGCCCCCATGAGTCATATCCATTATTGATCGCATTAGAAACTACAACTACAACCCCGAAGAAGTTCAACAATAGCAGTGTAGTTGGAGGTATTAGCAAGGTAGTCCACTTGAACGTATATAGCTCTGAGAAGTCTTCGTCATCTCTAGCCTTTGATGTCATAGTGAAGCTGGTATCAACACCGGCAAGGACCTTCAGAAGTCCTTGGAATACAGTAAAGAGATGTGCAGAAACACCTCCAATGACCCAAAACTGCTCATTTCTCCACCAATCATCAATGGCCACACCACTCCATCTCATTTCAAGGATGCTTGTGGCAAAAATACAGATGAAAAGTGACATGAACCAAAGACTAGCAACATTGTTAAGCTGCAAGTTGAAATACCAATGGTGATAAGATTCAAAAAGAAAATCGCAAGATTCCTAAAGTTTATAGCTAAATAAAGTTTACCTCTGGAGTGATAAATTTCCCGTGAGCAAGCATATGGCAGGCAAGGTACAATAAGCCAAGAACGGAATAGATGTCCAAGGATATACGATAGAATTAATATAAGAAAATCTCTCCAAGATTTTTAGCCCACCACCATACCCATACCAAAGTTTCAACAGATCCAAGAGCCCAACGTAGGACCTGGTGAAGACGGTCAGAAAGATCCAAGAGCCCAACGTAGGACCTGGTGAAGACGGTCAAAAGATTCAGAGGTGCAGAACCTTTGAATGCAGGCCGATTTGGAATGCAGTAAATAGACCGCCAACCATGAAAGTGCATCTTAAACCCAGTCAGGATAACTTCTGTAATTGATCCATGAATCCATCCAATCTGCAAGAAACATGATTTAACTGGTAAGAAATATTTTCAAAAGATTAATCATCAGTATTTCAATTAGGGTCTAGGCTCTTTACCTCCTTCCCCCAGTCTGTCTTGTCTTCATAACCACAACTGATAGCATGTATAGCTTCCTTTAGTAGAGAATATGGACTTGCACTCTTCAGGGTTCCACCATTCTCGAGAAGTGTGGATGCAACAAAAACAGAAGACTACCCAAATTTCTTTTCTAGCTTCTGTTGATTTACAATTCCAGCCTTGTCATTTTCAGCTCCTGCAGTGACAATAAAAATGTGGGAGTTTTACCATGTTGGATAGCAAATGTAGGTGTGTTTCAGCCTTTTGAAAACAATATAGTTAGTCCATTCAGTGCTAAATGATTGTAAGCATTGTCCTTATGTTTAAATCCGTCGATATGACTAGACTGTGGCCACTACTACAAAAATGCATTATAGTAGACACTTATCGCGCATTTTTCCTTTGGAACCGCTCTGTTGGCTATTGCCGCATCAAGGGTGGCGCGGAAGAATATTACGACGGTATTTTTAGAACCGCTCAGATAGTCATCTATCATGCACGGGTTTTTATTAAGAACCGCTCAGGATATGCCCATCATTTACAGATAAATTGAGCGCGACATCATCCTCTCGCCAGACCGCCATAGGTTCACTACCGCCTCGTGATCGCCAGCCGCGACTTCTCGCCACACTCCTGCCGCCATGCGGCCACTTTGATAAATATAATCAACCTACCGTCATTGGCTCCACTTAGATCCGTAGCTAGCTTCTCCTCCCCAAAGCGCCACTTCTCCCTAGCTCCTCCAACTCGCGATTTCTCCCTAATTAAACAGATGAAGTAATGTCGATTATCCTTTTTCACTCTATTGATTAGTAAATTTCCGACTTTGCTACTCCGCATATAGACGCTAATGTTTTGTTTTCTTTTGTTGTATTCCTTAATCTAAGCATAGGGTTTAGGTTTCAATTAATACTACTTGATGGGAAAAGGCAAAACGACGCACATCTAGCTCTCAATTTGATGGACCCTATTTGTAGAAAATGAAAAGCAAAACATGTAGCCTTTAATTAACTGTGTAATTCTTTGTGCAACGATGAGACAAAACGAGTAAGTACGCGCAAAGAAGTGAAAGTCTTAATCGTAACTAATTTCATGAGTAGTTTTCAGAACAGATTAAAAAGAAGAATTTATGACACACCAAGATAAGTCACATGTGCAATGATATATTTTATATTTCTCCATTTATATCCATGAAGAAACGCTATCACAAAGGGTTTATTGTTTCAATTATATGAATAGATATTGCTACAATCGCTACGACCAACTTGCTAGTTATTAATTAGGATCTTCCTCTTGTCTTTTGTCTCAGATCTAATCAACAATCATGCGATAATCAATAATTATCCGCTGCACCACCTTAGAGAGGAGAAGGTTGGACCCTTGCCCCTAGCGCCCAACACCCGCCACCTCCTCCCCATTGCGCCACCTTAGAGAGGAGAAGGAAAGGAGAGGAATCGATTTTCTTCGTGACCTTCAAGGGTAACGATCTATAACCCTTTATATTTGCTATAAATTAATCGCTAATCAATTTTGACACTAATTTGTTACATGCGAGTGTAGATGGATCAAACCGATGTACAAAGCAGAACCGTGTGAGTCAAGAGTACATTAATGGCGTGGTTGTTTTAGAAGAGCCACCGAAAGGTGATATGTTGAAGAAGGAGATAAATTTTATGTAATCGTCCATGCATTGATTGCGAATTTGAAGATGTTTAACAACGCGACGCAAATAGAAGCGCACTTGATTCAAGGGTTTCACAAAAGGGTATACATGTTGGACCACCACGTGAAGAGCAGATTATTACACATGAAGTTAGTAATAACGGCACCGCCGAGGAAGTCAACGATACGGATGTGGATCAGATCGCTTTTGATGAGGATATGTCACACGATGACAACTGATCGATGCTACGCGATGCGTAAGAGAACTACAAAGGAGAGAGAGTTTTGTAAATTCGAGGGCTTATGGAGGACTCGTGAGACCTTTGTTCCCTCGTTGCAAGCCGAATATACAAGGTTGTCAACCGTGCTTGAACCGCTGAAATTGAAGGCAAGCAATGGTTGGTCCGATAAGAGTTTCACGGCTTGTTAGGTCTCCTAGCGACATCCTTCCGGAGGGAAACGTGTTGCCCAAAGACCACCTATCAAGCAAAGAAGGTTATTTGTCCATTGGGAATGGAAGTAGAAAGAATACATGCATGTCCTAATGATTGTATCCTCTATCAGAAGAGTATGCGACATGCATGTATGTCCTGTGCAAAGCATCCCGATACAAGCGCCGTAACATCGCTAAGGTGAAGCAAGGACCTCTCGCTAAGATGTTGTGGTATCTCGCTCAGATCCCACGCTTGAAGCGCTTATTTGCGAACGCAAAGGACGCAAGATTGTCGCTGGCACTCAGAGGAGCGAAGAGAGATGGAAAGCTAAGACACCTCGCCGATTCTCGCCAAAGGAGAAACTTCGATCGAGTCAAGAGTTCAAGGCGAACCGAGGAATATAAGGTTAGGTTGAGTACGATGGAATGAATCCTTTCGTAACATGAGCAAATGACATAGCACCGCCCGTGAATCTATGTATGTACAACCTTCCTCCTTGGTCGTATGAAGCGGAAGTACATTTTGATGTCACTACTTATCCAAGGGCCAGCAACCTCGGGAATGATATTGATGTGTACCTAGCACCATTGTCGAAGATCTTATGACACTGTGGAACTAAGGGGTACAGTATGGGATGCGCATAAACGAGAGAACTTCACTTTACGCGCCATGTTGTTCTCGCACCATCAATGATTTTCCCGCCTTGGTAACTGGTCGCTTCAAGCCAAGACAAAAGGAGCCAAAGCCCGTTCAAGACCGCTAGATGCTACAGAGAGTGTATGGTCAACAACTCACAAGAAATCGTATATAAGGCCACCGTGAGGTTCTTCCTCAGAGTCACCCATACCGCAAGATGAAAAACAATTCGACGGAAATAAGGAGAACGATTCACTTCCAAGGGCTTTTAGAGGAAAGAGGTCTATGATATGGTTAAGGATATCGATGTTGTGTTTGGGAAGGACGAAATTAAGAACCCGTGAGAAGAACATCCGAAGAAGCGGCCAATTTTTGGGACTTGCCTTATTGGGAGCACTTAGAAGTTCGCCATCGTGATCGATGTCATGCACGAGAGAAGAATGTATGTGATAGCTTGATTGGTCTCTTGTCAACATTAGTGGCAAAACAAAGGATGGTGTTAACGCACGGCGTGACTTGGTTGATATGAACATAAGGATCGAAGTTAGCACCGTAGAGACCGACACAGATTTAACGTATTTTTCCCAAATTTTGCTACACTCTATCCAAGGCCGAGAGAAATGAATCGCGTCGAGCTTGCATGGAGTGAAAGTCCCATCCGTTACTCCGCTAACATTAAGAACCTTGTTTCTATGCAAGATTTGAAATTAATTGGTATGAAGTCTCATGATTGTCATGTGCCGATGACACAAATGCTTCCTGCTGTAATTAGAAGTATCTTGCCGTAACAAGGTCCGAGTGGCAATCTTGAGGTCAGGTTATTTTTTCAACTCAATTGCTCAAGATCATTGATCCTCAAGGACTAGATGCTCGCAGGCGAGATGGTGACCACTCTATGTCATCTTGAGATGTATTTCCTCCGCCATTTTTCGATATCATGGTCCATCTCATTGTTCACCTTTGAGAGAGATAAAGATATGCCCCTGTTCTTACGCCATATGTACCCGCTCGAGAGGTACATGGGAATTCTCAAGTCCCACGACGGAATCGATCTCGACCGAGGGCAAGATCATCGGGTTATGCAACCGAAGAGGTCATTGAGTTCTCAAGGCCGACTACATGGCTCGTGGAACCGATAGGTGTGCCTCTATCTCGCCATGAGGGAAGATCGATGGTATCGGACCATCGGAAGGAAATCAATAACTCCCGATCCGATATATACGCCAAGCCCATTTCATGGTCTTGCAACACATGACCCAAGTGTCCTCAGATATCGACGAAAGCACAAAGACATGGTGCGCCAATGTAATCCGCACTGCTCGAGGTTTGGATCACGAGAGAGCACAACCGCTTGCTCAACGAATGGTTAAAGGTGCGAATCATCGAGAGGTCATCAAGTGATGATACGCCGCTATGGTTGGCACAAGGGCCACAATTTACAATTGTCACATGGCAAGGATACGACATCAATGGGTACACATTTTATACGGCAAATCAGATAGGAAGAGCACAGCCCGTAATAGCGTGTCCGTGATAGATGCATTCAAGATCGGCGGGATGAGGAGCTCCTACTATGGGCAAATAGACGAGATATGGGAGCTCGACCACGTGCTTTTCAAGATCCCCTATTTCGTGCCGCGGTCCATCTCAAGACAGTGAAGGTCGATAAGCACGGTGTCACTACCGTGGACCTTTAACGGTTTGGATATAAAGACGAACCATTCAGATCAAGCAACCAAGTTGTTCAAGTCTTCTATGTAACCGACCTCGCAAATAAGAAGCGCCACGTAGTTCTTCATGGAAAAGGAGGATTGTTTGAGTTGAGAATGTAGTGGACGAGGAAGAATACAATCAATTTGACGAGTTGCTCCTTTCGAAACAAAGATTAGGCTCGAGGAAGAACCCAAAGGAGGAAGCTAGCTATATGCGCCACGATCATCATGAAGGCCTATATCTTAATTAAGAATTTACTCCAATGTAATTAATTTATTCCATAACATCATGTGTTATGGACTTGTAATCTCTCATATATTTTGATGTCAACGTGAAATTGTCATGTGTTGATGTGTTATGGACTTGTCATATTTGATATTGATATCAATGTGGACGACATTGTAATGTGGAGTATCAAAATTGTCATCATACTTGATTTCGAGTTGAGTTGAATTAGATATGAAATTTTGAAGTCAAATGTGTTATGAACTTGTTATGGACTTGTCATATTTGATATTAATGTCAATGTGGACTTACATTGTAATGTGGAGTATCAAAATTGGTTTCACTTGATTTGGAGTTGAGTTGAATTAGATATAAAATTTTGAAGTCAAATGTGTTATAAACTTGTCATCATACTTGTCACCAAAGTTAGAATTCATATGGACTTGTCATAATTGTCATCATACTTGTCTCAAAGAAGTTCACTCGCTTTCTCGTGATATTTATGTCTCACCGTGTTCAAGATGTTTTGTCAGATATCATAAATTGGCCTCGTGTTGTTGGGCTATCACGCATTTATTTTATTATACAACCGTCAGGAATAATATCACGCATTTCGCTCAAATGAGAACCGATCAGATATATATCACTGCATTTCCCATAATAGAACCGCTCAGGATATTATATCACGCACTTCTATTATGGAACCGCTCAGTGATATATCATCACGCATTTTGCTCATTTCAACCGCCTCGTGATATACTTTTTATAAGGCGGAAACGCTAGGGTTTTCTCTCACTTCACTCTCTCTCATGCTTCTTACTCTCACTGCTGCTCGCCTCTAGGGTTTAGGGTCGCCGCCACCGCCGACCACGACCCGGCGCCGCCGCCCGACATTGGTGCCCCGACCAAGGCCCCACGACCTCGGCCGACCTGGGCCACCACCTCGGCGCCTGCTCACCTCAGTCAGAAGCCCCGACGGCCGCCATCGACCTCGGCCGCCGCCTCGACATTGGCGCCCGACCTCGATGTCGCTGTCCTCCTCCCCGGCGGCTCTCCTCCTCTCAGACCGCCTTTCTCCCCGAGCCATCCTCCTCCTCAGTCGACCTCCTCCCACCTCCTCCCCAAGATCGGCCTCCTCGTGACTGCCTCCCCAGCTTGTGCGGCATCCTCTCTGTGAGTATTGCTCTCCGTGGCGCTTCGTTGATTTTGCATATATATATATATATATATATATATATATATATATATATATATATATATATATATATATATATATATATATATATATATATATATAGCAAGCAAATTAATTAAGGGCTTTGTTGACATGCTCGTGATGAACTCCGCCTTTATAATGAGATTGAATGTGATAGTTAGTTCATACTTGAGCTCTATTGTATTACTTGCTACCGCACAATATGTTGTACCGTTAATTGGTTACTTTCGTTCAAATTTCATAGTTCTATTGCAAATTGATCACTTGTATTGACTAGTTTGTGATTCTTCTAGTAGTATGTATGAGCTCATTCAACTTTTCATTTGCCATCTTGATCTCTCAGAGTCAACCTCTGCTTGATCGAAGTTTAATCTGCTGCTAATGCTTGAGATCATTTGACGCTAAGCAAAGTATTGTTTAGAGCTCATAGTTTGAATTTATATTATCATATTCATTTCATGAAGAGTATAGACAATAGGATTGAGATGGCAAAGACTTGTTCTTTAGCTACTCTCCTTCCGAGAGCACATAATATCATCAATCGATTTCTTAGAGAAGTAGGTTCAGCAAAAGATTTGTATCACTAGTTTCTATCTATACAAAGATCACAAGAGAAGCCGGTGGATTAAGGAGTGTTAGGAGTGTTAGAATAGAAGCTCGTGGATTAAGGAGTGTTAGGAATGTTAGTAGTCCAGATGAGCTCATTCAACTCTTCATTTGCCATCTTGATCTCTATAGTCAACCTCTCAGATTTCTTCCCCGAGAGCAAGTAAGCGAGATGGCAAAGGCATCTGCTTTTGCCGGCCACCGACGCCAAGCAGATGGAAGAGGGCGCCGACGAGGCCGCCAACACCGACCCCGCAGATGGAAGAGGCGCCGACGAGGCCGCCAACACCGACCCCAGCAGATGGAAGAGGCGCCGACGAGGTCAGCCACCGCCGATTTATAATGACACGGAAGCGAGATGGCAGAGGACAATCGAAAATGCCTACGCCTACCGGTCATCACGAGGTCGCTGACTTTGGGGTCCTCTCGAGTCCCAAGAGATCGCCAGCGAGATTCCAACCATCTCGGGATACTTGAAGGAACGGTCCTCATCACCACACCAAGGTGGAAGGACTCGACGAAGAAGCGAAGGCGCTACTGCGGGATGTAACTTTCAGAGAAGTTCACTATTCCGTATATATGTGGCACGCGGCGACGGACAACGATGCTCACGATGGGTAAATCGTGAGGACCTTCAAGAGCATTCTTGTCACGGCACGTGAACACGGGTCGACGCCTCTTCAAGCAAAGATAGATTCTGACGCGGAAGCATGGGACACCTTTGTGGCTATGAAAACATCGGCCAATTTAAGGAGCAAAGTGCGCGACAAAGCTCTCCAGACACGAACACTCACCAAGACAGACTCGACACCGGGTTACGCTGGTAAATACGAGGAATGGGCGGCGAGAAGGAGAACCCGCTTCGATGTCACGCACCTGCTCCCTAAGCCGTTAAAAGCGAGGGCACAAGTCTCGCCTTCGGTAGCATCTCCTTCACAAACCCGCAGACCAGAAGTGTCCCAACGCAGGTAAGTATATCGAACTACTAAGTTGTTAATAAGTCCATAACTTCATAGTGTCTATAATAACGTGATGACCTCTTGCAGCTGGACTTGATCGCCTAAGCTTCCCAAGGCTCCTTCCGCAGCGCATGGAGAAGGATATACTATCTACGGCCTTGGGAAACAAGGAGCACCCGGTCGCACGCGAGGCCTTGGGGTTAACGCATCTTTGATTCATGGATTCGCGACGACTACTACACGATAGGACTAGGAAGAGATCCAAAGTCGAGCACGACAACCGCTTGGTACAGATGATTACTAACCAATTTCAAGTAGAGATGGCAAGATTAGGAGTCAAATGGATATACTCATGAGCCGCGGCCGCAAGTCGCCTCGCTAATTTGAAGACACCTCCTCGACGTCGGAGTAGCCGTCCGCACAAGATAATTAGAACATGACGACGTCCGACACCGATAGACAACATCAAGGTAACGACATCTATGGAATGCACCAAAGATAGACCCTAACGACGCCTTAGCTAATTGGCGATCGCTTTGTAGGAGCCGACGCCTCAGAAGCTCCAAGTGAGGATGGATGGGTCCTTTGTATTGAGGTCGCGCAGGGATGGTGTATCCATACGAGGAAGGGCAAGGCAACACGGTGCTCACCGGTGCACTGCTACGCCAAGGTTCGTGGATATGGTACATGTCAATTTCCGAGCCATCCCGCCGACATTTGCCCAACGAAGAGATCACAACACTAGGGATGCCGCCCTCTTTATCCAAAGGCCCAAGAAGAACATCGCTCGAACCAAAGAAGCCGCGATCCGACACCCACTATTCCTTCCAACGGACCTCGATGACTCCACCTCATGTTTCGCTTCAAAAGGCCACCTCTTCGATTCCCCGTGGAGAAGACGCCAAGGAACAAAGAAAGCGGCCGACATATCGGTTCCCGAAGTCGCCTCACAAAAGACAATGCCAATCGCTAAGGCCAAATCGAAATCAACGAACGCATAGGCGCCCTAAGTCCGAAGTCCGAGAAGTCCGAAGTCCGCGATACCGGAAGTCCGCGATACCCGGAAGTCCGCGATATCGGAAGTCCGCGATACCCGGAAATACATCATCGAAAACCGCTAGTTCCGCCACAGATAATGCACGCCGACATGCTTGTCGCTTTGCATGCCCGGTACTTGGACAAGACCCAAAAGAAGGGGTCCGACATCGAATCACCGCCGATACGAGGACAAGCATTTCTTCAACGGACGAGGTACTTCGTCGGGCTTCAATGATTTATTTGAACTATTCAACCTCGCTGGCCTCGACGCCTCGCTTCTACGATGTTGACAATCGTAAGCGCGCATAATCAAGTTCTACATTCATCTAATACCGATAAATATCACAACTCATTGCTTATGTATAGATACATGCCGCAAAATGTCCGGAATGGAAAGAACCGTGGTTTCTCTACCCCACACGTGGTATCGCTGTAAACCATCCTACAAGACTCGCCCTTCGCCGAGAAATACATAACGAGGTCATTGCTTCTACAGAGGAACATGAAGTACATAGTGGTGCCCTACAACCAGGGGTAAGTGTCACTACTTGCTATACAAATTTCATTTGTACATTATACGCAAAGACTAACTTAGGTTTAATGACTATAGCGACATACATGAGTAGGTACCATTGATCCTTTTAGTTATTATACCCAAGAGGAACCATGTGATATACCTTGATTCCCTAAACCGCAACAAGCACGACTTCAAAGACTCTAAGAGGAATACTGAGAGGTATGCTCATTTCCTCCTTACATAACTCTATTGTAGTCTTCATTCGCTTGAAATGGCCGAGGATAACTTTTTTCAATCATGTAGGTCGCTCATCAATTATGTTGCCAACAAAGGAATATACGATGGAAAGAGCGCCTAACTAACACATAGGATGGATTTTCCAAGACGTATACAACACAATAATACTATATCATACTTCATAATAACGTGTCTCGAATCGACTATACCTATATATGTAATTTATTTTTGCAAAGGCGCCAAAGAAAAAGATGATGAGTTATGTGCAATCTACGCTCTCGCTATCATATGCGCCTAATCCTTACATGCCTAAGAAGAAGGATCCCGAGGTTTGTCAATCTCAAATAATTATTTCCTAATTATAAATTTAAATATATATAGCTTACCACTTTACTCTTAATTGGTAGCTTACAGTGTCTTGGATTTACAATGTGATTCACTGCTAGGAAGAGATCAAGGACATTCGAGGAAGCTCATACTTTATCAACTCGTAAATCATTAACGACAACGGAGAGTTTCACCCGTCGCTAACCCGTGAGCATCACCCCACTAAAACCTCTCAACGCAAAACAATTGTAATCTAGTTGTAACTATAGCTTACAAATACTTGAACAAATGCGATCATTTGTAATTTATTTTGAGTAATGATCACTTTGAGTTGTCATGGTCGCTGAATCATATTGTGAAATGCCGCTTTTGTGATTGCTCAATCTGCTTCGTGAATGCTTGTTTTCAGAGGGCATGGCTAGCAATTCCCGAGGCTAGCCAGAAAACAAAGAAATTGTGGGTAGAGTATATCACGCACGGTTTTTTGTTAAAACCGCTCAGGAAGGTAGTATCACGCATTTATTTCGATCGCAAATCGCTCGGATAGGAGAATATCACGACGGTTCTATATAAAAGCCGCCCGTGATAGTCACAAATCACGACGCTTTTTATTTAGAACCGCTCGTGATATTCTCCTATCACGCATTTTTTATTTAGAACCGCTCGCGATATTTCAGATCACGCATTTGCTTCGCTGAAACCGCTCAGGATATTTCGTATCACGACGGTTTTGTACCGCCTCGTGATAATATCTCGTTATCACTGCATCAATAAACATAGACGGTTCGGAAACCGCCTCGTGATGACGGTTCCAACCGCCTGTGATGTCTGCCTCGTAGTAGTGGGCGCTTGTAAGAGTAACAGAGTGACGCTATGTGGTTCTCGCAATAAGTTATCTCGCAATTGTTAGAAAGTTTGACAATACCGAATGCCTTCCTCAATTTCACTAAGAGCATATGCAAAAGATTGATTTTCTACTCTCTTGAAAAACAATCTTTTCTTCTTCTCCCGCTTAGATTTTGTTTTCTTCTTATTCCTCGCATCGCAATGCTAAAGAGAAGCACCACTTGGGCCAAAGAATTGCAAGTTCTTGATGGGGACTTCTTTGTTTTGGGAGCATCATAACCATACAACGCCTGTCGTCTAAAGACACATCCAATACCAACATAGATGGGGCCTTGAATGCCATCCAAGCCTTTCATATTGATCTATAAAATGAAAATTGTTAGGAAACCTACACCGCAATGACAAGAACAATATAGAGAGCACAGGGGCTTAGAAACAGGAGGCTAAATCTACAACTAAAAAGACAACGCTCCTCAAGTAGCATATCGATCATGACGGTCAATACCATCGAACCTCCGAGGAACCGCACATAGCACACTTTCTTCCCTACCAAGGATCCATCATGAAACACATTGCTAACACATTGCTTCCTTATGGCTTTGCTATTGTTGATGTAATGATCACAATCCAAGTTCAATAGGTATGGAGCATTTGTAAGAACAAAGAGACACAAACCTCGCAATTAACAAAAAGAGAGATAGCAAAGCACCCATCCTATGTCCGCTATTAGGTAGCAAGACAAATCAAACAATACATCACATGTAGGGTCTTTACCAAAGGCATTCATAGCACCAAATTTTCTTATGATGGTTATAGCCGTGCCACTTTTCTCTTGAGACATAAACCAAGCGAGGAAGTCCATTTCCTTCAACATCACAGCCACCACTTTGGCCAAGGAAAACCTATTGGCATGGAACTTTGAACATTTTGAGGTAAAATAAAATAGAAAAGGACCATCACAATGCCAAAAAGTATACTCTATATAGTACAACAAAGGAAAACAAACCTTAATAACATACTTGAATCATGCCAGATGATCGTACATTGTTTCCGTGCCAAGGGCTTCCGCCTTGCATTGTCCACCCTTCCTTAGGAACCTTTTGTGCTTTCAAGCAACCAAGGCATTGATTCTTACCTTGAATTCTCATAGTCTCTCTCAATGAAAATTAAAGTTGTGTAACTAGTCTATTTATATAAAACAAAGATTGTGTAACATCCTAATTTTCGTGAGTTTTTGAAAATTTTAAAAATAATAATAATAATAACCATTTGGTTTTTGATTTGCTAAAACTTAACTTGAGATCTTGGAAATTAAAAGCAATTTAATATGAATTAATCCAACTTCAATTAATTCAAATTGGTTTATTTTGAGTCTCTGGAGTTCTCTCGTGTTGAAATCCCCTTCTCTGCTCGGCTCCGCTTTCCCCTCGCCCAGATCTTTCTTTTTTAGGCCTCCTCTCGCTTGGACCTCTCCTCACCTGACTTCCTCTCGCTTGGACCTCCCTCCGCCCAAGACCTCTGGTGGTCCTGAGCTGGTCACGACCTCCCTTTTGGTTGACCACCTCCCGAGTTTTGACTAGCCCCACCTGTCACTCGCCACCTTCTTCATCCTCCTGTCACACATCGCTGATGCAAAAGTCTTCGCGGCATTAAATATCATTGTGTCGCATTAAATATCAAGCTTTTCAGCAGCATCTATTCCCCTCTTGTCTCCTCCCCACGTGCTCCCCATCTCCTCCTTCACCTACCCTTGAACGCAGCGCTCGAGTCTCAAAGAACTCTCCCCTCCTCCTCGCTATAAAAGCCTAAGCAACCTTCTTTTCATCTCCTTTATCCTCACCCAACTCTCTTGCTCTCGCCCGCCACCGCTTGAAGTTTCGCCACCGTCCCACTGGAGCCTACGCTGCCGCCTCCCGCCAAGGAGTCCGCTGAGCTCGGGCCGCCTTTCAACCACCTCCGCCAAGGATTCACTGGCGCCTGCGCTGCCTTCGATCACCGCCACGCCCCCTCTTTCCCCATTTTTTTCCGCTGCCTCTCGCCCTCGCTGAATTTCTTCAGGCTCGTTTTCTTTTTTCTTTCAGACGACCACGTTGAGTAGTCGATCCTTCATTAGACCTCCTTCCACCACCAACTCTTCGACCAACTCACTGACCTCGTGACCTCCCTCAGACCTCCCTCGTGGCCTCCTCAAGACCTCCCTCAGTCCCCATCAGATCTCCTCCTCAAGACCTCCTCCTAGGACCTCCGCCAGACCTCAACCACCTCTCGGCTTGACCTCCTCCCGACTAGTCGAGCCTCCTCCCGAGAGCTCGCTCCAAATTCATCAAAATTCGTAACCTTTTGGTTCTAGTGTGGTAGTTTTTGGTTTTTGTTTGGATTTGTTGTATTTATTTGACTCTTTTCGCACGTAGATTCCGGCCTCCAAGAGTTCTTGGACCCGACAACCTCGATCAAGCATCTTGACTCTTCAACGAAGGCAAGTCGTGGACCTTGATCATGTCGCATCTAATTTGTAAAATTATATTGTTTTATACCAACATGCATGGCTAATTGTATAAAAAATGGTTTGAAAAATAGCTAAATACCTACCGACAAGATGACTCCTTGAATACTTGTGATTGATATTTTGACTGCACTTTGACACCATAGGTTGGGTAATCTTAGTTAGTCATTATTGTGATACCAACATGGGTGCGATATTGCTTAGTCCTTCTTAGTTATGCGATGTCTCTCGATCACATGATTCAATGATGATAAATTTGACTAAGTGAATATAGAATTGTGGCATGTGTTGGCATGGCATGTGTTGCCGTTGTATATGGAATTGTAGCATGTATTGCCGCTAATAATAAAATTTGTTGTACTGCGGCATGGGTTGCCATTTGGCCAAGTTGAACCGAAATGGTTTTTACTCTATGAGTGATCGTGGCAAAGAAAGGGGTGCAGTGAAGCACATTAGGATGTGGTTGTCTCGCTTGAGTAGTCACTAAGGACTTAACCTTGTAAGTTATTGATTCGGCCATACCGCAACCACAAGTTCATTATGGGATGGACTCGCCAATATTAGTAATGTTTTGAATCAGCTCTGTTGGCTAATTATGGCGCAAGAGGGGCCTCGTGGCGAATCCTTAGCGAAAGCGTAACCGAAGTCAAACGGAGCTTTGTAAAGGCATTGACACGCGTTTCTAGACCGCTACCTAAGGTAGTGAGCGGGTATCGACAGATGCCCAACCAACTAGAGAAGTCGTGTCTTGTGGGTAAAGTTGTACAAACTCGCAGAGTGTAAACTATTCAATAGTCGTGTCCCTTGCTATGGACAATGCCCGGTGATTTCAATGCAAGGTAAACTTTTCAAAATTGTTGTCGTGGTTGGCTACGTAATGGTTTGGGATCGGTGTTCACGAGTGGTCTAGGAAGTAGACAGTATTCACGAAGTTGTTTCAAAGAAACTTGATTACTTATGTATTAATCTTTCAACTCGCTTTGCAATCTACTTATCAGATTTTCAACACTTCGCTTCGCAAAGTAACCATAAGCTATCCTTGTTAAGCCCGGTATGAATACTATTTGCATACATTTCCTACAACTTGTCGAGTACATTCAAAGTACTCACTACCTTTTTGCCCTCCGTTGATCACAATGAAGAGGACCCAGAGCCCGAGCACTTTGAAGAGGAGTTCTTCAAGACCATGCGAGCTAGGAGACATCCTCCACTGATTGCTCGTGGGCATGCCAATGGCTTCCACGAGTGTTTTGTTTTCCGCATGCGAGCTCTCTTTTGTTGTAAGTTCTCATGGCAACTATATAAAAACCTTGACCATAAAGTCTTTTGCTACTTTTAATATTAATTTATCTCGCTTCTTCTATAGTTTGTTGTGTGGTTTTGATTACATCGATGTTGAAACTGTAAGCTAGTCACGATCTTGGGACTAGCCTGTAATGCACAAAGGGTCTCGGGTTGCTTACCCTGGACTCGACAGATTGCATAGCAAAGCATAACGAAGAGGACATTTAGTGCACCTTCATTGCTCTCTCTCCCTAACAAAGGTTGTGGCCACCTTTATCCTTTAGGTAGTCTATCTTCTCCGAGTACCATTCGAGCACGAAGTCTCGATATTGAACTTCTTACGTAAAGGGACCCATTTTTTTGCAAATTCAGATGTTTCAAACAAAGGTTTCAATGTAAGCATTGCAAAGACCATCATCACAAATGTAGTAGGAAACCTTATCAACCGGATAATCGATGCTAAGGATGGAAAGGATGGTTTGCCGTGGCTAAGGGAGGTTCTTTTGATGGATCAACCAGATCGACAAAGAAGTCAATCGAGCAAGTTTAGAAGGTCAGCCTTCCTTTTCAAACTCGATCAAACAAGCAAAAAGCTTCTTAGCTTCAAAATTTCATGAATAAGATAGATCAAGTATAACTTGGTATTGACATTTAACCAACCTTAGTGACAACGGTCGAGGTAAGTGTCTCTCTCAATGGGAAGCCACTTTGGGAATTGATCAAGAATCCAAGACATGGCAAACCAGATTTCACATATTACAGATCTCGAGCCATAAAGCAAATGCATCATTCATAGGATGCATCACTCGATAGTGGAAGAAGAAACCCAAAACCACCAACCGAATAATGATAACCATCCTATAGGGATTAATTCGCTAGAAGGAATTGGGATTTTTCTCGACAACTACCGTCGAGCTTCATCCATTCTGCTCAACAAATTAAAGAAACACTTTACAACTATAGTCTAGTAGCACTTTTGCAAAGGAAAGGACAAATGTTTCTTTAACAAAATACTTCAATGTAAAGATAATCCTTGTATTCAACATAAGAAATTAAAGATTAAGATAAAACATCAACGATGCCATGCAAAACTTATTGTTACATACACTTCCATACCGATTTCTACTTAACATAAAGCTAATGACCATGCTCAAAGACAAATCAAACATTTGCATTTGTTTTCCGGAGTCTTTCCAACTATATCCTTATGTGCACGTAATTTTGCAAACCCCATGTCATGATTAATACAACAATCTTTTTTAACACTATACCATCAAATGAGACCAATAACAACCTTATCTGGTTTATCGCTTAGCTAGAGCCTAGAGATTACCAATTTAAGAAAGTATAGCATTAGGCTCCGTAAGAGTATGAAACCTTTAGTGCAAGCAACTAGCTTCGCTAATCTCAGAATATATCAATTTAGCACACCAACAAACAAGATCGAACTAGCACCCCAAAACTAACACCGTAAATCAAAGTTCGAGCACATACAATGGCAGATCAGATCACCGCCGCCATCCCATTAACCACCGCCTCGCCTCGAAATGATGAAGCCTCTCCTACTGCCCATTCCTCCATCCTCTCCTTCCGTGCCACGCCCCGCATCCATAGGCGCCAGATCCTGATCGGTCCATGGATCTTGGTTGCACTATAGCACCAAGACTACCATCAAGACACACGCCACCAAAGACAAGTAATTCAACACTACCAGATTCACCCAAATAACCCACCCGAAAGGCTCGGATCTAAGAACTGGAGTGGTGGATCCTCTTCCCCACCGCAATCGCCGCCATGTACGAAGGCACCACAGGTCGCCCCGCAGATGTCGCTAACTTGTAAGATTCACACCCGTAATCAAATTCAACTCAGTGGCAATGCAAGAAGCAAAGAAGACAGAAGGGCAAGAAGAGGAGGAATTGCACCATCCGCCGCAGGAGGAGCGACACATTGGGGATGGGCCGAACGGCTATGGGTCGCCGTCAGGGGAAGGAGCGCGGCGAAAAGCTTCACGCGGCGCTGGAAGGGAAAGAAAAGCTTCAAGGGCACAGTGGAAGGAAAAGGCTTGCGCAAGACCGATTCGCCAAGAAGAACGAAAACGCGTGAGCAAACGACGACGCGCTCCAACAGAGAAACCATTCGTCGCTTATGCCTTGTTTCACTTTAAGCGATGGTCGTTTCGTGAGACGACGATTTGGTTCTCTCTCCTCCTTTACTCTTCGCCATGTCATCAAAAAGTCTACATAGCATCTCTTAGAGACAAGTGAAATAGACTATTGGAGATGCCCTTAAGGGTATGTTGCACCTGATATGGTTGTTTCATTTTTCCTATAACATATGAAGAAAAAAGGTATAAATATTATATTTTAAAGTACTTTCCATGAAAAGTCTGTTATATCATTTTTGCACAAACAATCTAAACAATTTTGTATCTAGTACATACCAAAGAAAAGTTACGTAAATTGTGACATATGATCTAGCATGACATCTATTTTTGAATGAAGGAGCATTAGTCATACCTCAATAACAATTTGAATGAAAACCATATTTTGAAAAACACAGATAAACATTGTTAAGTCAAATTGGGATGTGCATAACTACAACCACTTTATTAATAAGTGATGTTGTCCATCATCGCTATGTAGAATTTCTTGTCAACTCCTATGCTATCACATCACGGGAGGAATCTGATGGTGGATCGGGTTTGGGCCACCGGGGATTCTCTTGCCGCCACCAAACACATCACGGGAGGAATCGGATGGTGGATCGGGTTTGGGCCACCAGATTCTCTGCCACCACCAAATACATCATCGAGGAATCTGGATGGTGGATCGGGTTTGGGCCACTGGGATTCTTCTTGCCGCCACCCGTCACATCATTGGGAGGAGTTGGATGGTGGATCGGTTTGGGCCACTGTGATTCTTCTGCCGCCACCACCACATCACCGGGAGGAATTGATGGTGGATCGGTTTGGGCCACCGGGATTCTTCTTGCCACCACCCGTCACATCATTGGGAGGAGTTGGATGGTGGATCGGTTTGGGCCACCAGATTCTCTTGCCGCCACCACCACATCATTGGGAGGAATCTGATGGTGAGTCGGTTTGGGCCACTAGGGACTTCTCTCTTCCCGCCGCTTCATCACATCACGGGAGGAGCTCTGATGGTGGATCGGTTTCCGCCAACAGAGATTCTCTTGCTCCCACCTAGTACATGAGCAAGAGGTGTTGTGATTAACCCTAGGCCATTGAACAAGAGCAAGGTGGAGGAATAGATGAGAAACATGCACCATCTTTTTTTACTTTGTGTCTAGCTTGCCTTTGCTGGATTTGGTTTTGTGGGTAAGAAGTTATTGAGCATCACGTATATATATATATAAGGAGTGATCACATGGCCAGACATCGTTATCTTGTGGATAAAATAGTAAGTTTTAATTCATCCATATCATTATCCATGCAAACTTCTAGTAGGGACGCTCAATTTGTAACGCCCCAAACACTCCTCGCATCCTTATCATTATGCATGTACACTTCTAGAGATGGGAATTGTGTGTTCTCTACTCCTTTGTTCTTGTGATTCCTTGTGCTATGCAGGAGCAACAGTACATCTACTTTGTGTGGTCGAGTAGACGAGGACCGAAGCGCAGAAGTTGGGCTTAATTTGAGTATCACAAAGTTGTTGTAATCGAGACAAGGATTGACATCGCTGCTCATTATGTTGCACAAATCGAAATTATCACTATCCTACACCGTGAAGATTGATATCCCCATGTCTCAAAGAAATTTCGCCATCGGCTGTTTCGCTTGTTCGCGGCGCTCTAGAGGCGGAGGACAAACTCTTCAAGTCCACCTATGGGCTAAGCCCTCACGCGTCGCATGGTTTAACCAGCCCTCACGTGAGAGGACTTCTCTGTCAGACAAGCGCCGATGGTTGCTATCGCACGTGAAGCAATTTTTTCCCTTTGAAGGCATTTGGGCCCTAACGCCCCTAACTCGATTCGTATTCTAGATGTACTATAATCCCACAATTTACAAATCGCATGGAGAAGCGGCCTCCCCTACTCATGCATGAGGTGGGAATTGGGTCGCAGCACGCACGGCCCGGCCCATCGCGGCCGGGTCAAGATCGCACGCGGCGGCCGCCCACCATCCCGCTGCCGCCGCACGCGCCGCCCACCTCAGATTCGCCAGCCAGCACGCCCAAAGCCCGCTGCGGTCGGGTCGCGGCTGCATGCCACAAGCCCAAATTTCTAAGTAACTATTGACTACGAGGCGGCGATGGCATGCACCGCCATCTTCATTCTCTCTCAAGGCCGTGTCTGCCTCATTAAAAACCTAGTTAAAATTGAATTAATTATGTAAAAACATGGGCACGAAAATATTTCGGAAAAAGTGAAATTTTCTTGATATTTTACAGATACAATGTTATCGCTTAAAAAACCTTACGCCCAGAGCGGGTTCCCTAAGTAAGGAAAAGAGTACAAGAATAACATGTGTACATACTAACTACTCATTAATGTCGAGATCGCTCATGCTCGAGGTCAGCTGCAGACGTCAAGACGATCTCAAGATCCTCCAGCTTGGTGTTGTTGCCGCTTTTAGCCAATTCCCAACTTGGCGATGTGATTGCCTCCACCATCTTAGGCGTGAGGATGATCTTCTCTTCAATTATTCTCCCCGCCATGTCAACGCTGCTTCAAGATACACTAGACACCGCACCAACAAAACATCCTGCATAAATGTGATAGCACAGAAATATCCGCTTGTTGTTCTTCCACCACTCGAGCAAGTTTATTTTTCCATTGGAAAGATCAGATCGATGTTTGCAAAATCATGCTCCGTAATGGTTTAGCTCGAGACGTAATTCCACGAGGGGTCAGCCGAGGTCGAGAGGACTAAGAACTTGACTTGCCCTTTAGCTTCTTCCACAAGTGGGATGTCAAGCTTTTCTTTCCTTGTTATGCCTCATTGCTCGGGTTCTCGATCTCGCCACAAGGTTTAACTTATCATGATACATGCGAAAACACGAAAAAGCTCCTCTTTGACGGTGCAAAAGCTTCCGAGTAATCAAGACCAAGGCATTCACCTATTCCTCCATACCCATCTCGCAAACCTCGCAACTTTTTCAGAGGATCGAAAATAATAGCAAAGCAATACACATGTGAAATAGAACTAAAATATTTAATAAACTTTTCTTCCATTAGTGCAACAAAGATGACTTAAAATGGGATCCTTCCTAGATTTGGCAATATTGTCTCGCAATTAACCAAATATATTCTATAACTAAGCAAGAGGTAGGGTAATAAATACCGATAACATCTTTGTTGCTCTATAAAAGGTTGTAAAACTCGTTTAAAATGACCAATGATCGCTAATCAATTGGTAACTACCAATTCATTGTCTTGAGAGTTAGCATTGACAAAAACAGATATAACATGTTCGCATTCTTTGTAACTTCTTTAACATGATGTAGGTTGAGTTCCACCTCACTTTCATGTCAAGACCGAATTTTCTTGGTTCTTCCCATTGGTCACAAGAAGACTCGCTAACCCGGTCGCCACTTGGGGGAATTTGTGAGGTAGCTAACGGCGTCATGATACCATTCAAATATCCACCAATCGCTTGCATACCGCCTTGAACAACAAGGTTCAAGATATGACATACGATCTCTCGTGGAGAACATAACCACCAATATACGCCTCGCAATCTTGGGGTGAGGATGTTCATAGCAATGAGATTCACGACAAGTATCAAGAGTGATAGACGCAATCTTATTATCTATCTTAAAATCATTAAGCACGTAGTAGTATACGCCAAGCAATGGCCTCTCCTGCAGCGATTCGTTAATTGGCTTAAACCCTATGACTCTCTTGTTTAGTTTGTAATTGTCGCTCAAATAATGGGCTACAACACTAAGGTAGGCACTTCTCCGTGTGATGATGTCCAAATGTCCGGGTTATAGCAAAAGAGAATTGAACTTGTAGGAATTGTTCTTTAGCTCGCTAGTTCCTTATGGTATGTACCGCAAAAAATATCGGATGTAGTGGTTCTCCTACTAACATGTTGGTACTGTGGGCAAAAACCGCTGGATCATTTTTTAACGCTGCTTTCACCCATCCTAATTGGTTGATCTTCCGCAACAATATATCTAGCGATTTCTCACGCGTAAAGCGGGTTGTATACCCAAGTACTTACAGAGCCATCGGCCTCAAGTTTAGTTGCTTGTACTCCTCCCTCGGCTCATACCGATCTTACGCAAGCATGCCTTGTAGTGCCGGGCTCAAGTGCCCCGTCCTCGCAAATTGCATTTAGCAGATAATTTAGCTTGGCAATAATTACATGTTGCGATATTCACCGCTTGGTCATTATGGATTTCTTGGCTCCAGTCATGTGCTTCCAGCACCACTCTTCGTCCTGCACCCGCCAATGTTGCCTTCAGGACGCGGGAGAACTCGAGTCCCCATTGGCCCGACCGCCTGTACTCCTCAGAGGCTCCGCACTGGCCCATATGATCGGCCATCCATGCCGAGTCTCCCATACTTGGCGAGAGCCGACGAGCATCAACGGGAGTCTGAGCCGAGGAGGACTAGGGAGCGACGGGCAGAGCTACACTAAGTCGCCTGCTGCCTTTTCGTGTTCGACTCCCCAGAGCATACCGCTGAGCTCCTTGGTGCTCCGACTTTGGCAAAGATAATGGATGGAGAATAAATAGGAGAGTAGATGGTCATGAAGAAATGAGGGAGAGTAAATGAATGATGAAGAAGTGAGCTGAAATGAGAATGGATGAATCAATGAGAAATGAGATTCGCTTTTATAGCCACTGGCCACAAGAAGAGAGCCGCTATAATGACCCGTTATCAAATCACTTTTATGTCGTGATCATGTCTATCTCAGGCTTGCCCGTTTTCTCGCTTGCCCGTCTGTCTTTGCTTTTTCCTCGATTCCTCTCTCTCTCTCGATTCGAAGAAAGCAAAACATCCGCCCTCTCCTCAAAGAAAGCATCGCCCTCTTCGCCTCACCCGTTGGAGAAAGTAAAAGGGCCGTCACCATTCACGATTCACCAATGAGGAGATTCTCTCTCTCTCTCTGGTTTCTAGCTCCTGCTCATCCCCCAATCCCCATTTGCTCCCAACACAGCAAAGAAAGACCGCCTCCCCCTCTCCCCATCGCCCCCACCGCCCCGCCCTCCCTCTCCCCCATCGCCCCCACCGCCCCGCCCGGCCTCCCTCTCCCCATCGCCCCACCGCCCTCCTGGCCTCCTCGAGCCCTCTCCTCTCCCTCCCTCTCCATCGCCTCGAGCCTCGCCACCACCCCCCCTTTCCCCACCGCCCATCGCCTTCGACCCTCTCCCCGCCTCTCCCATCGCCGCCTCGAAGCCCGCCACACCGCCACCGCCGGCCTCTTTCCCCACCGCCCACTGCCTTATTTACCTCCCCACACGCCTTGTTTCCATCGCTTCCACTCACATGAAGCGGCGGCGACGAGAAGTTAAGGCGGCGCTGGGCGGGTCATGGCATCTCGGGCGGGCGACGCACAAGACGGCTAAGCCGGGCGTGGAGCGCGAGGCGTAGCACGGCGCAGGCGCTGTATGCGGGCTTGGCGGCGCAGCCAGCAGGCGTCGGCTGGTGCCGGCCAGCCAGTTGCGGCCGAGCACGGCCAACCCCTGCCGCGCCGCGGCCGCCGCCTGTCAGTTCGGCCTCAGTTCGCAGACGGCCGCCGTTGGTTGCAGCAGCACGGCCCGCCACAACTCCTGCCAGCACTACTAGAATCGTCGAAGTTCCCGAGTGCTAGTAAATTTCCCAAGTGTTTTGAATAATACACTGGGAACTTCAGTGCCTCATGAAACACTCGGGGATACAATAAAACACTCGGGGAAAGTTTAATTTCGAGTGTCCGATCGGACACTCGAAACTTTGAGGAAAATAATCTCCCGAGTGTCGACACTCGGGAGCTAAAACTGAAAGCACTTTCGAGCCGCGCCATTTCCCCGACCCAGCAGCGTTTGTAACCCCTTCTCATCCCCCCCACAGCCTTCCTGTCCCCAATCCCCCACCGCTTTCCTCTCCCAATCCCCCAGCCTGCTGCTCTCCTCCCGTCCGCCGCCTCTGCCTGCGCCTCATTGCCTCCCCGCCTCACCTCCTCACTCCCTCCTCCTCCTCCCCACACCAAGACCCCACTCCGCCTCCCCAGCTCCCTCCTCTCCCGCCTCCGCCCGGCTCCTCCTCACTTGGCCCGCCTCGACTCGCCTCCCGGCTCCTCCTCCGCACGCCTTGCCCAGCCTCCCGACTCCCTCCTCCGGCCGTGGCCCTCCCATGAGCATCCATTGTAGTCCTTGCTTGGGATTAAAATATGCATTTTCCATATATTTGATACATATGATCGAGTAGTTAGACTTATTGATCTCGTTTGAACAAATAAGCTCGAAAAAATGGATATATAC
The DNA here is from genome assembly GCA_036346405.1 of Phyllostachys edulis. Lineage (NCBI taxonomy): Eukaryota > Viridiplantae > Streptophyta > Magnoliopsida > Poales > Poaceae > Phyllostachys > Phyllostachys edulis. The sequence goes on along the minus strand of CM070560.1, from coordinate 61,474,561 downwards.
CATAATTGAGCTCAGAAGCATGGGACATTGTACTGTGAACTGCAAGTGCAAGTTTAAATCTGCTTCGGGCTATGTAAAATCATGGCAATTCCATCAACGTTGAAAAGACATAAAGGAGTACATCATCTCTGACAGTTCATGCATGTTGAAGTAGATAAATTAATCTTTTTTCATATCGCCTTAAGAAAAAAAGGGCGAAATTTGACATGTTATGATGTTTGACTCTTTTTTTAGATATATAGGATGCTTGTCTAGAGTTCGAACATGTGAATACAAACTGGAAAATATGGACAAGAACTAGGGACTTCAGTTAATCCTCAGGGGCTTTCAGCTCCCAAATGAGTGTGCTGTTAATGTGCAAAAACCTTGATATAAACCGGATGCAGTTCAAGGGGGATTTGTAGTTCATTTATTTAAGCAGCTCAAAGTAAGTGTTGACTAATATAATGAAATCCTATAAACTCAACTTTCTCAAACACATGAGGTGTGGTTAATACATAGCTAGTTAATTTATCCTTCTTAACTTTCTATTTCTGGATTAAAAGTGTTATACTTGGAGTTATATTAATCTAGCTTCACTACAAGTGTGATAGTGTTGATGAATCTACGAGTAGAATCCAATACGTACATGCATTCATTAGTTATAGAGGTTGAAATGGCTTCAAATTTATAGTTTTTGCATCAAATTAAAGTTATATCTTGAAGTTTACGTTGGCAAGCTATACAATAAAAAAGGTGGTTGTTAGTTGTCACAATAAACTCATACAGAATAATATGATATGTGCCCAAATGAATATTACTTAGTGTAGTTGTGCTGTGTTCTTTATAATTCTTTGTTTTGAAAATAGATATTTATAATTCTTTGTGTCCATTGCTTCATTGCTTTGCCAAGATGCAAAATATTATCTGGAAAGTCATATGTATCTACATGTGTGAGGATATAGAAATACCTTGGTTGATACAATATCATTGGAGAGCCTTACAAATATACCAAAAGACTTGAGAAGTTGGGGATAGCCCAAAACCCACTTGAAAGTCTCCACGGTTTTATGTCATCCATTCCAACAAATGGCGACATGCTAGGAAGAAGGTGCAACACTTCTCATTGAAACTTGAGATGTTAAGCTCATTGTTTTCAAAGACATAATCTTCATCACGCCATTTTAGTTCTTTAATGTATGCTGAACTAATTGCTTCCTTGCATTGAATATGAAAATCATTTAGCATGTTCATATAGTTGCTAAAAAGTATCAATTGCATAGTAGAAACTAAGATCTTGAAGTTTATATGATATCTGTTGTGCTTGTACATGATTGTTAGATAAGTTCCATTACTAAAAAATCATTAATTATATTTATGCACGTCGAGAAAGTTTTACTAGGAATATGGCCTTTCATGCAAAGATCAATTTCTACATGTATCAAGTGGAAAAGATCAAATAAAGTTGCGACCAATCAATATATGATTTATAAAGAAGCGTAGATGCAAAGGATAAATCTGATTATTGCTCCTCAAAAGTAACATAAAATTGAGTTTTCATATATTAAACCTTGAGAAACTTTAAAACATGCGGTTTTATACTTTGATACCCATCATATCTAGTTTAAATTTATTTCATGAACAAATTTACGTAATATGCAATTCTTTACTTGAAAATTGGTTCCGTCTTCACTTTATGTCAAGAACACACAATTGAATTCGGAAGAACATAACATTTCTCTGACTATATCATTGTGATTCTATCTTTGCAATGCCCAATCATAAGATACTCCTCCATATTCGATTACTTGGCGCGTGATGAGTAAATAATAGTTGTCCAAATGACAACTATATAAAAACGCAGGTAGTATTTATTACATGATACACATTCTTGTTTTTAGAGCATCTATTTCAAACAATCGACTAGTGCAGTGCGATCAAATAGAATACTTGCCGCTTCTTTTAGATAAAACACACTAGTATCTCTCCTCTGGTCCTAACTGATCCTCAAAAGAATGAAATGTCTCCAATATATATAAACACAAATCCTTCATGTATTCAGAAGCGAGCTATTGCACTTTCATCCCACTGCATTTTACTATGTTAGAACCTAATGCTTGTGGTAAAGAAATATGTAAGTCAGTAATGAAAACGTATCTAGAAACACGAGAAACAATTTTTTTCCTTACAAAACAAGGATATTGTTGTCTTTCATGGCTTCATTTAATTTGGTTTCATACTTTGTGCACTTATCTGTTATTACTTTTCATACATATGACTGTACCATTACATTAAATGAACTTGTCTTGCATGCTTCTCTGAGCCCATGGATATATGTACCATTTGTTGGCATGTTGCCATGACATTTAAGTTGCTATCCTCTATGGATATTGTTGCTTACTTTGTTTTCAATCTGATCCCTAGTCGAGACATACTACAGTTAAGCTTGATTGTTTTACGGTACTTGCCTCTGATCTTGCCGCCTCCTCGGCTGCCGCCAATCGTAGTAGATCTCAATTCACTTGGCGCTTCCCTCGCCGACCGCCTCGGCAACACACACTGCAGCCCATCTTCCCAGACAGCTCGGCTCCTCCCTCGGCTCCAAGAAGTGTTGTAAGGTAGTGGATAAGTGGATTGATATGCTGTCATGTATATTGTCTTCATTTCATGTCAATCTGTTGTAGTGTACATATATAGGACATGCATCCTAGGGTAGCTTCTAGCTAGCTCTATAGTTGTAATTTTTGTTTTGCATTATGTTTTGCATTAAAATATGCGTTATGTTTTGCACACTAGGATGGCTGAGGATCGTAGTTGGATGTACACTGGGCGTAGAGCGATGGGTAACTGTACCCAAGAATGGATGGAAAAGTCGACAGATTTTGTGGATCGAGCATTTGCTAGGCGTAATGGACGGGGTGTGTTGTGCCCTTGTTCTCGTTGTTCGAACACACGGCCACAAATGAGGGCAACAATGATCGCACACCTGTGCAAGTACGGATTCAGGGCAGACTATACCGTGTGGGTGTATCACGGCGAGTCACAAGATAGCAGATCAGATGTGCTAAGGGAAGAAACGGACGATGGCGGCCACAATGAGAGTAGGATAGAAGACATGCTAGATGATGTGCGTCATGCATATGGGCCACTGGCGAGGAAGAACCGAGCTCGCAACAAGGGCTTTCTTTGATATGTTGTCCGCATGAGTCAACCACTTCATGGGCACACACAGTGTCCCAACTAGATGCCATCACCACGACTACTTGTTTGTCAAGTCTCGATTCGGCACAAGCATTGCTTGCTTTGATGCATTCTTAAGCGTGTTTAGCACTCTTCTCCCGGATGGTCTAAACGCCCGCTAACTTGTATGAGGCCAAGAAATTGATAAGCGCATTAAATATGCCATATGAGAAGATAGATGTTTATCCAAATCATTGCATGCTATTTAGGAATGAGAATGTGGACAAAGATCACTTTGTGATAAGTGTGGTGAGTCGAGGTTTGTTGAGGTTGACTCGGTGATGGTCGGAGAGGCTGACTTCCTATTGGCGAAAAATACTTCTATCTACCATTTGTGCCACGAATCCAACGGTTATACATGTCCGAGGTTTCGCCAAACAAATGGTATGGCACAAGTATGGTCGTCGGTACCATAATGACAAGATGGTCCACCCATCGATGGTGAAGCATGGAAGCAATTTGGCCGAGACTATGTAGAGTTTCTTTGAGCCTCGGAACGTTCAATTGCAATTGCAAGCGATGGGTTTAACCCATTTGGTATGAAATTGCGCCATACAAATTGTTAGCATGTGTTTGTCATTCCCTTAACCTCCCACCCGGCGTTTGCATGCAGAAGCAGTACATATTTCTTTCCTTGATAATCCCTGGTCCTGAGTACCCAGGGAAGAATATGAGTGTATTCATGGAGCCGGTGGTGGATGAATTGTTACATGCTTGGGAACAAGGCATAGTGACATATGATCGGGCATTGAAACAGAACTTTACCATGCGGGTCGCGTACCACACATCCATGCATGACTTCCCGGCGTATGGGATATTCTGTGGGTGGTCTGTATATGGGAAGATGCCATGCCCAATCTGTAGGGAGACGTTGCGTGGCTGTTGGCTAAAGCATGGTCGCAAGCACTCCTTCTTCGATTGTCATCGTCAATTCCTTCCAATTGACCACGAATTGAAGTGACACAACCGGATTTAGGGCCAATATTGCTGTCATGAGTGGACCACCACGTCGTCTGGCGGTGAGGAGGTTCGTGCGGGCTAGATGCTTTGAAGCCTCTTGATGATGGTGATGGGTTAGAAATATGGTGAGGAGCATAATTGGACTCACATTTCAAGTTTGTGGCGGTGCCATACTTCCATAAGCTCATTCTTCCCCATAACATAGATGTAATGCATAATGAGAAGAATGTTGCAGATGCCATATTTAGCACATTCTTTGACATTCGAGACAAGGCGAAGGACAATGTGAAGGCTCGCCTTGATCGGAGGAGCTTTGCAACAGCCCTCGTTGAATATGATCCATAAGCAAGCTCTTGGCAAGTGGGAGAAGCCAAGAGCTAGTTATTGCCTAACTAGGGTTGAGAGGAAGGAGATTTTGGAATGGTTTGAGACCTAAAGTTTCTGATGGGTATCAAACAAATCTAAGGAGAGGAGTGAATTTAGCTACCATGCGCATCAATGGTCTAAAGAGCCATGACTACCACATATTCATGGAACGCCTTTTGCTGTGATGATCCGTGGCTCGTCCCCGAGTGTGTTTGGCAAGTGATGGCGGAGTTGAGCTTCTTTTATCGTGACTATGTGCGAAAGAGATCGATCCCATGGTAATGTCAACTATGGGCGTGAAGTACATGTTGCTTTGTAAGTTGGAAAAGATCTTTCCACCGCTTCTTCAATCAATGCAACATTTGATTCTCCATCTACCCTATGAAGCTAGGATGGGGGACGATTACAAAACGGTGGATGTATCCAATTGAGAGGAACAAAAGGAACTACGAGGCAAAGCAAAAATCGATCGTGTGTTGAAGCATCCATAGCGGAGGCGTACATAAATGAGGAAATTTCCCATTTCACATCAATATACTTTCTTGACAATGTTCGCACGGTGCACAATCAAACCTCACGATACAATATTGGCATCCTCAAAATAATTGCCAACTTAGCCTCTTCACCGAAGTGGTGACACTTCAGCGGTGGTACTCCCAAAGTTTTATCGCGGGAGGAGTGGTTGATCGCGATGTTGTATGTCTTTACCAACCTCTCCGGCGGATGATTACATTAGGTATGCAACAATTATTTTTCCCAATAATTGATGCATGAGTGTTTTAATCTACTTGTCTTGTTGTCTATAGGGAATTTGTTAGGGCGAGTGGAAGCAACGTCGAGACCTATCCGAAAAACAAGTTGAGACCCTTCTTAGGAAGGGTCTTTGGGAATTGTAAACCGAATTTCCGACTTGGTTCTATCGAAGTAACTTCTCTATTAGCTACTCCCCTTGCACGTAATATTTACTAAGTAAAGAGGAACTAATACATGAAACCCATTCTATTTATCTTTGTAGAGTTTGAAGGACAAGTCTATGAGCGGCGAATTGAAGCAAGTTGCTCAAGGATGCCACACTCGGGTCTTGTCCTATAGTACCTCGATGTGAATGGGTACCGCTTCAACATCCACACATGAGAGGAACGGCCTAATGCAACAACAATTAACAGTGGATTGGTGACTATAGGAAAAGATGGGAGCGATACACTGTTGAATACTATGGAGTAATTGAAGAAATAATTGAACTATATTTCCATGGTAGCAAACCTCTCAAACTTATGTTATTCAAATGTCATTGGTTCCATCCGTTTAGAAGTCGACGAGATACATCACTTGGGTGGTTGAAGTTGCACATCAATCAATCCTACCGAGCAATGACCCATTTATTGTGGCTCGACAAGCCACCCAAGTATACTACATCCGTATCCATGCAAAACTATGAGTAGTCTAGTGGATTGGTGGGTAGTACATAAGGTGCAACCATATGGTAAACTACCTACCCCTAGTGAGCGGGACTACAACATGGAGACCAACAATGGTGTTGACCTATTCTTTCAAGAAGATGGGCTACGAGGACTTTTGAAATAATAATTGGGGAAGAGGGCGATCACATGGATGATATTCAAATCGATGCCGATGAGGTTGTAAACCAAGAGGACTTGGAACTACTTAATCGCTTAGACATTGATGGCAATCAAGGGATGAGGTTGAGTCAACACCTCATGATAGTGACGATGACATTTTGGAGGGCCCATCATGGAGGATCCCATTGTAGATGACTACTTGAGCATGATCTTGTATGTCTTCCATTTATTTCTTTGCATGTTTTTAATTTTTTGTATGAGCTTACTTGATTACGTTATATTACATTTTTCTATGAGCTTACTTGATTCGCTATATTAATTGATTTATTTTATTTCATTTCATTTGAGACACCAAAATATGAGTGGCGGCAAAGATACTCTAGTCGAGGCAGACGCTTGTTTTCCACTCGAGGAGGCAGGCGGCCAGCCACTCGAGGAGGCAGAGGGCACCACGGCCTCGGGAGGATCGAGGCAGCCTCGGCCCTCCAGAGGCACGAGGCAGCCGCGGCCTCCAGAGGCACTGAGGCGATCTGGCCACTCGGCGAGGCGAGGGCAGCCATGGCCCCTCGAGGAGGCAAGGGCAGCCGCGGCCTCTCGAGGCGTGGGGTCTACCTCTAGTAGATCAGTGCTCAGACTGCCCATGACCTCGCGTCTTGATGATGTGGAGTATGACCACCGTGAGGCGAGGGTGAGGAGGAAGAGCACCTGAGGCGGCGGAGGTGAGGAGGATGAGCACCATGAGGCACAAGAATTTTGGATCGATGACTGCGAACCTCGCCACGACGACCAACCCGAGAGGAGGAGAAGATCATCGTTCCTGTTGGCGACACGTAAGAAACTGTTTACACTTTCACTAATTTAGCCCACTTAATTGCATACCTCAAAAAAACTAATATGCAGGCAATGGCGAGAAGAAGGCGGGGGTGACAAATGTAGACTTCCGAATGGCATCATTGGCGTGTTGATTCGATGGCACTTCCTGGGTTGGTCACATCTGAGAGGAAGGCGGGGAGCCCGCATGGACATGGTGCCACTCTGAGGTGCTGAAGATACCGCCATTCTTGAAGGAGAGTTCCATTTGACATTTGTTTGCGTGGGTGGAGGAAAGTTTTTGGGTAAGTATTTGAATATTCAAATCTGCTTCTATGTGTTCCTATGCATGTTAGGGTTGATTAGGTCACAACTCTCGAGTCTCAATTTAGTGACTAGATGACTAGATGAGGCATAAATGTTTGGGTAAAACAATGGCCCCAATGTTCAATCACCTATCTAAATTCTGACTTCCAACACACTAACCTTTTGCCTCTTTTGGATGTTTAGTAGCCAAGTAATAAATGTCAACTAACTTAATCATCTTATTCTTTATCAATTCCTTTTCGCTTTCATCAAGTAACTTAATCATCTTATTCTTTATCAATTCTTTTCGCTTTCATCAACTAACTTAATCATCTTATTCTTTATCAATTCTTTATTCTTGGATTGTAGTGGTGGTTTCGATGGGTCGAGGGGCGGAAGTCGAGTCCGAGAGTCTTTGCGTAATTGTGTTAAAAAGTGATCCCACGGATGTTCTCTGAAGCACGCATCAAGCGGTCATCTGTTACTACACACAAGTCCTTGGGCGACAAATTCGTAGGGTGGCGCTTGCGCGTATCACTTGGATCGAGTACATGCGGGTAACCAAGCCGAACAAGCGATGTCCTTTTGATTACAATCAACTCTAGTTTATTCATATTTAACACTTGGTTAATTTTAGGCAATACCTTGGTGGGCCCTTAAGTGTGAAAATGCATGGCGGCAGATTGCCCAAGGCAATGGTGCAACGAATGATGGCTCTGAGGACTCTCGTCTTTGCTAGGGAGCGGAGATTGTTGATGGGCGGGACAGACACATCGTCGAGCGGCTCCTCCATGGCACGTTACAAGAAGAACTCGGTAGGTCAACATGTCCATATTGATTGTATGTTGCGGATATATATTTATTGACCGCCGTGGTTTTTTGGGTGCGAAAAGAAGCGAGGCTGTCTCGATATGGAGGCATATGTAGCGACTAGGAGGGTGATCGGAGGGCACCTTATGCGGCCAATAGCGACGAGAGAACTTGGTACGATTTCGATCATTTTGTCCCCGATGATTTTCGCTCCCTAATGATTTTGTCCAACAGTGCATATCTTGATGTTGCTAAGGAGATTCATGGCCCGGAGTCTGACGTCATGAATTCACCACTAGACGCGAGTCTTGTGTACAAAATGGAAAGGAAGAAACATAGTCGTTTCTTCATGGGTGTCGGTACATTAGCACACCGACAACCCTCTCGAGTCGATCCACGAGTCTTGCATCAAGCGATGAAGTACACCTTCAAAGTCGGCAACAACCATCACATGTTTCCCGATCTCGGTTTTACGAGCTTGGTAGCATTGCGACAGAAATTGAGGCTAGACAATGGTTGGAGCAAATGCTCCTGCGAGTTAGTTGGGCGTGGTAGTACAATAACAAAGTAATATGCAATATATATATATATATATATATATATATATATATATATATATATATATATATTCATACTTGGCTAATGTATGGCAATGTGCAAACAAATATCACAGAACACTCGGACCGGGGACTCGACTTAATGCCTCTCCGTCGGAGGAACCACTTGCCTCCTTATCTGCTCCTTAGTAGCGCATCTTGATTATTATATTGTTAGTCTCTTATGGTTGCTTGATTGAAGACATTGAAATGACATGCAATGTAATTATTGGTCACTCTTGCAAATTTCTTATAATGCGATTTCTTATGAAAATGTAGGGAGCGGCGGGATCGATTCTTGCTAATGCTCAAAATGAAGATCTTTGGTCCTAATGTTCACACGACGTCCATCGCCGAGAGGCCACCACCAGTGCTTGCTATTTTCATGATCTACTAAAAGGATACCAATATTAGAAAACATTCACAATCGGTGATTGCTAAAAATGGATTAAAATGGCTTCATATATAACTAATTCTCTATATCTATATCATAAATTCTTTTGAAATGTGTCAACATATAATAATTTGTATGTACACTCCTTTCTATGAATTTGATGATAAGTGCTTGAGACATAAATGTTGATCGATAGTTCACAATGACAAAATATTGAGAGTTGGAGTTTAACATTTTTAGCTTTTGTGCTTTCCATGTTCTATATTGGTAGGTGCTAATAAGCACGTCAACATATGAATTTGCGAGCTTTTAAAAGGTACATCATACAAGTGGATACCATGCATGTAATTATATATCTAACAAGATATCACTCCTCGCACCTCTTAATTAAGTCCATATATAGTTTGACTCATTCCTTTTTACAAGAGTACATCATTATACTCAAATTTCTCTTGCATGTCTTTGTAGATGACATAAGTAAATGATCAATTAGGCCACAAGCTAGTGGCCCACACCCGAGCATGCCCTTAAGCGATTTGCCATGTTATTAGGTTGCTCATCATGATTTAAAGGAATTTTTTGCTTTGTCAATAGTTTGGTTAATTATCTTTTCATGCATCAATTCCTAACTTTTGTTGTAACATGGCACTAATATTAAGTTTTGCTCTATCTGCAGAACTTTGAAAATGATGCTCTCATGCACGGAAGATTGAAGCGAAACTCTGTGCATACAAATGGTTGTAATGATACTTGCTATTTGGAACTGTCATATGTATAATAATGCCTTATGCTTACATTTTGAACTTGAACTTGAATGTTGTGAGCTCTGAACTGTTATGATGCCTTTTTTAGATCTATACATACATACATACATATATATATATATATATATATATATATATATATATATATATATATATATATATATATATATATATATATATATATACATATATTGTGGAATGGATGGATGGATTATTTGATAGTCAGGGAATGGATGGATGGATTATTTGATTCTTTGTGGAATGGATGGATGGATTATTTGACTAACTGTGGAATGGATTTTAAATGAATTTGTGAAAATTGGGGTTCATTTGGTTTGTCGTTTTCGAGTGTCCTCTTGATTTCCGAGTGTTTAGCACTCGAAATAGACTAAACTTTCCGAGTGTCCACACTCGGAAATAGACTAAAACTTTCCCAAGTGTCGACACTCGGGAAAAGACACTCAGGAAAGCGACAAAAACTTTCCCGAGTGTCGACACTCGGGGACACTTGACTCGTGGCAATTTCTTGCGTATCCGATGGAAACTTTCCCGAGTGTCTTTTCTGCGTATTACCGAGTGTTGACACTCGGGAATACTTCCCGTTCTGAGTTGAAAGCCGTTGACATTGTTTTTTGCCGAGTGTCTAACTTTCCGAGTGTCTCTGATGCACTCGGAAAGTTATATTCAGTGTTACACTCGGGAAACCGATTTTCTCCCGACTAATCTATCCCGAGTGATGTTTCCCGAGTGTGACACTCGGGAAATATATATCCCGAGTGTTTTTGGCACTCGGGAAAAATCCTGTTTCTGGTAGTGCAGGGCATGGCATTGTATTCGTCAAGGGCTCTACGAACATCAGCGGGCCTCTAGCAATGCATATCTTGCGACGGTAATTAAAAGCGCCGCGGACTGATTCATTGGAACAGATCCGGAGTGATTTATACCTTTCTCAAATATTCATCCCTTTAACCTTTTCTTTTCAACACAGCACACGTTGGCATTAGCCGGCCCAAAAAAAATTCTTTCTTTCCTAGTGCCCTGCGCTCCCGCCTCTCGTCCGAGCCCCGCCGTATCGCCATGCCTCTTCCTCGGCTTCAACTCCACGCTCCCACTACAAAAAAAAAAACTGCCGCAACCACGCCTCCTCGCCACCCTTGGCCCTTGTCGTGTTCTACCCAGGGATTTTTTTTACTAGCCAATTTTCGGTCGAAAATTGGTCATACTGGATTTACCGGTGGGGGCTGGTAGGAATACAAACTGGTCTCCCAAAATCAGTTTTGATGAATTTTGTCCAAAAAAATCGAATTTGCTTGAATTTTGTTTGAAATTGATTTTTTAAAAATATGAAAATTCCGGCCAAAATTTTTCGATTTTCGGCTAAACCGGCCTTACCGCCACCCCTCCCCCTTAAAAAAATTATACCGGTTAAAAAATCTCTGGTTCTACCTCCTCTGTTATCGCGCTGGCCGCAACCACCTCCTCTGTCGTCTCTCGACCAAAATCCTCGCCTCCTCCGCCATCAAACTGGATGTGGAAGCCTCCTCCATCGCCTCCGGAGATGGAGGTGGAGTTGCCATTGACGTGCCCAATTTGGTGAATTCATTCATATCTATGTGGCTTCTTTTGTTGGGAGAAATTTTGGGCTGATTTGCATCATTGTTTTTGCCTTTCTTTTTCTTCGTTCAGCGACTAGAACGACGTAGCGGTGGCAATGTCCTACTAGAAGGACCATCGTCTCCATGGCCCTCTCTCTCTCACACGCACATACATACACACATGGTGTTTCTACAAAAAAAAATTGTCATGTTTTGATGAAATTCCAAGCTAGCAGGATGCAGGTGAGAATGAACTGTGTAATCTTCATGCTAAAGTCAATGGTAATGAGTAGATTTGTACTTCTAGCGATTCATCATATCAATTTCAAAGTTGAAATTTTACGGACATCCCTAGCTCTTTTTACATTATCTCTAAACTATCTTTAGTATAGTTGGTTTCTGTCACCGTAGTAAATATAAAGCATATGCTACTTTGAAAACTTGGGATTCTTTATCTTATTAATTATTGGATTTTTTGGTAAATAGATTAAGCCAAATTTTGCCATTATATATCATCCATGCTGAAAGTTAGGATCAAAGTACATATATATATTGGTAGATTTTGCTACAGCTTTTAACCGTGGATGGAGATGATTTCAATATAATTCACTTAGCAGCAGCTGATCTGCCCATACATATGCTTTCCCCGAGGAAGTACAGATAAGTCAAAAGATAAGTTTTAAAGGTAAGTTGGTGGCTTTTTGCTATTTAGAAATTACTTGTTTATTGTCAATCAATATAAATGTGAATATGCCCCAGTATTGACAAAAATAAGCTGTGAGACATTTGAGTTAATTCAGCTAGACTTTCATAATCCCTCATTTGCTCTGCAGTTGACAAAATCAGTTGAACATGTTGCAGTGCCATTGCATTGTACCCAGATTTACATTGGGAATATATTTTCTCAATTGATCTTGTTGACGTCCTTAAATATATATTAGTTACAAACATGTTTTGCCTTACTCATATTTTCTAAAGCTAAATAGGTACACAACTTCAATGAATCTGCAACCAAGAACTTGAAGGAACTTTCAGGTTCGTGGCATGCACTTTATTTGACTGCCTAGAACTTTTTTATATTCCCAAGTGATCACTAAACAAGTTGTTCACATTTTTTTTGTTGGGAGGGAGGAAGATGGAGAAGGTGCAAGTTCTCATCACTGCATTTGTCAGGGAGTAGAGATCTTCTCATGATACGGACGCCAGGAAATGACGATCATGTTAGTCCTAGTTAATTTAGGAATATTGAACACATCTGTCGAGATGGTATTTCTCATTATGTGCTCAGATTTGTTTGTTGGACAATGTAAAAGTTCCTGTGAAGATTACAATGTACATGCAAAAAAAAAATACAATTTGTACTTATGGATGAAATAAATTTTTAGTGTCCGCTTTCTATCGCCGTGATTCTACATTTTATACATATTTTATAAGTTTTAATGATTATGATTTATAGAGTTATAACAAGCTTCATAAATAAATAAGCAGTTCATTCACTAAAAATATCAACGCATAAAGTGTTTGCACAGCTTACATTTATGTGTCGTTACCCTGAAACATTTTTGTTACTTGTTACCAACGCTTAAATATGTGTTGCGATAGAATCACCAATGGCAACACATATTAATGCGTTGGTATAAACCCTTGCAACGCCTATTTAGACTTTCAACGGCGCATATATAGTTGCTAAAGGCATGTGTAGCACTCATTCTACAGCCCCAAATTAAATGCAAATGTTCATGCACCTTAGTTTACAATCTAGATGCAAATGTTCATGAACCTTAGTTTGCAAGTAGCTGCTTATTACCAAGCTTGTTTAAGCTCACATACATCTAGCTTAGGGCTTACCCGACTAGTTAGCTCATGTCTTGGTCAGTATTGTCATGTCAAAGGATTAATGTAATCATCTCTTGCTAAAAAGTGGTTATGTACCACCGCAAGCTAGATCAATTGTTAATCTGTTATAGTTAGCAACAGTGCACGAGCCCTTGTCCATTGCATATAATTCCACACCAAATATTTGTTCGTTTGAAATTATGTTCGCGGACCTAAAAGGAAACATCATAGGTTCGAATTCGAACCTAACCATTGATTTTCAGTCGCTGACGAAAGCACATGATATCTAATGTAGCAAAGGTTTAAACACGCAGAGTTAGCATCGGACATGTTTTGAATCAGGGGCAGAGCCCGCCACGGTCCAAGCCTCAAACTAGATTAACTGTTCTTTGGCTGAATTTGTATTTTAGTAATTTTTAAATGATTTTTTATAGTCTTTTGATCTTAGACCTCGGACTATTGCCTAGCGGCCGAGGCCTAGCTCCGCCCTCGCCCTGAATCCATGGTATATCGTCATCCATGGCGGAGAAATTTGAACTTTTCTTTCTACACTGAGGCTTTATTTTTTAGATAATGGAAGAAAAAAAACTCTTCTAGCCTTTGCATCAAAGATACACACAGTCCATTTTATTAAAAAGTTAAAACACCAAAGTAACCAAAGATGGTAAAAGTGGCTTAAAGCCTTATAAGCTAGCGACGACTGAAAATTAAACTCAGTCATTACAAATCATGTGACTAAGCCGCTACCCATGAATGCTTAAAATTTGCTTCACCACTACCTTCAGCCCGTCGCTTTCGGCCAATAGAGACTTCTTCTGAGTCGGTTTCTGCAAATTTGTCTAAGACTTCAGCCAGTGCCCACTCAAAAAGATAACTTGCAAGGAATTAGTAATAATCTTTTTGTCAAAAACAACTTCATTTCGACATAACCAGATAGGCTAACATAAGATGCTAGCTCTTATTAGGAGTTGTGACTTTAAATCTTTTGGAATAACTAAGACTTTATTTGGTTGGATTAAAATCTCTAATCGTCTACATGAATGTATTGGAATTTTAATTCTGATCATCCATGTGGATCTCAGGGGGAAAAAAATAAAAAAAAGCTTCCAACGAGCCCCGAAAGAAAACAACACTGATTTCCTTTTGCTCGATACGGAGCTGCATGTTATAAACCCGCGCCCACCGTGTCAGCGACACGAGCCCCCTCCCACTCAGCGCGCCAGCTCAGCGAAGGCCGCGAGATATTTTCCAACATCCCACGCCCACTGCCGCGGCGGGCCCACGGCCGCGGCCCCGCCACCCCGACGCAACGGTAGAGCGGCACGTGGAAAGAAGAAGCGTGCCTCGGTGTTTTGCGTCGCGCAGCGGATGGGCGTCTTCTCCCATACCCTCCTCCTCCTCGCTCTACTGATTGCTTCACATTAAGCTAGTAAAGCGCGGCATAAAAGTCGTAAACCTTCTCGCTCTCGCTCCATTTGATTTCTTCCGCACCTCCACTTTTTCTTCCTTTGGTGTCGTGATTCGCACGTGCGTGAAGTACTTCTCGTTGGTGTTGTTGGGCGGCGTGGCGGCGCCGGAGATGAAGGACGGAGGAGGGGGGGTGGGGAGGCAGCAGTGGCCGTGCGACTACTGCGGGGAGGCGGCGGCGGCGCTGCACTGCCGGGCGGACGCGGCGCGGCTCTGCGTGGCGTGCGACCGCCACGTGCACGCCGCCAACGCGCTCTCGAGGAAGCACGTGCGGGCGCCGCTCTGCGCCGGGTGCGCGGCGCGGCCCGCCGCCGCGCGCGTCGCGGCCGGGGAGGCGACCCGGCGTTCCTCTGCGCAGAATGCGACGATGGGTGCGACGGCGCGGCGTGGGTTCCCGTCGAGGGGTTCTCCGGGTGCCCCGCGGCGGCCGAGCTCGCCTCGTCCTGGGGGCTTGACCTCCCCGGCGGCGGCGGCGGTGGCGAGAACGAGGAGGAGGACGCCTTCTTCTCGGCGCTCGACTACTCCGTACTGGCAGTCCACCCCGACCTGCGCGACCTCTACGTGCCCTGCGACCCGCCGGAGGTGGCCGCCTCCGGAGGCGGCGGCCGGCGGCTCAAGGGGGAGGCGCTGTGCCACCAGCTCGCTGAGATGGCCCGGCGGGAGGCGGAGACGTCGCAGCCGCAGCAGCACTCTGATCTGAGCCCCCACACGCCTTGCCGGATCTCCGCTGCCGCCAGCGGGCGCTTGCCGGATAAGCAGGCACCCCCACCGTTGCCTTCTCCTGCTCCGGCGGCTCCGGAGGCGCTGTTTCCGTACACGTCCATGCTCATGATGGCTCCGGCCAACTGTGCCGAGCTCATCGGCAGCGACCGCCTCGGCCATGACGACGAACAATTTCTATGGGAGTGCACCGCGCCCTCAGTGCCACCCACCCAGGTAAAGAGAGGGATTAAAGTCGTATTTTTTTACTTCTTGGAATTCAGTCAATTTACATTGCAACTGTATTGCCAAATCTTTCATCTTTATTAGTTTGTAATATTAGTTGCGTTGTCTTAAGTAGCCGCACTGTCATACCTAACACGCATGAAGATCACATGGTGGTGAGAAATGCTAGGATTTTGTATCTCACTGCTGACAACTGAAATCGAACTGTTCTGTATAAGGCTCATCACTTCTTAGTTCTTGCAGTTTGTGGTCAATTCCACTGAACAATCAGATTGCAAAATGCAGTCGTGATCTCTCTGGTATGTGAGGGGATTGATAAAAACGATTGGTTTCGTGATGACTGGTTGACTACTAGGCTGCCAGTTCTGAAGCCATCGATTTTTTTTACACTTCCGTGCCTTTGCACATGACCAGATGATTTCCTGTGTTCTGCTGGCCTAGTATGCAGCTCTAGTTTCCTAGGTTTTATCAGCCAGGAGAACAGAATGGTTTCACTAGCTTTCAGGAGAGATAAATTTAACCTTGTTGCCCTCACCATTTATGACTCGGTTCATTCAAAGAAGAGTACCTTACAGTCGCAATTAAGTCATAAAGGTTCACGGACCGGGTTGTTTTAGGGACATTGAATGCGCAAATTGGGCCGATGATGAAAGGTGTATTTTCCTATACCAATAATGCAAATTAGACAGGACTTTTTGAGGAAGTGTTGCTATCAGAATATGGAAAAATGCATTGTATGTGATTTTGCACGTTACTGCATTCTTCAGAGTATTTGACTTTTCGGATATGGAATAGATCCTATGATCTGCACAACTCGGATCATGAATTAATATGCGATTGCAATAATATTTATTTGAACTTTTGACTACACAATGCATTGCTATCTCGACAGTTTTAAATTGCCTGAAAAAAAGTAATACAGTATTGGAGAGGCCTATATATGCTTGTAGAGTTGACATTGACAAGAGGATATTTTTCACCAAATCACATCCTTGCTATTGCAGATACTTCAAAATTTGCTCATTTTTCTTGAATTTTTACTCTGGAATATGCTGCTTGTCAAGGAAAAAATGACAGTTCACTACTTGTTATCTCGTGACAGATATGGGATTTTAATTTAGGAAGATCAAGGGATCACAATGAGAACTCTGCACTTGAATTTGGATTTGGTTCAAATAATGGAGGCTTTATGATCAAGAGTTATAATGACATGCTCAAGGAAATTTCTTTTGGGACAACGAAAGATCTGGAAGATATTTATGACTTAAGATACTGTGCAGCTGCCGAAGATATCATGTCAACAAATATCTGTCAGTTGTCAGGCAAAAATGTAAGTCATCGCCCCTTTTTTCCAACGTAAACAGGCACTTGCTGTGCCTATCCAGCGCATGATGCACCTAATTCACTAGCATAATAGTGTCAAGCATGGTGTTCTCATATTGGCCCTGTGCTAGAAAGAGAACTAAAGAAGTGTTATTAGTCTACCGTTCAAAGAAAAAGAAGTGTTATCAGTCCACGCATGTGATAGCAAGATTTTCTGCACCGCACTATAACCTCCAAGAGAAGAGCAAAGTTAAAACATGATTGCTCTTGTAAAATCTGCCTTATTTATAGATGCGCAGATTCCTCTACTTTGCAGAAATGGTTGTTACCCCTTAGTAAGCTTCTATGGTGAAGGCCTGTGCATTGAGTAATCCAGACAACTGGTTAAGGATATTTTTAGCAACCGTTGACCGCATAACTTCAGGATTAACACTGAAAAGGAGCTGCTTGAAGATGTACATGAACTTGCTTAAAATGTGCATGTTCATGGGGACACCGATATCCCATCTTGTGTGCGGCGTAGTCATTCCTCTGGTTATTAACTTTCCAGTTGACCACATAACAGAGCTTTTGCTGATGTTGATGTGCCACTTGTTATGAATAGCGTTTGTATTCATTATGAGGCCAATGAGCTAATATATATACAAGTACAGAGTGGCATATATGCAACTATGCAAGGAACCCTTTATACAACGGGGAAAATACATATGTATCTAACACATCTAACACCCCCCTCCTCAAACTTATGGTGGATCAACAACATTAAGTTTGGAGAGATAGAAACTATGCTGAGCTCTGGTCTGCGCCTTTGTGAAAAAGTCTGTCACCTGAGTTCTGAAGGCATATACTGAAGAGCAACAATTTGGTTCTGTACCTGTGTCCGCATGTAGAAAGCATCAACACCAATATGCTTTGTAAGCTAATACTTCACCGGATTTGTAACAATGCTAATAGCCCATGTACTATCAGACGAAAGAGGAGTAGGTGTTGAAACAGAAACACCAAAATCCTCAAGTACGAATGCAAAGACAAGGCCTCCAACAAGGTCACACGAGGGTGGCGTGCAACAATCGAGCACGAGTCTGCTCATACTCGGCCGGAGACGAGTCAAGAAGTCGAGATACGACGAAGCTCGAGTGAGGCTGACGCCGACAAAACCGACACATGTGGCAAACATCCGGTCCCAAAGAGTCAATCGACGCCATCTGCCGAACAATTGGGCATAAAACTTCGTCCCACGATAGCATCTCCTGGCAGAAGCGATCGCTCTTGACGCATGACGAAAGATATAACGAATCACCAGACGGCTCATAGCGGTTGCGCAGATGTGTCCACATCAAGCATCTTTGAAGCCAAACCAACCACATCCTTAGTGATTTGCACCTCCATGCTAGCAACCGAATAGCGAAGCACGAGCATCCTCATCAACCCATGTCTTGTAGGCGATATCTTGAGTATGAAAAATCTCCATAGCACTCTCAAAAGCATCACCGCCTCCTTACGAACATTTTTAGAAGTAGTCTTTGGGAATACAGGCTCAGCAGTTGGAGCGGGGCGAGGCGGGCAAGGCAACTCGTTGGTAAGAAACTTCCAAAGGCGCTGACCACGCATGTGGAGACGCATGTGTTGAAATCAATCCCGATAATTGAGACCATCGAAGATCACCGGCAATGAGAAACGTAAACAAGACCCATTGGTGGCGGCGTTGGACGGTAATGGCGACCAAGACAACGAAGTCTAACGGTATTGTTGACGGTCGCGGCAATTAAACGACGTTTTTTATTTTATTTTTTCTACTCACGGGCGGCTCAATTAAGAGTGGCACTCGTACACGAGCCAAAGGCTCTCACGAAATAACGCGCAGAGGGGGACTAGGGTTCTCACTGGCGGTGGCGCAAATGCCGGCCAGACAGTGGCGGCCTCGCGATCGGCGGCGACTCTCGGCGGAGGAGAGCCTCCGGCGGCTCCGAGCACTTTGGCTTGGTGCTTGCGTAAAGCCTGGTTCTCGGTAGGCCTTCTCGAGAATCGAGGATGTCCTTGATCCGAAAAGGCGGTCTTGCGTTCTTGAAGCTCCCAGTGGTCGGCCGGAAGTAGAGCAGAGGGCACCTGGCGATGAGCGGCTCTCCGGCTGCTCCGTGAGCCTTCGGATGGAGGTTGCTCCGGCGAAGAAGCAGGCGGCCACGCCGGATCGGCGACGATTGGGGTGACAGCGACGGGCGGCAGGAGGCACTCGCAGCGACCGAGCGACGGCCACCGCAAAGAGGATCAGGAGGCCCCGAGCAACGTCGACAGAAGACAAGCGACAAGCGCAGTAGGTAAAAAGAGGACACGAGGAGGGTGGAGGCAGCGGTGGCGGCGGCGTCTGAACAGGTAAAACCCTAATCCTATCTCGCTCGATATTATGTTATGAATAAACATATTCATTATGAGGCCAATAAGCCAATATATATACAAGTATAGGGTGGCATATATGCCAGGAACCCTTACACAACGGGAAAAATACATATGCATCTAACACCTCTAACACCACTTACTGTTCAATGGGTTTAGGCTGTCAGGTTACTAATTCGATCTTATCTTTTAAGGGGCTATTCTTGTAAAAGTAGGCTCCATGGTCCTATATGGTGCGATCACTTTTAGCTTTTTTCGATCACCGGGATAGTATGGACCACCATACAGATCCTTGTTTCGTCCTCCTTTGGTCCACCAAGTCATGGAGGCATCTTGTTTCTTTACGAAACATTAAAGCCAATTTTGTCAGCACTAAGAACTCGCTATAGAAAGCCCCACCACGTGTTCTTGGCTTTGCATCATTGTAGAGAAGTACTAAGTCTCTATCTGGGGGCTCCAGTAAGATTTTCTGTATCAGCTCTTGCAGTACACCTAGCTTGTAGTATATAGCCCGAGTTACTCAGGTTCTATGCTGATTTTTCTTTGCAGCTGAGCACTGGGAGCAACAAGCTGAAGGTGAGCTCATGCTCCTTGACAATGGACGGACCAACAACCTCTGGGAACCATGTACCAGCTTCAGGACCCTTGGGGAGCTCTTCCCATGACAGAGGAGCAGCTCTCACGAGGGAGATCTCCTTTGGGGATCAAACCATCGTCCCTACCAGAGTTGAGAGACCACCTACCACGAAGATCGACGGCGAGACGCTCGCGCAGAACAGGGACAGCGCGATGCAGCGGTACAGAGAGAAGAGGAAGAATCGCAGGCATGGATGAACTGTGACCCTGACCTCACCTGCCTGCTGCTGACCAGCAACTTCTTCTCTCCAATTTTCTCACGGTGGTTTTCGCTCATTTCTGTAGGTATGACAATCACATCCGGTACGAGTCGAGGAAGCTGAGGGCGGACACGAGGAAGCGAGTGAAAGGCCGCTTCGTCAAGTCGAACGAAGCACTGAACGCCGGTAATGGCGGATGAGCCCTCGTCCTACGAATAGCTAGCTGCGTGTGGCCTGGTTTTTCGCGTAGCAGACGGGGCTATATATATATGAAGCTGATACGCTGCGTTGCACCTATGCACGATGCTGTAGCTATGTCTTGTCCAGCTAAATTTTGCGCCGCTTAAGCATCGTGATAAAATTTATACCAGAGATTATATTGAGGTGTGTTTTGTAAGAGACTCTCCCCTTCCTGCTCGTCAGTACTCAGAAAACTAGTAGAGAAATCAATTAGACAAGGAAATATAGCATGTGAGCACAACCAGCACACGGCTGACGACTGTACTGCCGAGAGCTTCACAAAATTAAGATCTACGATCATGCTAGTCTAGGAGCAGTTCGATACCAGTATGTAAGTCTGAACAATGGCTGGTTGGCTGGTACATGCATGACTGAACAACAAGCAACACAAGACTGACGGAGATTATACGCTTCTGAACTCTGACGCAGCAAAACTGAACATCTTGAGCGCGAGCTGTTGATCTGTCCAGATACTGCCTAGCTAGTATCTGGCCGGTGCCCTCGGGTAGCGCGAGAGGGTGCAGGCGACGCCGAGGGAGAGGATGGCGACGAAGGACAGCGCGAGGGCGACGGCGCCGACGTTGCAGTACCGGTGGTACATGCGGCACACGGCGAACCACCCGCTGGGCTTGTTGCCCCACATGGCGATAGAACCCAACGCCCCTGCCCCCGCCGTCGCCGCCGTCTGCAGGCTCACGAATAACTGCAAATCGCAGGAACGTCGTCGGGTCAGGTGGTGTTGTTGAAGTTTCAGATCAGCACATACACATCTCAATACATCAATGGACGAATGTATAGGAGGAGATGAATTTAACCAATGCAGATGAGCGTAGCCTTAGATTGAGTAATGCTATATCTCTTTTGAGTAAACTAATCGAACCCTTAACCTAAAGTAAGGAACTAATCAAATAGAAGAGATTTTAATCACCGTACCTGATCAAGATGATGCAGCCAGCACTTGCTGATGAGCGTCTTCACCAGGAGCGCCGTCAGCGCCGAGTAGGCAGCGCAGACGAAGTTGGTCGCCACGAAAGCCCTGAATTCATGCCCTCAATTCATGCATGCACACGTACGTACGAACTAACGCGGCGTAGATTACTAGATGGAAAACAAACGGAAGATTGAATAGAGGAATAAGCATGTCGAATTACGTACACCCACACGTCGAACATGGTGAAGTTCACCTTGACGCCCCACCGCTCCTGCCTGTTGGTGACGATGAGGACGGCGGCGGCGAGCGACGCGGCGAAGGCCGCGCCCCGCAGCGCGGTTGTGGTCGCGACGTGGGCGGCGGAGCCGACCTTCACCGTCGCGATCTCCTCCTGCGACTCCAGCTCCACCACGGTCAATCTGTCCATGGAAGTGCGATGAGACGTGGATCGGCCACGGACAGATTAACACAAGGGTAGCCCTTAACACAGTTAAGCTGCTAGCTGTGGGCTATGAGCGGCCGGAGACACGAGTTTGCCGGCAACAGGTCATGTATATCGGGGAAGTGATCGTATGGTAAATGGAACCCTTAAATTTTGTTTGAAAAATCGGAACTTATCTGCATGTAATCCCTCTTCGATCTCGCTAAGTTGGACGCGGCTTCCTTCCTTCCGACCGGTGTTCCCGGCTAGGTGGCGTACGTACGTGCATCTAGGGGTGGTAATGGGTTGAGGCCCAACCCAAACCCTACCCTAGCCCATGTGTTGGGGGTGGCTCTAACCCTCATCGAACCCACTACTCAACTTTTCTACCAAATCCAGCCTGACCCATTAAGCAATAAGGTCATGATCCTTTTCCTGGCCCATTCTGAATCCTCAGGCTGACCCATTTAATCTGAAGCAAGAAGCCCTATAGGTTCCTTGGTGCGATCGTGCGTCCGTGCGATAGGCTCATGAGCAGTAGAGATCAAGCGAACGAAGGAGCTCCTACCGTGCCTACTGCATGCATGAAGAAGCCTACCGGATGAAATAGAGATACAACATAGTGCAAAAAAAAAAACATACATGACCAAACCAATACTTCTAAATGCTTGTAAACAACCATAGAAAGGAAAAAAAGGTAGGCTGGTCAGTAAAGAAACAAATGAGCCAGTGGCAGAGCGAGCGGCGTTGGAAAGCCTGGGCAAGCTCGACAGGAAAGGAAAGGAGGCATAAGATACTACTATAAAAAGGCTAATACTGGACGCCTCATCACAGACGGTTGACCAAAACCGTTTGTATTACATGCAATCACGAGCGGTTTTAATTTAGAGACCGCTCGTATTCTTCGCGCTAAAAACCGCTCGTGAAGAGGTAATATCACGAGCGGTTCTTGTTAATAACCGTCGTGATAATACTACATATCACGACGGTTTCAATAAAGAATCAGATGTGAAACATCACGCAGACGGTTCTTAACAATAACCGCTCGTGATATTACCACATATCACGAGCGGTTTTTGTTATAACCGTCGTGATAATATCGCTATAGCTCCACGGTGAGTTTTTCGCCGCCGGCGCGCTCGTTCGCCGCCATCCGCTTGCTCCCGATGTGTCTTCGTCGCATCGATCCGCTTCGGCTCCCGTCGTCTCTTTGTCTCACGCTCAATTTATTCCTTGTTTTATAAAAAGGATAATCCGCCATCCAAAATGATCATCCCCACATATTTATTAAAAAAAGAAATGGTCGCCTCTTCCTTGTCGCCGCATTGATGGCCTTCCTAACCGCACCGCATAAGTACCTCTCTGCACGTTGAACCGCAGTTTGCGAAGAACACTTGCTTGATCAATAGTGTCTTTACTCCTCTGCCGGCAGAGAAATTGCCGAGCAGTGGCCACCACCTTCCGCCGCCTTGACATCCTTCTCCGCCATGTCTTCCGGGTGATCTCCCACTTTCGGTGAGTTTACCGCGTCATCGACGTAGTCCTCCAAAACGACGTTGCACGTCTCCAGGAGGCTTGCCGTCACTTGGACTACGTAATCGAGGCGTTAGGCGACCGAGTCGACCACGCCGAGACCCCTCAAGCAAGGGAAGAGAGCTTATGGGCACAATTCTTTTTGGTTCAACAGTCCAAGGGTCTTTGAGAGACACTTGAATAAGCGCGTCAGCGGGTGGACGCATTTCAGGCTTCATTCGCTGATGATCAGGAACCGTCCGGCTGCCGACGCATGCGCCTATGAAGTATTGAAGACGGAGATAGCGCCTACCTCCGCCACTAGAAAAACTTTGTTTATTTATAGGTTTCTACTTTTTAAAATCTTTTTGTTTAATGCCACGCTTTGGCCATATATATATATATGAAAATTCCAAAATGAAAAAAAAAGTTTGGAGGTGAAGTTACTATATTAATTATATGTTGAATTATTGCTATATATATATATATATATATATATATATATATATATATATATATATATATATATATATATATATATATATATATATCGAAGACGGTTTTGTGGAAAAACAAAATCTAGTTTGGAGGTGAAGTTACAATTAATATTAATTATATCGAGACGGTTTAGTGGAACAAATTAATTAATTATATATATATATATATATATATATATATATATATATATATATATATATATATATATATATGTATGTATGTATGTATGTATGTATGTATGTATGTATGTATAGTTAAAGCAAATTTTCAAGAGTATTTAAATGACAAAATTGACATATAAACATGTAATTTCTTCATGTCATGTAAGTGTATATACAAGATAAATATACTTGAGAAAAACCATATCACCGACGGTTCCATAATGGAACTGTCGGTGATATGAGACATATCACTGACGGTTCCATAATGGAACCGTCAGTATGCCTTATATCACGCACGGTTCCATTATGGAACCGCTCAGTGATAATTATCACCGACGGTTCTATTATCACCGAACCATAATAGAACCGTGATAAGTCTCTTTATTAGTATGAGCCCGGCCGCTAGGGTTTGCGCCGCCTCTAACTCTCGTCACTCCCGGCTCCGCTTAGGGTTTGCGCCCGCCCTAACTCGTCATCGCTTGCAAATAAGATTTACTCCGTTCCTCCCCACCTCGACGCCACCGCTCGACCCGTCGCCGTCGCCGCCAACCCGTCGCCGTTGTCGCGGTTGTGACACCACTCGCTGCGTAAACACTCGTCACGATAGTAGTGTCTTCTGCGATGTCGTGGTCGTACCACAACTACGGTGAGCCGCCGCCCAATCACTTGGGCTTGGCCCGTGTCGCTGCACCGCCATGGCTTGGTTCTCCTACTCGGCCTCCTGCACTCGGGCCCTAGCCGATCTTTGCTTTCCCCATCCTCCATCTATTCTCCTCTAGATCTGTTTGCTTAATGTCTTGTGTTGAGTTTGATTTTTATGCTTGAGCCTTAAGTTGTCCCGATGTTTGTGTGATTTATGCAAGGTGAAGGAGATGGATGAGGTTTGTGTCATTGTTGGGGGGTCGCCACCGTGGTTCTTATTGATTGAGGTATCACCCTACCTTACTCCCTCTCGGTCTCTACCCGCTTGCTCTGTGATGAAAATGGCTAGTGCTCTGTGTGGTGGCTGGGTTTGGGCACCCTTGGTCTTGTTGTCTTGCTGTTGAACTGCTCAATGATGTTAATAGTCTTATCTGAAATTGAATTGATAATTAGTTCATATTAATAGTCCCTTGCTCTGTGATGTAATGATGTTAATAGTCTTATGCTGAAATTGAAGTAATAATTAGTTCATATTAATAGTCCCCTTGCTCGTGATGTAATGATGTTAATAGTCTTATGCTGAAATTGAATTGATAATTAGTTCATATTAATAGTCCCTTGCTCGTGATGTAAACCGAGGGCCATTGGTGTATGTGCATTCTATGCATCTTGCTTAGTTCATCTTTGTGGGTTCGGATGGGGCTTGATATGTTATGACTTATTGTGTTGTTGATATGTATGAGTTGTTGATATGTTATATTGTTATGACTTATGACTTATTCGAAGTGTCAAGTGTTGTCTCGCTATTGATAGTGGAAACTTGCTTGGTGAACCATGGGTCGTTGATATGTATGATTGATGATTTGCAAAAATAGATGTATAAAATGTGTGATATGTATGTTATGACTTATTTGTCGATTTGTCATTTTGTCAAGATGTCATATGTTGCTTCTCGCCATTCATTTCACATTTTTCGTATATCTGTGTTCATGCAGTCAAGTTCTCCTATCTTGTGTCCTAGGTACGCCGTCCTACCATTCCATTCCTAATCTCTTCTCTATAAAGTCTCCAGCGGTGGTACTTTGTAAAAACCTTTAAAAGCATATATATATATATATATATATATATATATATATATATATATATATATATATATATATATATATATATATATTATAGGAGATGCCACTTAACGGGAGTATTCGCCAAGAAAGTGACGTGACACGCAGGCATCTGAGGGAAGTGGCATCATGTATTAGCAACCTAATTGATGTCCCGACGCAAATTTAAAATCTGATTTGCTTAAATTTGCAGGACATGAGGTTGCCCTGGTTGTTAATACATGATGCCACTTCCTCATGTCACTGGACGCACTTAAAAAGTGGCTAAGGGACTAAGAACAATAGAAATATAAATATATATATATATATATATATATATATATATATATGATGCCGTTTTAAAGGCATAAGCAAATACGCTGGTGGCTTTATAGAGAGAGTCATCACAGAGGCAACACAAACCGCTCAGTGATATATATATATATCACGGTGCATTTGTGATATATGAAATCATCCGTGATATATAGTCATCACAGACGGTTTGTGGCGAAACCGTCTATGGTAGTATGCATCACGAGCGGTTTGAAAACCTTCATGATGACCTCATGCATCACTGACCCATAAACTCAGACGGCTCAAGAAACCGCTCGTGATGACGTTTTGAACCGTCTGTGAAGGCATTTTCGTAGTAGTGAGAGGTAAGAGGAGGTATCGCTGCTACTACTTGCATGCCGACTAGGCATGAGCCGATTAATGAAGGATTCGATTCATGGAATGCTAACTTCATGAACACATGACAAAGATTTTTATCGGGGTAATGAGACAGAGTTACACATACAAAACTAGTAAAAGATCGGTATTTTAACATATTGCGGTTAGAGAGAGAAACGAGTAACACTAGAGAACTAGAGCGACAGAACATACCTTCAATGAAGAGAGGATGCGAACAATATGGGAAGTGAAATCGACTCCACAATGTAAGAGAAGACCCATACATCGTTAGATCCAAGACAAGTGCGGCCTACGAGACGAGGTGGGTTTGGAGATCTGGAGAGCGAGAAGTGGGGGACTGGGGAGGCCACTGACCTTTCGATCCACCCTGGAGATGACGAGATTGGAGCGCGTCGTGGAGGCCAAGACGCCGACGAAGAGGAGGAGGTGGAGGAGAGCGACGTCGCCATCTTCGGCGGCCAGATCGTGTCGCGGGAATGTTGGTTTCGCCCTCGGGCTCTGGTCGAGAGCGTGTGGCTGCAGGGGCATAGCCGCGAAGCCCAAGCAAGTGCCCAGCCAATAGGGACGCTGGCTCCACCCCTGAAATGAGCAGTTCAGAAACTTAGTAAGCTGATCAAACTAGCAAGCTTAATACACATTATCTGCATATAGAAAAGATAATAGCGAAATTGACCCGTCCATATTGGTTATTCTGAATCTGTAGTGGCACTTAATATGATCAAAACTATCTAGGTAGGAAAAAGAAACGAAATGAACAAGAACTATTGCTACTTGTACTGATCTTATTCCCATCTTCAGTTGCTTCTTGGTCTCAGCCTAATCAATTCCTAACAACAACATCTGCATCATACAAGTGTACTAAACCATAGCAAAAAAGGGGTGAATTAAATAACATAATAGTTCATTATCCATCAGAACTCACAAGATAACACACTGTCGGACCTGGATTCCGAGAATCCAAATCCTCTGGAAAACAACTGTGCTATTCCCTGGATCAGTAGATAGCACTCACAGGCACATTATTGAATCCTTCATACATGACGTGAACTAAACCATACCATTTATTAATTTAGCACATCAGAGTTTACATAAACTGCATCGGATCAATTTTTTTACAATAATGGCTGAACAGGCCAAAGATTACATTACAAAAGCAATGAAATCTACAGCGGAAGCAACAGGGGAGGTAGGGCTCATCTCACCACAGAAAGCGATCGGGCATCTCAGGTACTACGATATTAACCAAGAGTGGGTAATATCGGTTGTACATAAGTACCAACGAGTCCACTTAGATCACGAGACCTAGACTATAGAACTATACTACTCTTCATCGTTCCGTGTCCATCACTGGCCTTCATAGAACACGTAGTCCCTTGGTCTTCACTGTCTCAAGGGTTTGGGGATACATACATACATACATACATACATATATATATATATATATATATATATATATATATATATATATATATATATATATGCAAGGCTAAACAAGGATGGCTCGGGTTCTTTTATTTGCTAAAGCAATCTTTTCAATTGGGCATAATTACAAATTCCTAATACTTAGCATTTTAACAAATTGCATTTTATTAAAGAGAGTAATTGTGCAATTTTTATTTCAGTAGAGGTTCCCTACCCTGGAAACTCTACACCATGCATCGTTTTGATTGGAGCTACCTCCAATTACTACCACCGCTGAGCTCGAAGGCTCAGGTAAAATCCAAACTCAAGGCTATGTGAGCCCTCCATATTTTTCATACCATCCACAAAGATTTTGAAATAGAACTAACTCAAGTTAAGTTCCTATGTTCCGCTTTTTAACAGTAAACACTACTGCTTAAACAGCTTTTAGACTCTGCAGAGATTGTACTGCTGTACCCACAAGAGATAGTCATACTCATTACCCTACATGATTCCTTAGTCATGTAGTTAGCGGCAAAATCACGAAGAATCGCTCAAACTACTTTGCCCTTTCCGTCATCTCACCCATATGGGGTTACGCCCATACGTTGCGTGGGATTGTTGTACCGCAGCGTTGGGTGTAGTTTGGACTACCCTCAACAACTGGTAACCTCACCCATTCAAGTTGGATGTACCGCAAGCTTACGCATTTCCCTTTCTCCATCCCGTGAGACACATTCAGGGTTTAATAGTTTTAATAAGCCAAGTTGCACTTTGCAAACTTGTGGTTGTACTTGTTTAATACGGGAGGTCGTGACAAGATAAAGTCCTTAATCCATCCGGGTGGTTCTTTCCACATACCTACCACTCTCGTGCTCCTTGAGCACCCACTACCTTACCATCCACCCAGATGTGGTATTAGCAATTAGAGTTTTTGAGGAGTAAAATCCACCAATTATACCATCTCAATCATTTCCCCACAATGACTGCCTAAAACTATTTTCATGTTTAAAGGATGATGATTGGGATATTTAATGTCCCGGTACTTAAGCAAGACTAGCATGTCGTTTAAGTACAACCTATAGCTAGTATTACCACATAGTTACTAGGGTGATAATGAAATAATGGATTCAAATATCAATGGATGACAAATTAAATAATTAATCATCAAATGGGTTTTTAACTACCTTAAGCTTTAACATACATTTAATTAAGGAATTAAAGCATGCAATTTTGGTAATTTAAATGAATATAATTTGCATAAAGTGTAGGATCAATATGATCAAAGTATTGACTCGCTGAGTATAGGTAAGAGAGTCTTGATATTCTTGGGCTTGATCAACTTGGAAGTCCCCCGCGTCTTCAAATCCTAATCGGGCGAATACACCAGAAAAAGGCACAACGGCAAAGAGAGCAAATAAATACCTAAGAATAAATAAATAAACTCCAAATTGAACAAGACCTATGTCATTAACAAGATCTTGAATTTACAAAATTTTAGAAATTTAATTCATAATTTTCGGAGCTATAATGGAGGAGAACGGGATTTACGAAGATTAAATGAATTAAAAGAGAGAGAGAGAGAGAGGAAATTCGGTGCATAGCACAGTGCATAGACCGGGCTCACTATGCATGGGGCGCGGATCCATGGGAATAGGAACGCATGGGGCCCACTGGTCAGTCTCAGGGTCAAACAAAACCGGCCATTACTATTTGACTGGGCCCGCAAGACAGAGACTCAAAAGGCTTAATACATCATTAAATGTCCAATGATTACGTTTGCTAGTTAAAGAGAAATGGCTAATCATTAATTAACCCTAATCCCGAACGGGATTTTGCCAACACACACACACACGGCTCGGTCCGTTGTTGAAGACAGTGAGGCGTGAGGCCATGGCCTGGCTTGAGCACGAAGCTTCGGGCCTGGCGACGGAGGATGCTGATGGCCTTGAAAGCTAGGCGAGGTCGCCCAAGGGTGGCGGCCCTAGGAGAGGTGGCGGCGGGGTGGACGGAGCAGTGGAGCGGTGGCGTGGTGAAGGGAATCGGTGGCGGCGCTACGGGCTGCATGAGGCGCCGACGACAAAGAGGCGCAGCGGTGAAGAGGGCGTGCACATGGGCTATGCGTGGCTTCGGCGAGGATGCCGAGCCAGGTGGGGAGGCCGGAGGCGGCCCAAGGCAGCCTGACGACGATGGCCGGGAGCGAAGGAGGAGGAGCCATGGTGGTGGGAGCTCTCGACGGTGGGGAGGAGGATTGGTGGTGGGGGACGGGTCCCTTGGGCCACGGGGCACCCGATGACGGGGTTGGTCGGGGCTGTGGCTCACTGGCGTGGCGAGGACGCGGTGAGGCGGCGCGGCTAAAGAAAGAGCGTGGCGGCGGGTTCTTTGGGCGGCGCTTGCCGGAGATGAAGGGGGTGAAGGGGGAGATCAAGGGGAGCTCCTGGGGCTCTTATAGACAAAGATGGAGCCATTGAGGAGAGCTGTTGGCTGCGTGCGGTCCTGAGGATGACATGGCGTGGGCGAGTGATGATGGCGTCTCGGCGGCAGCAGAGGGGAGCTGCTTGGAGATGGGACAAGACCGCGTAGGCATGGGTGTGGCGGCTGCGTGTCGAACGCGAAGACGGCTCGCACGCTAGAGCGTGGCGAGGACGGCAGATTGGGACAAGGCGAAGGCTAGGCGGTGCAGCAGAGGACATAGGGTGGCAGAGGGGCCAAAGGTGGCGTACGACGCAAGCGGCGGCGTGCGCAGCAGGGGGTGGCATGCGCGCCAGAGAAGAAAGAGGGGGAAGAGCGCACGGGCGTGCACGCGTGTGAGGGGAAAGGCGAGGCGGGCGTCTTGGCTGCATGTAGGTTATGCGTAAACGCAGGAGGCGCAAGGGCAGAAGGAGCTAGAGGCTTGGCAGAGCACGCAGGATAGAGGAGGCACGAGGCAAGTGCAGTAATGTCCACGGAGATGAAGAGAGAAGCGCAGTCTTTATGGCTTAGCTGGGGAAGAAAATGAGCCCGAGCATGGGAGAGTGCCAAGAAGGAAGGCCAAGGCACTGTGTCAGCTGGGCCAAGGAAAGGTCGGGAAAAATAAGAAGAAACGGTCCGGGTTGCTGGGCCAGGACAGGCCGAGAAAAGGAGGAAGGCCCGAGTGGCTACTAGGCCGAGACCGAGAGGAAAAAGAAGATGGGGCCCAAGGGAGGTCGGCTGGGCTAGGGTGGGCCAAGGAGCAAGAGGGATGGGCCGGCCCAAGGAAACAGGGTTGAGCCCAGGAAAACAAACGGGCTGAGCCCAAGAAGAAAGGAAGCCCAAAGAAGAGAAAGGGGCCAAAATTCGAAAGGAAGAAATTCAAACCTGAAATTGAATTTCAAAGGTCAAGGGTATTTGAAACACATGCCCGAGCTAGAAGAAGGAAGGAGGTTTTCACAAATAGTTTGGTAATTTGAAATACGACGAAGAACGAAAACCGAATAGTAAACACTATTTAATCATCCGAAAACGGAACGTTACAAATCCTACCCACCTTAAACGGAATCTCGACCCCGAGATTCAAGCTACTCTGAGAATAGGGACGGGTAGTCTTGCTTCAGTTGATCTTCGCGCTCCCAGGTGGCTCATTTTGCTGAGTGGTGGCTCCCCTGGATTTTGCAAAGGCGAAGACTTGGCATCTTGTTCGCTTCTCATTGACATCGAGGATCTTGATCGGATGCTCTGGGTAGGTCAGGTCTTGCGGAAGGGCGATGGCTTCCACGGGCGTCTGCTCTTCAGGTACTCTGAGATACTTCTTGAGCTGGGAGACGTGAAACACGTTGTAGACGTCTGACAAACTTTCCAGTAGCTCTAGCTGATTGGTGACTTCTCCACGCTTGGCGGTGATCAGGAACGGGCCTATGTATCTTGGGGCGAGCTTGTCTTTAACTTTAAATCTTTGAGTTCCACGAAGCAGCGATACTTTGAGATACATAGCATCTCCAACTTCAAAAGTTAATTTCCTTTAACGGTTGTCGGCATAACTCTTTTGTCTTGGTAGAGAATTTTGAAGGCGATCTCGTCGATCAAAATTTTTCTTGACTTGCTTGAGAGTATCTGGTCCGAAGATATATCCTTCACCTGATTCTGACCAATGCAGAGGAGTTCTGCATTTTCTTCCATAGAGCACTTCAAACGGGGACATTTTCATATTTGATTAATAATTGTTATTGTGTGCAAACTCAACATATGGTAGACATCTTTCCCAGTCTACAATAAATTCCAAGGCACCGGCTCGAAGCATAACTTCTAGAATTTGATTTATTCTTTATGTCTGACCATCGGTCTGTGGATGGTAAACTATGCTAAAAGCAAGGCGGGTTCCAAGGGCATCATGCAAACTAGCCTAGAAATGCGAGGTGAATTGAGACCCTTGATCGGAGACTATCCTATTGGGTACTCCATGTAAACACACAATACGAGCCACATACAACTCGGCTAACTTGTCTCCCTTGTAAGTGGTCTTTACTGGAATGAAATGGGCTACTTTAGTCAATCTGTCAACTAAAACCCATACTGAGTCACATCTGGACTTGGTTTGGGGTTAGCCGGTAATGAAATCCATTTTAATCTCTTCCCATTTCCACTGAGGGATTTGCAAGGGTTGAAGCAATCCTGCTGGTCTCTGATGTTCGGCTTTGATTCGTTGGCACATATCACAACAAGCGACATATTTGGCGATATCTCTTTTCATGTGTGGCCACCAATACAAAGTCTTCATGTCTTAATACATCTTGGTGCTGCCTGGGTGCAGGGTATATGCTGAGCTGTGGGCTTCTTCCAGTATCAAGTCCTTGAGTTCCTTCTGGTGGGGAACAAAAAGACGTTTCCTATACCATAGGATTCCTTGCTGATCTTCGATCATCTTGGGAGCTTTTCCTTTTGTCATGAGATCTTGAATCTTTGGACTCTAGGATGTCCTTTTTGAGCGGTCTTGATCTGCTCTTGTAGAGTTGGATGTGCCTTCATAGCATCTATGGTGCCTTGCTTTATCAAACAAAGATTGAGGGCTTCGAATTCTTGGTAGAGCTCGGGTTGATACTCTTGAATCATAACATTACTATAGTAAGACTTGTGGCTTAATGCATCGGCAACTACATTAGCCTTTCCGGGATGATAATGGACATCCAAGTTGTAATTCTTTATTAACTCTAACCATCTTCTTTGTCGGAGGTTGAGATCTGATTAGGAGAAAATGTACCTAAGACTCTTGTGGTCTGTGTATATATCACAACGATTTCCAATCAAGTAATGCCACCAAATTTTTGAGGGCGTGCACTACTGTTGCTAATTCCAAATCATGAGTTGGATAGTTGTCTTCACAAGGACGGAGTTGTCTGGATGCGTAAGCTACAATTTTTCCTCCTTGCATGAGTGTGCAACCAAGACCTTGGCATGATGCATTACAGTAGACTTCAAAATCTTGATGAATGTTTGGTAGGATCAACACTGGGTGCAGAAGTTAACCTCTTCTTTAATTCTTGGAAACTTTCCTCACAAGCTTCTGTCCATTCATACTTCTTTTCCTTTTTAAGAAGATGGGTCATTGGTTTGGAAAGCTTAGAGAATCCTTCTACGAAGCGTCTATAGTATCTGGCCAAACCAAGAAAACTACAACTTCAGCACTAATATAGGCTGCTTCCTCCAACCTTCTTGACTAAAACCGTGACATCACTCACTTAATTCCTCACGCATAATTATCAATTGCAATCCTCCAGAATGTCTCTATAGAAATCCACTATCTTCATTATGGAACCTCCCAAAGACTGCTTGAAATCCATAAATTTAAATTTAATCCGCCAAGTTACTTTATCACCATTTATCCAACAATTTAATTAGTCCAACTCTAAGGTCAGTGAGATATCCTTCAATGATTATTTGGACTAACTCCGATATTTAGTAAGGCATCCTTCAATCATATATTTTGATAACTCAACATCCCGTGATCATATACTTTTATAATATGTTCAAGACATAATCTTATAATCCAACCAAAATTTCTTTTAAGTCCCGGCTTCCCTTATTCAATCATATCCAATTGAACCCAATGTTACTAACATACCCAAATAATTCCACATTCTCTTGATTCAACCCATTCCACTAGAATCAATATCATGAATTGGTAATCCCATAATCCAATCTTTAACAATTATATTTCTGCAGTCCGAGAATGATGTAATTCTACAATCCATCCAAGATTTAATCAGCTCTGCCCAAAATTAACACCATGAATTGATAAGGTAATTCCAATTATTTCTGCATTTTACTCTCTACCTTCAATGCACACATATTTTAATTCCGAATTTCCAACCAACATCATAATCAACTTAAGATTCGATGAAAATCCGGTTTCTCCTGATAGTCAAATCGGTACCTCAACTTCTATTGCTTTTATGATTAATCATTTTTTTCTTCATGATCATTTTCTTTCTACAAAATCTATACAATCCACCAATCTGTTATTCTTTAAACCATTCATAATCAAGGTTTATTCATCATCGCATTCTAGTATTCACAAGAATTTATCATATTGACAAATCTTAAAATTCTCAATATCAGTCCCATTAATGATCTCCAAGAACCATCTTGCTTTACATCCAAACACACTAGCTAGTCTCAACAAGATTAGCTTCCCTGCGATTTATTCACTTGAACAATCTCCAACAGTTATTAAACATGCTACAAGATGAGACGAAGGAAGCACGATAGGTGAAAGGGAAAAGCACACTAGGTGAGAGGGAACAAAGGAGGAAGACATAAGCATCCTACTGGTGGGTTGTCTTGCTGTCTTCATTCATGACGATTCTCATCGCAACTTGGAAACTTGTCCGTTGTAACTCATTTGCTTTGGTCGATATGAGCCTTGAGGAGCAATCTTTGGGGCAGTGATCTTGTCCTTCACCGAGGAAGCATGTAGCTTTAAGCATCGGGCATTCACCTGGCTGGTGGTCCTCATCGCGCAGATTAGAGGCGATTTATAAAGCATTAATGCAGCTTGATGTCCTTTTTCTCCACAACGTGTGCATGCTACTTGGTTCATAGGGCAATCTTCTAATTGGTGGTGTTCCTCACAGCAGGGACAGTAGGGAACTGGGCACGTGTAGCAGTAGTGTCTGTATTGCCCACATGTGAAGCATGCTCCTCTTGCATTTTGTCGTATTGGAGGACATGATTGGGCGACATGTCCTGTCTTGCCACATTCGGAGCAAGCATTTAGCGGAGCTTCGAGGTCTGATAGAGCTTCAGCATGCACGGCTTGCCTCTTGCTAGGACTCTTGATGAATTCTTTGTTGCCAAGGCTGAGGTTGATGGTGATGACCTTCCTTGCTGGTTTTCAAGATTCCATCGAGGACATTTGTTCACATGGTGTCCTAGGTTCACATAATAAAACATTTGAGTTCCTCGCCTTGCTTCTTCAGGGGCATCTAATGGCGCGATGCCCTTTTCTCCAACTGAGCGATGAGGTTAGTCATGGGTTGATTCTTTGCATATCGTCTGGCGGGCGAGAGTGCGGAGACAATTTCCACTGGAACGCGGAGTTGGTGCTCTTGGTGGTTGGGCTGCTGACTGATTGAATGAGGAGCTGTCGAGAAAAGCTAACTGCTGAGGATAGTTGTCTCGTGGCCTTTGCGCTGCTAACTTTTTTGCAACTGGCACCACCTTTTTGGGTTGCTGCTCTCTTTAGTGCTATCTGAGGGAACAACTCAGCTTAGAACGAGAGAAGTTATATGAGGGTTTACAGGCCCTCTATAGAACACACAGAAGAACTTCAGACCAACGAGGAGAAACAATACAATACAAGGCCGAGAGTGGCTGCATTATATTAAGGGATTAGGTGTTACATGACTCCCAAAACATAGCATATAGGCTGAGTTAAGTCACGACACAGGATACAAACACAATGTCTACAACAAAAGAAAACAGAAAGTGCTTGCAACCAAAGGACTGCCTAGCAAGCACTGCTAGCTAACCTAGACTAACACGACTATGAAGATCTTGTGGTCGATCTCTCCCTCCTGGAGAGGAAGGAAGTAGTGGAAGGGCATCTCCACCAGAAGATCCTCATGCATATGGGTCAAGCGGTTGCAGGCAAAGCATCTCGCATCTTGGATCGCTTGAGCAGCTACTACTCAGGTGTCATTTGGTTGGAAGAAGTGAGTGTTGAACTCGCCTTCCCTAGCATAGAGGAAAACCTCCATAGTCCATGACTCTTGATCCATGGTCTGGGTCTTTCGGCCTCTGAAGATAGAATGGCGGTTGTAACCCAAGTGCTGCATGAGTTGGCGAAGAATGTCCACGTGCTCTTCTCCATCTACTTCATGAGAGCAAAAGTCCCATGGACCATCGTCGGAAGGGGTGGCCATCTACAATTTTTGAAACAGGAGAAAAGATTAGTAAAAGCTTAATGAAAATAGAGATAAGTATGGAACTAAGAGTGATGAGTAGAAGCAATAAGTACTCTATATCTTGCCAAAGCTTTTCTTAACTTTTGAAAATAAGATCCAAGTCCTTAAGGCAACGACCAATCTAACTAGGGAATCTACAGTCGTATGCTCGACATACATTTCTAATGGGACGGTTCCAAGAATCCAAATCTTCTGTGAAAACACTGTGTTTTCCCTGGATCAGTAGATAGCACTCACAGGCACATTACTGGATCCTTCATACATGACGTGCAGTAAACCATACCATTCATTAATTTAGCACATCAGAGTTTACATAGACTGCATCGGATCAAGTTTTTACAATAATGGCTGAACAGGCCAAAGATTACATTACAAAAGCAACAAAATCTATAGCGGAAGCAACAGGGGAGGTAGGGCTCATCTCACCATAGGCAAGCGACTGGGGCATCATGTGTACTGCAGATATTAACCAAGAACTAAGTAATATCGGTTGTACTCAAGTACCAACGAGACCACTTAGACTGGGGCGAGACCTAGACTACAGAACTATACTACTCTTCATCGCACCCTTGCTCATCGGCTTTTGGGCCTTCATAGAACGCGTAGTCTCCTTGGTCTTTCAACATCCGAAGGGTTTGGGGAGAGGCGAGAATGAGCACAACTTCCGTGCTCATGAGCCAACACACAATGCAATTATATATATATATATATATATATATATATATATATATATATATATATATATATATATATATATATATATATATATATATATATATATATATATATATATATATATGCAAGGCTAAACAAGGATGGCTTGGGTTCTTTTATTTGCTAAAGCAATCTTTTCAATTGGGCATAATTACAAATTCCTAATACTTAGCATTTTAACAAATTGCATTTTATTAAAGAGAGTAATTGTGCAATTTTTATTTCGATGAGGTTCCTACCCCGAAACTCTACACCATGCGTTTCTATGGAGGAAATGTGTTTACTCGATGATTAAACTCGGATAGTCGTGGAAGTTGTGACTGGCCCTCCAGAGGGAATCTAGGTATATTACGTATTCGCTTTTGGTATAATTACAATTAGAATCCAATGGAACCTACACAGTATGTCAAGATGGTCATTAAACCTAAGTTAAGTGTTGCTTATAAAGTACAAATCAACATTAAGTATAGCCATTAGTGCAACACTACTTACTTACGGTTGTAGGGCAAAAGTATGAATTCCTTGTTGCGGTGAGCCATGAAAAAATCTATAACGTAATTCTCGATTAATGTTGCATTAGCCGTGATGCTTTGCTCGAGACAACGTGTGGGTCGAGGAAACCTACCGGTGATTTCCTTCTCTGGCTTCACGGATCATGTATCTATTATACAAAAGCTAGGAGTTATATATAACATTTATCGATATTACACTAACATTGACCGTGATTGTACACACTTACGGTCCAAAGATCGTAAATGATTGAGACGCCGAGCTCGCCGAGGTAGTAACAAGTCGTCGAAGGTCACCGTGAAGACAGCGCCTTGATACACGTGGTTAAAATGATGCTCCTTGAACTTGACGGTGACACCCGAGCATCGCTGATCAACCGCTTGTTGGACTGCTCCATGTACCATGCATGCAATTCCGCCCAATCCTAATTTTAACTTCTCGATACTCGCTTGTATGTTCCGACCAACGGCGAAGAAGGATATCGAGGAAGACTCGATCGCCTTCGATTTGTTCTTGCCCTTGCTGCTCGCTTTGTATAGGTCGACTTCACAAGAGTCGATTGAGCCGCGAGGTGTAGATGCATGTGATGCAGCGGGCCCTTGCCATGTCAAGCAGCAGTAGCCGGTGCAGCCAAGTCCCGTGGACTTGATGCCAGTGACATTCCCGTGAAGTTGACACGGGAGGCGGTAGCTCGTGCAGATGTCCTCCTTGGGCCATCGGATGAATGTTCCAACGGCTTGCCCTAGAGTCATGACCTCATCGCTTGGGGAATTTTCAATGGGCGGCCTCGAAATTGGCACAAACACCGCCCACATTCACTTTTATGTAAACAGGAGCTAGATTTGCACTGCACCAAAGCTCCGACATCGATGGATACACTCGCCCCAGCAAAGATCTGGGGCAACAGAGACATATCTCACTTGGAGCTTGCACTTCAGAGCCACCTACGCACATAACGGTACAAAATTAGCTACTCCAACAGCTATCATGATGGATTGAGCATTCGGAGATAATAATTATTACCCGATGTCATCGACGAAAAATCTGTCATCACCTATTGTGGTAGGGTTAGGGTTGGACGCAGACTACTCGGATGTTTGGGGGGCTAGCTAAGTGATAGTAGGGCAGGGGTTCCAAGCCGACTTGGCATTTGCAATCCCTAATCCTTTCCTCAAAAGTCTTCGTCGCTTTTTGCTCGAGCATACGAATCCTTTCCTCAAAGGATTGATCGACTTTTTCACTGACCTCCCTACACCATGCATCGTTTTGATTGGAGCTACCTCCAATTACTACCACCGCTGAGCTCGAAGGCTCAGGTAAAATCCAAACTCAAGGCTATGTGAGCCCTCCATATTTTTCATACCACCCACAAAGATTTTGAAATAGAACTAACTCAAGTTAAGTTCCCATGTCCGCCTTTGACCGTAGGCACGGCTGTTTAAACAGATTTAGACTCTGCAGAGATTGTACACTGTACCCACAAGAGATAGTCATACTCATTACCCTACACGATTCCTTAGTCATGTAGTTGAGCGACCATCACAGTAACCGTTCAAACTACTTTGCCCTTTCCGTCATCTCACCCATATGGGGTTACGCCCATACGTTGCGCGGGATCATTGTATCGCAGCGTTGGGTGTAGTTTGGACTACCCTCAACAGCTGGCAACCTCACACATTCAAGCTGGATGTACCGCAAGCTTGCGCATTTCCCTTTCTTCATCCCGTGAGACACATTCAGGGTTTAATAGTTTTAATATGCCAAGTTGCATTTTGCAGACTTGTGGTTGTACTTGTTTAACACATGAGGTCGTGATAAGATTAAGTCCTTAATCCATCCAGACGGTTCTTTCCACATACCAACCACTCTCGTGCTCCTTGAGCACCCACCGCCTTGCCATCCGCCCAAATGTGGTATTAGCAATTAGGGTTTTTGAGGAGTAAAATCCACCAATTCCACCATCTTAATCATTTCCCCACAATGACTACCCAAAACCATTTTCATGTTTAAAGGATGATGATTGTGATATTTAATGTCTCGGTACTTAAGCAAGACTAGCATGTCGCTTAAGTACAACCTATAGCTAGTATTACCACATAGTTACTAGGGTAACAATGAAATAATGGATTCAAATATCAATGGATGACATATTAAATAATTAATCATCAAATGGGTGTTTAACTACCTTAAGCTTTAACATACATTTAATTAAGGAATTAAAGTATGCAATTTTGGTAATTTAAATGAATATAATTTGCATAAAGTGTAGGCTCAATATGATTAAAGTATTGACTCGCCTAGAGTATAGGTAAGAGAGTCTTGATATTCTTAGGCTTGATCAACTTGGAAGTCCCCCACGTCTTCAAATCCTAATCGAGCGAATACACCGAAAAAAGGCACAACGGCAAAGAGGGCAAATAAATACACAAGAATAAACAAATGAACTCCAAATTGAACAAGACCTATGCCATTAGCAAGATCTTGAATTTATAAAATTTTAGAAATTTAATTCATAATTTTTGGAGCTATAATGGAGGAGAACGGCATTTACGAAGATTAAATGAATTAAAAGAGAGAGAGAGAGAGAGAGAGAGGAAATCCGGTGCACAGCACAGTGCATAGACCGGGTTCACTGTGCATAGGGCGCGGGTCCATGGGAATAGGAACGCATAGGGCCCACTGGTCAGTCTGAGGGTCAAACAAAACTGGCCATTACTATTTGGCTGGGCCCGCAAGACAGAGACTCAAAAGGCTTAAGACATCATTAAATGTCCAATGATTGCGTTTGCTGGTTAAAGAGAAACGACTAATCATTAATTAACCCTAATCCCCAACACACACACACACACACACGGCTCGATCCGTTGTTCGGACAGGCAGGGGCGTGAGGCCATGGGCGCGCGCGGCTTGAGCATGAGCTCGCCGCCGGCGACAGAGGATGCGGTGTGGTAAAGGGAATCGGTGGCGGTGCTACGGGCTACACGAGGCACCGGCAACGGAGAGGCGCCGTGGCGAAGAGGGCGTGTGCACGGGCTACGCATGGCTTCGGGGAGGTTGCCGAGCCAGGTGGGGAGGCCGGAGGCGGCCCGAGGTAGCCTAGCGACGACGGCCGGGAGCGAAGGAGGAGGAGCCACGGCGGCGGGGGGGGATTGGTGGTAGGGGACGGGTCCCTTGGGCCACGGGGCACCCGGTGACGGGGTTGGCCGGGGTTGTGGCTCACCGGCACGGCGAGGACACGGTGAGGCGGCGCAACCGAAGAAAGAGCGCGACAGGTTCTTTGGGCGGCGCTTGCCGGAGATGAGGGGGTGAAAGGGGAGATCAAGGGGAGCTCCTGGGGCACTTATAACCAAAGATAGAGCCGTTGAGGAGAGCTGGTGGCTGCACACGGTTCCGAGGACGACATGGTGTGGGCGAGTGATGATGGCGTCTCGGCGGCAGCAGAGGGGAGCTGCTTGGAGATGGTACAAGACCGCGTAAGCATGGGTGCAGGTGGCACGCGTGCGCAAACGCAGCGTGGCCCGGGCACGCTAGAGCGTGGCGAGGACGGCGGATTGGGACAAGGCGAAGGCTAGGCGGCGCAGCAGAGGACAGAGTGTGGCAAAGGGCGAAGGTGGCGTCGCGGCATAGCGATGGCGTCGCAGCGAGGGGTGGCATCTTGAGAAGAAAGAGGGGGAGAGCGCCTGGCGTGCGTGTGTGAGGGGAAAGGCAAGGTGGGGCATGCTGGCCAGGGCAAGGTTGGCGGCGATGCCAGACGTAGGCGGCGCAAGGGCAGAAGGAGCCAGAGGCTTGGCAAAGCACGCGGGAGAGAGGAGGAGGCACGAGTGCAGCAGGCTGTGGCGTTCACGGGAGATAAAGAGAGAGGCGCAGGTGCTGCGGCTTAGCTGGGGAAGAAAATGAGCCCGAGCATGGGAGCGGGCCAAGAAGGAAGGCCAAGGCGCTGGGCTGGCTGGGCCAAGGAAAGGCCGGGAAGAAGAAAAAGAAGCAGTAGGGTTCTTTGGGCCAAGACAAAGTAGAAAAAGGAGGAAGGCCCGGGTGGCTGCTGGGCCATGATCGAGAGGAAAAAGGAGATGGGGGCCCAAGGGAGGTCGGCTGGGCCAGGGTGGGCCAAGGAGCAAGAGGGATGGGCCAGCCCAAGGAAACAGGGCTGAGCCCATGAAAACAAACGAGCTGAGCCCAAGAAGAAAGGAAGCCCAAAGAAGAGAAAGGGGCTGAAATTCGAAAGGAAGAAATTCAAATCTGAAATTGAATTTCAAAGGTCAAGCGTATTTGAAACACATACTCGAGCCAGAAGAAGGAAGGCGGTTTTCGCAAATAGTTTGGTAATTTGAAATACGGTGAAGAACGAAAACCGAATAGTAAACACTATTTAATCGTCCAAAAACGAGACGTTACACACACCGACTTGTCTAGGACACAATAATATTACAAACTGTATAACATGAACTGCATGATTTTTATAGGATTATACTTAGAATAGCAAAATATTCACATAATGATTTAAGGTATCAGGTCATGGATTTGGACATCAGATTCACATAATGATTCAAGGTATCAGGTCATGGATTTGGACATCTGATTGACACTTTTACTAACAATCCATGCAATCAAACAAGACAACTCCTACAGAAGGTCAAATGGTTGTCAACATTTGTGAACTAATCCCTTGCCCAAAGAAAACAAGGCCACAAATTTTCACTTGATAAAATACAACAACGTCAACCATAGCCCGCGAAGTCAACCCCAAGTTATCGGTCCAAACCAAGAAGAACTGAAGGATACCGGACTACAAGATAGACCACTCCAAGAACGGACCCAAACAGAGCAGGTCTACTCCATTCCACTAAGCACGGCGCGTCTATTGCAGGAATCAAACAAGCAAATAGGGTAGAACAATCCCAACCCTAACTGTACTACTAGTACTGAGATCGCAGAGAGCTAGTTCAGAGGAAAAATCCCAATCGTAAGAGGTAGAGATGTGGCCTTGATACAAGAAACCGTAGAACAATCCCAAACACCAAGAAGCGTGGTGCAACAAAGGAAGGAAACAACTCATTGAGCCAATCTTTGATGCCAATAAGGCTCACCGAAACGTAGCGCCGCCTGGTGGCCACCTCCTTGCCGTCGTCGTCCCCTCCAGCGGCGCCGCTCACCGGCGTCTACTTGAGGCGGCGCAGGCGGTGTTCATCGAGGGGGAGTCGGGAGATCTGCTCGATCGAGGAGATGATGAGTGAGGTGATCACTTGAGGCGGCGCTCGCTGAGGACTTTCCTTCGCCAACCCTATTCCGCCCATGGGTTACCAGGGAGGGTTGGGCCCTTACACAGCCCAAAATTACAAGGACATTTGAGTCCTAGCCCAATCCTATTTAAAGCCAGCCCAATCCTATCCTTACCCTTTTTTATTTCTACCCATTTGGTATAACCCGAGGTCATCCCATTTACTAGCCCAACCCTCTTGGCCCAATAAACCCTGGCCCATTACCAGGCCTAGTTACAGTGCTAAACTCCTATTTGATACAACAAACAAAACAATTTGGGTTTTCTTTTTTTAAGATTGGAGAAGGCAGATTATCAACTAAGAGTTACAAACAAATACAACTCCATTTTTCCATATTAGATATCAAATACAAAGAGTTCGATTCAAATCAAATGTCAGGACAGCTAAAGCCAATGATGTACAATACGTATTACATATGGCCACAGGCCACCGACGTCGACGTTTTGGTGTTAAGTTTGCTACTTGCGACGACTATCGCCATTGTCGGACCCCCGGGCGTGGAATACCCGAAGACCCTATGTGTATACTGTACTAGTCCTATGATCAGTGGCTAGTACACATATTCACAACAATTGGCATTCACATCCATACATACACATATAAAGGTAAAGAAAATGGTACTCTACTTAAGCTATTACAAGTTATTACAACAACGGCCGACCGCCAAATAAAAATAGTCATCAGAGTAAAAAAATATAGCAGCGGAAGAAATGATAGAAGTAGTAACAGTCCAGCGACATGCCCATCCGATCCCTCAAGCAATTGACAAGGAACAAGGCCTAGGTAGACCCGTCACCGAACCCTCTGGTTTCAGGTGCAAAGAACGTGTCGTCAGCGTTGGCTCATCTTCGAACTCTGAACAACAATATTAGCAAGACTAAGTACTTGTGTACTCAGCAAGAATTGTAGTGTATCACAAAATTTTATTAAATGCAAGGCTATCAAAGGAAGAGGCTCTACTCTACAAGTTATTTTGCTCAAAGACATTTTTATTTGCAATATTCATAAGTAGTAATTTGCAACGGAATTTGAAAGAGCAGTTTAAATCAGTACAGGACAGTAAGTAAAGATCTGAATCAAAATAATAACAGCATCTCGTAACCCTTCTCAGTTATGAGCACAAAAGAAGTATAACAACAACTCGCAACCCTGCTCGGCTGCGAGCCACATTTCATGTTCAGCCATAGACATGGCAATTAACTCAACAAAATAAAACCCCATGTCATTACCCAAGTTTTTGTGACAAACAGTTTTAGAAAATAAAAACTACAGCCATACCAGCCGCACTAAGCATGCTCATGACCGCGAGCGCGACTATTTAATTAGTTTTTCACTCTGTAGATGTGTACAACTTTACCCATAGTACGCGAATATTCCAATCATCCTAGAATTCTCTATATCACTGCTCACTACCGTAGATAAGTAGTCTAGAGCTCATAACACAGCTTTTATATCATCTAGTCCTAACCCTACACTAGCCCAATGAATGTTCCTCATTCACCCGGATACCCTCCGTCGAATGAGACCCTTACTTACTCGGATACCCTTTGTTAAGTGAGGGAACCTCACTTACCTAGATAACCTCCGTTAACTAAGGCATTCGCAGTTGTGTCGGTAATAGAAATTGCTCGCACATCTACTACCTAGTCATCATGCAAGTCTAGTCTTCACAACTTAGTTAGTTACGACTATCTCATACTAGCATATACGGTTGTATGATTAGGTCTTAATCCTGGAGTTGCTAGCTTCAGTCCTTAATCGACCACGGGCGAGAATCTCCACCCTAGCTAGTAGTGAGTCACAGTCCTCACTTTTTTAGAATAAATATAACTCGCCCGCGTCTAAAAACTAAAGTTTCATTTCGTTTTCATACAAAATAATAGAGGTACCCCCTCTGGACATTTTTCAAAATATCCTAAATTCAACATTTAAAATA
This sequence comes from Phyllostachys edulis, assembly GCA_036346405.1. NCBI lineage: Eukaryota > Viridiplantae > Streptophyta > Magnoliopsida > Poales > Poaceae > Phyllostachys > Phyllostachys edulis. The sequence continues at coordinate 61,429,911 of CM070560.1, read as the reverse complement.
TTGTCCTTTTATTAGTTTTTTGGAAAATCTATCGTTCTAGTTGCAGCTGTGCGATAATCGCACTCAAAAATTCCCAAATGACATTATATATTATATAACTCATATTCTAAAGTCTAAAACAGTAAGAGATAAATATTACAAGGAGATATGTGCAGCAATTAGGATTACAACTACCAATTTTCCAATAATAGCATTTTCATACAAAATATACACACATGCATAATAGATTTTACAAAACAAAAGAAAATAAGTAAAATACTGGGATCAACATGGTCAAAGAGGTGCTTGCCTTGCTCTTGTTGTTCTGGAAATATGGTTGACTGATTGTCGAAATAATTACTCGGGCAATCGACGTCTAAATCAAAAAAGAGCTAGAAACAATTAAATAACACCAATAAATTCAACATGAACAACATCAAATATTTTTACATATTATGGTAGTTAATGATTTTATATGAATTTATAAATAAAAATAATTTGATTTGGAGTTTTGTAGCAAAAGTTATTAAGGTTTGAATTCTATTCGGTTTGATAAATCTAGAGAAATTGAGAAATGTGTTTTCTATCGAGAAAGCGTAATATCGCGCATGCACTATCGAGGTTTACACTTTCCAATAAGAAAAGTGTATTCTCCAACTAAAAGCGTATTTTCCATTTTTCTTTTGATTTTCATTTAAACCGAATCAAACCGTGGCTCGACAGAACCACCTGTTCGTATCTGGACAGAACCATCTCTTCGCATGGTGCCCTTTCACGCACCAACATGGAGGAGACGTAGAGGCAGTGACCTCCACGGCGAGTAGGGTGGCATCTACCATGGCGACCAGGGCAGATGGGCGACGACCTGCACAACAACGAGGGCAGCTGGGTGGTGACCTCCACGCTGACGAGATCGGCTAGCAGAAGCTATTCCCGAGCAAGCGGTGGCAGCCGGGAACGGAAAAACCGGCCGGTTTTTCCGGGTTTTACAAATTCAAATTTTAATTTTCAAATTTCGACTAGTTTTTAATCAAATTCAAGCAAAATTTGTCCGGATTTTTTTTCCGCGAAATCTGGTAACCGGCCGGTTTTTTCTGCAGCCCGCGACCAGTATTTGGTCCGGTACCGACTTTTGGATCCTTAGTGTGGAGTCGGAGCCCCGTTCCCCGGATCCCCCATGTCGTAAGTGCCTTAAAACAGCAACACAAGCCAACAGAGCCAACACAATCCCAGATTCCCAGCTCGAAGACTAGACATTTCATTGTTCAGGATGGCCAAAACAGCAATCATTTGTTGTTTCGCAGCCTTCAAATCGCTCACAATTGTATTTGAAACAGTGAGAGGCAAACCTCTTTCCAGCTTCACTAAGGGGTGCGAGCAAGTGGTTCAATCGACTCCATTAGATACACGAGGGCATTTCGGTCCATATCAAAATACGGTAGGCGTGTTTCGGGGGATGGCATGAAATCCTCCGTAATGACATATTTCAAAACAACTTCACTTGGAAAATGGCGCCTTCCATTCCGAGGAAGCAACTAAAGAGTGGCGTTTTTCTAAAACTAGCATCAAGGTGTGGCATATATCAAAATTTCCCTAGATAGATTGGTCCAGCAATGCAGTAAAGATGTGTGCAGTTTTATTTTAGTTGGGCACATTCAAGATAAAGTTAGTACTATTATGAATCCTATGACATCACAAGCCTGAATTTTGATAGTTCAGACTTCAGACAAGACCTTAAAACAGTTTGAAAGCCCAAAGGAAAACCACAACATGACGTGCATACAGAAGAAAGCAGAACTAAATGAGGCATTTCATTGGAAGAATAAACCTGTACAGTTTGCTGGCGAGTGACAAACACAGGAGACGGATGACGAGCTAGTGAGGATGAAATATGTACAAAAAAAAATTCATGCGCTGCAGCGCAAGCTATACATGAGAGCACAAGCAAATTTTCAGTTGCTTATGTCGAAGTACTTGGGATCAGCAGGGAAGTCATGTTCCACCCGCAGCTGCAACAAAGATGAAACCATCCCATTAAATTTATGAATTTAGCAGATCAAGAAACAAAAAGGCAATCATACAAGATAAAGCTGAGGCCCTGCACAAGGAACAGTTAATTTCAGGATTTGGCTGCTGTGGGAAACTGAAATGGGCCAGAAAGACTAAAAGATGGTTTACAATAGGATAGACCAAACAAGATATTGTTTTTAAACTATGTGCATTTCTGTGTAAGCTGAATAGCCAACTATAGTGGATATCTGCCCAATTACAAACTCATGCTCGAAGAAAGAAACCGGAAGAAATGCATACCTCGCCTTCATCTGCATCTGAGTGCCTTTGAGGAAATACAATTCTAAGATCATTATAGAGATAGAATCTCCGCTCCTCCTCGGTCACTGTATTGCTATTGAATGGTACTGATGATGGATCGGATTTGCATCGTAGCATTGATTTTGAGGATTTCTTGGAGGGGCATAGAAAACGCAGGTGCAAAGCATAGCGAAGCACACCTCCACCTGAACTATCGTTGACCTTAGAAGATGGACAGCAAGATTTCTTTTCACCTAAGTGAAAGTTGTCCATCTGGTACCAACAATCATCAGAATCAGTATTGTTTTTCTTAGTCTCAGGAGAGCTAGATTTACATGATTCCTTCATGTCACTGTCCAATGAACAACAATTTGTGTTTGCACCTCTCTTTTCTGATTCATCAGTTGAGCCTGCAAAGGCAAAAAAAAAATCAACAGTGTCTTGAAATATATAGTTTGGATTTAGCTATTATCTGTATCAGACTATCAGCTCCATTACATTCTGAACTTCCTCGTTCTGTAAGTTCACTTCCAAACGAGACAGACTGAGCTTTCGGGCCAACATTAATGTCATTGGCCTTGCTTCCTTCTTTCATTGGATAAGAGGGAGAAAGAGTGGGGGACAGAGTGACCTTTTGCCGCATGAAAGTCTGTCTCATTATACAACAAGAGAAATAAGATGAGAAAAGGGGATGGAGACAACAAAAACAGGTTACTATGATTGGATAAAGGCAGGTTTCAGGTATCTGATACTCAATCCTTCTAAAAAAAAGGAAAACATGCCCAGTGCCTATCACAATATAAGTTCAGACATGCACTAAATGATGAATTACCTGTATTGTGTCCAAATTTCAAAATTAGATTTTGTACTGCCAGTACTCAACGGTAAACCACTTGTCAGCTATCGAATGAATAACAATTAATACATGCTGATCCATTATATGCATGATCACCTTAGCCTAAGCCTATGCAAAAAGGTCGAAGCTTGCAAGCAGATCGGGTTTAATTTTATCTTGGATCAGCCGATGAAAAAGTAAAGCACATAGCCACATACATATTGTGCCACCAAGTCAACATGAATTAAGGTAATCATATGGAAATAACCTCCAGTTATCTTCATTATATAACAAAAGTAGTTGATTCTCATACCTTAGTTCCAGAAGGCATGTCAGTCAAGTCGTAGTTGCAGAAGAAAGTATGAAGTGGAGTCTTCTCGGGGTTGCTCACAACCTGTTGAAGTTAATTGTTTGGTTCAACGACATGGTTATACAATTATAGAAGTCAATAGAACTTAAAATGTAGAGCAGAAATGCAGACATGCGCCAGGTCTCTGGAAAACTTTTAAAAACCATCAAAAGAGTGATGTTCTGTAACGGCACATTGAAACAGGTGCACAGACTAGAAAACAATGACACTTCATTTTCTTGATATCATATCTGTCAGGGTTTAGATTTTTCACGCTAGAAAGCATCAGCGCTGAAGTGAAGTAAACAACATGCACCATCAAGTCAACAGAAGTAGAAACTACACCAAATATGCCCCCATGTGCAACAATTTCAAAGTTGCCAAACAATATAAGCATTACAAAGAAAATGTTATCGGCAAAAATGTCAAGGTAGAAGTGCCTAATATAGCAAGGTGCAGAAGGCTACAAGGTTTAAATAGTTATATTTAACGTATGCAATTGAGAAATGATCAGCTGATGTAGCAATTATTGACAAGAGGAAATCAATTCAAGTAAAAAAAATAGCAATTGTTGGCTGTAGAAATTTCATGAAGCACTAAAGGCAAACAAATGAACAATGCAAAAGTCTTATGGTCAGCTGTATCCAAGGAAGAAAAACCCAGCCCGTTACCGGCGGTAACCGGTCATGCCGGTGGGGTCCGGGAATCACAAAACCGGACAATTTTGTTCCGGTTTAGCAAATTTAAATTTCGAATTTTTGTCGATTTTTAAGCAAATTCAAGCGAATTCCATCCGGATTTTTTCCGGTAACCGGCCGGTTACCGGTACCGCCCGCTGGCCAGGAATTCCTCCGGTACTAGGTTTTGTATCCTTGGCTGTAATCATTCTATCCAAGAAAAGGCAGACAGTTCCATTGACAAGAAAATTTCTGATCACAATAGGGTTTGCCAAATCAGATATCTCATATAGGTCTCTGCATTATTATCAAGTACAGCTAGAGAAAAAACAGATGCAGTGTGTAATATAGAACTAGTATTTCATCAAAAACAAACTGGTCAAAAAAATCTTTGATCATCAGGTAAGGATCGAACAATTTAGTACCAATTGTATCCGCCCCTTAACAGGGATGCGTAAGCGACTTTTTGCTGATCGTGAATTGTTGTTACTAAGGCTTCTTTGGAGTTTTGGATTTTTACTGTTAGCTGCAGGCAACCTCCCGTCAAGATCAATAGAAGAATAGTACAATAAGGAGCTATCCTCATCAATGCTTGTTACTGCAAATGGAAGTTTCTGAGTTTGGGGAGAGAAGCCACCACCAGTAACATTTAGAACAGCTAAAAAACCATCAATTATCTGCATTTAAAGAGAAAAATGGAATCAAAATCAACAGTCGATAGCCCGGCATTCTAGTAAATTCTAGCTGGTGAACAGGGAGTTAGAGACCTGATTGTCTTTTCCATAAGAAAGTCGGCCAGATAAAAGGGACTCCTCAAAGGAGCCAACTAGTGACCTCCTTACAGAGAGACTCAAACCCCGGACATAACCAACTCGGGGAGATGTCGGGGCAGATTCAGGGCCCCAGTTTCGATATCTTCTACATGAACTTGTTTTAGGGGTCATGGCATCAAATTCATCATGTAATATGTTAGTTTCTTCTAACACATCCAGCATCCTAATTCCATCAGATCCTCCCTCTTCCTTCAAATCTAGAAAATCATTTTCAATATCTCTCATTATATGCCTTTGAGCTCTTGTAATCTTAATTTTGTGCATACATTTACAGCTGAGAGGTGACAGAGAGAGCGGAGAGTGTGCTAATTTTGCATTAGCTGCTAGATGATCATAATAGCATAAGGACTCCTTGCTCCCAAGTAAAGGACCATCAGTGAATAAATTAGAATGAATCCTATTGACATCCCATTCTGGACTCCAATTGGAGCATCTAGAGGTTGGCCAGGCCTGTGACTCAAAATAACTGAGGCTTCCAGCGTTTGCTTTTTTACTATCTTGGAAACCGGTACTGTAAAATTTCCTGGTTTCATCAGAATGCTGAAATCTAGCATCACCACAAGCAATATTCAGTATATCACCGTGGAACTGTCTAGGGGGTACATTTTTCAATGGAGAGAGCAATCTTTTTCTTGCCTGAAGTTCATGCTGATCAAATGGAGAATGACAATTATCAATGGTCACAGGTGGGTGGATTATATCTATCCCTGTCGTATCAGAACCACCAGCAGAACCTGATTCAAAGCCCTCAACCCTCATTGTGGGCATATAAACAGCAGGCTCCAGTTTAAGAGAAGATCTAGAATTTGCATCTCTTGAATCAAGTCGTAATCCACGGAGGCCTGCAGGCCCATCAAAGGCATGCTGTCTCTGAAATACCCGTTTGATTCATCCGGAACATCTAATGCAGTCTGTCTGTTGAAATCACCAATCGACGGGTACAGAAATACCCTGCTACGTGAGCTTCCTCCAGGAAGCCCATCCAAATCACAGGCACCAACACCCTCAAAATGTGGAGGGCTTAACACAGGTGTCCTCGATCCTGTAGGCGCATCCTCCTTGACTGGAGGATCTTGAGGTAAACCCATTGCAACCAATATATGTTACTCGGAGAAAAGGAAGACCACCAGTTTGGATTTGCACCTACACTGTACTTATCTGGTTCCTTTTGATGGCCTCCTTCAGAATCTTGCTATTTCAGTCACCAATACACCAAATTGATGCTCAGAGAAAATCATCAACTGAAACCGGTCAACACTGGAAGGGTAAAACCACACTCCAACATCCGATTCAAACCCATCAGAAGCAAGGGTATCATCTTGCCACGACTAGTCATGTCCCCATAGCTACCGCGGCAACTGGAGATGAAGCACAACTTGGAGCCTGAGCAAGCAACCAGGAACCTGGGATGAACCATGCCAGGAGATCACATCACAGTCCTGCAGGAGTAAAGCAAAGGAGCATTACTTCACTACACTGATGAACAAAAGCTCAATTAATCCTATCTGCTATGATTGCTATATTTAGCTCGGTAAAAGAAAGCTGTCAACTTCTGAAGTTTCTGCTTCTTGCGTCAGAAATAGCAAGTGAACTGCCAATTAATGATTGCATCAGCAGTTGTCCATCCATTGCAATGCTATCGTTCCATTCCATGCTACACATAAATCAAGACAGTAGAGGTTCACCAAACAAACATATGTGGACTAAACCTCAAAATTAGACTACCAAACCCCCCATCTATTGAAAGAAGGAATTAGGCGGCAGCCAAATTTAAGGACAAAAAAAAGGATTAGAAAATTTTGGGAAAGATAACCGAGAGCCGTCACCGTATTAATGATTGGAACATAGAACCCGAATTACCACTAATAACAAAGCAGAACCCAACAAAACAACGGAAATCGCAGAAACCCAAGACAAGAATAACTGAACAGATAAAGAAACCAGCCTACCCGAGGAACCAAACCGAGAAACCAACCACATGGCCACCAAATCGAATTAGGTCTTCCGCGATTGGGCTGCCTTGATCTGATCACCAGAAATTCGCCCGAGAAATTCGTGTGTGCTCTGGCCAATTATCAGGAGGAAGATTGGTCGATTTCTGTTGGGTTCCTTCCTCACTCTCTCGCAAACTTACCCTCCCCCCGCCCTTTCTTGTGGTCTTGGCTACTTCTCTCCCCTTCTCCCATGGCTATATTAGGGCTCTAATGAGATATTTTTTAGGTCAAAAACGTTGGGTTAGTAGTGCTAGCAGCATCTGGTTGCTTCCAATACGGTAGGCTGTTTTGGTTTTGCTTTTCTTGTGCGGTTGTTCCTTCTTCCCCCATGGATAAAAATTTTCTCGTCTTGTTTCCGACTTCCGAGGCGCTCCTTATGCATAAGTGTCCCTCGTGTCCTACAATTTTTCTTCGAGAGATATGATTATTTGCCTCTGTCAAAATCTATTATTTACAATTTATCACTTATGTGTAGATGATATATGGTCTCAAAACCCAGATGTCATCTACATATGCAGTGGCAAATTGTAAAATCTACATCTTTGCAGTAGCACATAATTAATTATTCCTTTTTTCTGAGGAGTGATGTGGCGGTTGAGTAGGGTCGGTAATTCAACCGTTAGTAACTGAGCCACGATGACAGGTGGCTTAGCGGCATATGTATTTATGTAAAACCTTTTATTTTGATATTTGATTAAGGTCATAAGATAACAGCTGACAGAATTACAGAGGCGAAGTTAAGTTCCTTTTATTTTGATATTTTGATTAAGATCACGAGATTACAACGACAGAATTACATAGGCGAAATTAAGATTCTTTTTATTTTGATATTTTGATTAAGATCATAAGATTACAACGACGGAATTACAGAGGCGAAATTGAGATTTGGAAAGATAGCCTACATGATTGAGATTTCAAAATATAAACCAATAATCATTGAAGGCTCCAATCTATTTGCCTCGTCATGTTGAGCCGTTGTTACAAACACTAACCTACCATGACACTGTCAAATGCCCCGCGAGCATCGGCCTTTTTAGTCATGAGCGTGGAATTTTCTGACGCAACTCTTGATACTACACCATACTCTCTTTGTTGTCCGATCTAGCTAGTGCAAAAACAAGAATGACTAGGATTAAAATCTCTATGTATTACTTTAATATATAATAAAATATCATATGTTTTCGTGGTTATATCCCCTAAAGCTAACGACCTCGGTGGTCGTAAGGATTACAGATGTTACGTAATGGGTACCCTGGTCGGATAAGGTCATATACCCAGTCCTCGACCAGATGACTGCTTGTAGAAGCAATGAATTGTCATCTAGATCTAACTCTAAGTATATTCCTTACCGTATGATGAATGAAACACATGTCATATTTATTTCATACCACGTGACGTTTCATGGTCCTAAGACACTAACAACAACCACTATACGGTTGAGTGTCTCATTTGTACACAACCGTCGAATAGTTGATATTTTACCAACTGTTGTCTCGCTCCGACCAGTCGCGACACTTCCAACATGCGACTCTTCAAGAAGGAACCGCCGCCACTTCGTCGACTATTTAAAGGAGAACACAAGTAGCAGAGGGCAATCCAATCATCGATTGGGTTTTCATCCAAAATATTAGCATAGCAATCAGTACACCGAGTGTAATTAGAGCTAGTCCACTGCCTTATCAAAGACACCTCCTGTAAATGATCCAGTTTATATCAATAAAAAGCAATCATGTTCTCTTCCAAGAACTATTTGTCATTTTCCTCTTTTTATTTCGAAAAATCAGCGACTCAATCGTCAAAGGAGAAAAACAAATTGAATACGAAAGAAATAAATATGGAATTAACCATGGAGCAAAGTCGAGAGCATTTGTATTTACGCTGGAAAAACAAATTGAATACAAAAAAATATATGGAATTAACCATGGAGCAAAGTCGAGACTCGAGAGCATTTGTATTTACGCTTTCGTATTTAACCCCATGTTTTCTACTTTTCTTTTGTAATTTATCCAATTATCTATCATACGAGTTTACTGCATCTTGATCTACCTGGTTTTTCACTTTAGTTTTGTATGTTATGCATTAGTTCTACTATGTTCCATACAGTGGTAATCATCACATTTACCACTGTATCAATATTTGAACAAATAAGATTAATCAATATCTTCTCTGACTCGTGACTCCACTCCATCGCCTACTCTAGTAATGTTTAACACGAATGTTCCTCGCAAAAAATGTTTAACGGGAAGGTACTTGCCTTAAGAACCAACGCTATAAGGAAACAAAATACTGACATAAAATCTTTCCTTTTAAGGACCTCTACAAGACCTCTATGTAAAATACGGTGAGAAAAAGGGGATCTGGATCCTAATGCAGAGGATCTATGTGTGAGCAGATATTGTGATCAAGTGAACAGTAACCAGCAGTGGGACTGTAACATTTACTGTAGAAGCAGTGATAATAATTGGGTTCGGTCCGCTTGAACCCGGTCCATTTCTTCCCAACACCCTTAGTTTCCTCTCCTGCCCATGACTTATTGACTTATCCTTTTCTATCTCCACATTTGTTTTCAAGAATTGCAAATTAATGTAATGTTTGGTGAAATACTCATTAGTTGAAGATGCTTATAGATCTTCAGAACGTTTATTAATTTTGAGCCAGATTAAGCCTGATGGATAATTTTTTTTTCTTTTCTTTTTTCCTTGATAAACAACAAGCCCTGGAAAGGTGGCCCTAGTTACGATGAAATTATTGTCATTTGAGATTTGACCCGTGGCACAGGGTTGTCCACTACTGCAAAATAGTGGCGAGAAGGTGGAGATGGAAGAACTATCCACCTGTGCATTAGGTAGGCCTGTCCATAGGCTGTCTGGCTCGAATTTAGTACCGTTCGGGTCGGGTTTGGGATTGAAAAACTGGTCCGGTAGAAACCCAGTTCGGCCCGGTAAAAACCCAGTAAAAATAACTTAAAAAGCGAAAATCTATTTATTTAATGCTGAAAATAAATTAAATATTAGTTTTTTATTCTAAAAAATAATTAAAATAATACTTTTAATCAGAAAATCAGGTTTTCGGGTCAGGCCAGGCTCGGACATGCTGATTTTTGGTCAGGCTTTTCAAACCTGGTCCAGCCCAACTTTTAAACAGGTCTAGAGATGCAAAGAAGAGAGAGAAAGGGAGGAGAGGCAAAATGCTAAGGACAACACCACCCACCAATGATGGGCTAGGGATGATAAGCTTTACAAGTTAGAGGGAGGAGGGGCCCCTTTCTCATAAATGTGGTCAAATTTGGCAGTTTTCAATGGAAGGATCCTATGGGAGGCCAACCCTATTGCATACAAGTTGCAAATACATAGAATTTTTAGCTCATTTAGCACGTTTTTATGGTGAAATAGCAACAAAAAAAAGACCCTAAAGATGAAATGGCAAAAATGACATGTTTGCCATACTAAAACACCGCGACAAGGAAGGCCTACCAAGCACCCAGAGCGCGGCAGGACATGTGGCGACCTTCCAACCAGGAATAGGCCACCTGCCGCTAACCCAATCCACGATAGGTGCTATGCACAAGTAGCCTATCGTGGACTGGGTTAGTGGCTAATAGCCTGCAACAATTTGGGTGCATGACAGGTTGTCTGCTGCGGACTAGGTGCGGATTCTGAATATCATTTTTGCTATTTTATTTTTGAAGAGGCTATTCTTGCAATTTGAGTTTTAAAAAAAAAAGAAGGCTAAACCAGCCCAAACTCCAGTTACATGCGTGCGTCCGCCCTCCCGGGTTCCATCTGTTACTTTCTGTGGATACACAGCGGCTTGGAGGTCTGGAGCCTCTCCCTGTATAGCTGTTACCTCAATTTCACAGCGGTTGGACGTATTGCCGTGCGACGGCTGGGCCTATACGGCGGCCATACGTCTCTTTCAGACACCAAATTCCTTGATGTCTCTCGGTGAAGATCGAAGAATGGGTACAGCACACGCCTTCACTCTTGGAACATTTCACAATTCCAGGACCACGAACTTCTAGCATGGCACCCTCGTCATGCAATCGTCTGAGGCATGGGGACGAGATGGACTACACCCACGTCTGACTGATGCAAACGGAGCAGATAATTCTTTACCGACCGAAGTCTTACAGAACGAATACGAGATAGAGAAATAAACTCAAAAGAAAAATACAAAATAGGATACAAAATGAGCAATATACGTCCATCTATATCCATATATAAGTGATATGAGAAAAATCTACTGTAACTTCATTTATGAACAAGACAACAGATAAGTAGAGTGTTGCATCAGAGTAGACGAGATATTGAATGTTTTTCCTTGTCCTGTATAGATATGCAAAAGATACAGACAATTTCAATCCAACCGAAGACTCAAAGCGAATACAGGATATAGAAATATGTATCCAACAATATCCGTGTCTGAATCTGACTCTGAGAAGAAAAAAATACGAAATATGATATAAGATGCAATATCCGTCTGTATCCGCTCAGGTTGCACCCCTACCCGTGAGATATAAATTCATCACACAAACAAACAAAAAAACGCAACAAAAATATTTCTACCGAGATTTTGAGAACTTCTGGAGTTCCATTACATATATGTTATTGACATCATTCGGTCATGTAAATCTCCGGAATTTGCATGATTCAAATGTCCGAGTTGAACCATGAACAAATGCAGCCATCCGACTGTGACGAAAAAGAACGAAGTTGACACCTCGTGGCGGATCTACAAAATTAGCTCACGCCGGTGGAGTTGGGAGGATACCATTATGCGATACATCTTTCTGGCCATATAAGAAAAGGAGAAGATCGAGAAACAAAGGGGTCTTTGAATTAGGCAGTTGCTGCCATTGGTACTGCTCTGTAGCAAGCTCGCTTTGCTGAACGGACAATGTCCTCAACCTGCAAGTGTGGCACCAACATTAGTAAAAAGAGAAGACACACATGATTGATCGCATTAACCTACCTTTAATATGACTGACTGAATCTGTAGAGTATAAGTTTTCCTTGGATAATTCAACATACTATACATAGCAACTTAGCAAGACTGACTGAATCGGTAGATCATACATTTTCCTCGGATAATTCAACTTATAACCACCGTCTCTTTGACTGAATCCGTAGATCATACATTTTCCTCGGATAATTCAACTTATAACCACCGTCTCTTTTCTCTGCCAACCTCACTACCTATATCCCTAGAAGGATTTCCTGAATCCAAAATATTCTAGTGTTAATTGCCAACAATCTCCGGCAGTGAAGATGCAGCGTGCCTATGAATGGGTAGGTCCTATCTTCAAAATCTACTAATTGTCTCCTGCCCAACCTTCGGTTTTCTCCAACACCTCAGATTTTACCAGCTATCAACTCCCATGTGCTTGACACTTGACACGCCTAGGTTCCTGTCCGACGCTCTGGCTACAAGATGAAACAGTTGTTTCCTCATTGCTGTCTCACTCATTACCCACTAGGCAAACTCCCAGTTTAACAGTGCATATAATTCAATAAATTCTTGATTATGGTGAAGTGAGCTGAAAATGACACCAAAATGCAGCATTGCAAAAGAAGATATCCACAAACAGATGTTATCCCCCACTTCATCAAAGCTTGCACGACAACCAACCAATGCTACGGGCTGCAGACCAAAATAGATGGATGAAAGCAATAAAACTAAAAACTCAGTGGTAAAACTGTGCTATTTCCAGTGCTATTCATGAAAACACTAGGACACATCGCATAGAAAGAGTTATTCAACCAGGTTTATATGAAATGGAATCCCTAAAATTTTGGATCAAAGCAAAAGGAATAGCAATGAGACCTGTGGAACAGCCATCCTCTCAAGGTTTGCAGCATAGGGCATGGGCACATCAGCTCCAGCAATCCTCTCAACTGGGGCATCAAGATACTCAAAGCTGTCCTCTACAACAGACATGCTGCAAAGAAGATGCATCTCAGAACCCCTTGTCACACACACACACGCACGTGTGCACGCACACACACACATAGAGAGAGAGATGGACCATATTTCAGCGCCAATCCCATGTTGTGGGAAGCCTTCTTCAACGGTCACCAATCTATTGGTTTTCCTAATAGATGCATTGATAGCAGCTCTATCCAATGGTCTAATTGAACGAAGATTGATCACCTGTTAACAGATATTATTAGATAATAAGGAAACAGTAATGGCATGCACAAAAAAAAAGTTTAGTTGCATAACGGTACTACAAAATATATTTGGCAACAGGGAACCACCTCAGCACTAATTCCCTCCTTGGACAGTATCTCTGCAGCCTGAAAATTGACTGGGCATGAGAACATAACTAGAACTATTGATCGATTATTGTATATATAGTGAAAACAAATTGACATGCGTGCTACTTAGACAAATCCACTCAAATAAATAAATAAATCATGTTCAACAGAATCAATTTCTCAAAATAGTCTCTCTTTTTTTTTCCAAGTCTGCAATAGAATCAATTTAGCGTCGAAGAAGGGAATGGATCATTACAGAGCTCCAGTTGCATTCCAGGTGGCACTATATATTATGTATAATCACCATTTTTGCAGGAAAAAACATCTTCAATAAATAAATCAGTCATTGCTAATAGTACTATTACTCTATTAGGTCAAATTTCATTAATAGATATAAAAGCTGAATACCTGATGGACAACAATGTAAATAAGCACAGCTATAAGCAACTTATTCTTTCTTCTGCTTAAGCAGTATGGTATTCACACACCTGAAGAGCATACCCAACCATCTTGGAGAATGCAGTAATTGTAACATCTTTTCCTTCTCGTTCTACCTGCCGACCCCAAAAAAAAGGAACCCAACAAAAATAAGTCCTTCCTGGCTATCCATAAAAGAAATACCTTATAAAATGAAACTCTACCCCAGCACTAAATGATTACAAGAACATACCTTAGCCTTGCCGATCGGAAGACAGAAGCTAGAATCAAGTACTTCAGCAGAAACAGGAAATGATTCACCATAACTGTAGAGAAACATGTGATACAATGAAATGGAAACTCGAATGTAGAGAAGACAACTGAGTGGGACAAGATATTGCATACAGTAGTTCGTTTTCCAGGAAAACAACAGGGTCTGGATCCCTGATTGCTGCTTTTAACAAGCCTCGAGCGTCTTCTGCGGAATAAGGAGTTAGAACCTTCAATCCTGGAACATGCGCATACCAAGCTGCATAACACTGCATACCAAGTCACTTAGTAACTCCATCAAAATAGAATTATAGTTACATGCATAAATTGCTGAACAACTAACTAAAGAACGATCAGAAGATGCTATGCATCTAAGGCGTCTGAGGCACACTAAAGCCTACACCTCTTACTTAGCTCAATACATTCTTATAGATAATGGGATAAACAGCTTGTGTAATGAACAATTTCGTCCTTCGATGTGATCTTATACACTGTAAATTTTATGTCTCAGTGCAAAGTGTTCAAACACCAATAGATGATCTTGTTTGTCCTCTAAAGAGAAGTAATAGAATAAGGATGGCGAAGGATACAAAGATAAATATGGATAAGTTTCTGTCACAAACCTGCGAGTGTTGAGCACCAACTCCAGCAGCAGCACCATTTGGTCCTCTGAAAACAATAGGGACATTGATCTGACCAGCTGACATGTAGTTCGACTTGGCAGCTGAATTTATGATGTGATCAATTGCCTGAATGTGCAAAACAGTGCTATTAGGGGAACTCTTTACTATTTTACAGTGTATGGAATTGATGGTATGTTTATGTATACATATTCTGCAAGATCCAGATATATATACAAAATCACAAATGAACATTAATGCACAAAGGTATTTTACCATGACCAACAAATACAAACTCTAAAGTGCTAGCAGATGGAGAAAAGTAATCAGGAAAGATATACTAGGCACTAGCAGCACTTTCCAAAATCAGGAGCAAAAATTTAATCAATGATCGTAACTAACAAGGATCATTTCAATTTTTAACCATTCAGAGGAATATGTGATTATGCAAACCAAAAGGAAGATCGATGTCATACAGCAGGGAGTTCTGGAATGTCTAATAGGCAGCCTGTGAAACAAACCATGAGCGGGAGCTTTTTTTACCTAACATGCACTTACAGCAAAACTTAAATTATATTGTGGAAATCAGGTTCTGATTTCTGTCTAAAACTTTAAACTGCCAACGAGAAGGAAAGATAGTGCATAGTTAATAGGGAATTGTAATCATCAAATTTTTATAAGGATGCTGTTTTATATGAAATTTTAGTTCTCCCCCGTACCAGATTGTAGCAATCAAATTACTATGAAGTTAAAATTAACAACTACCAAGAATATTCCCCCAAAAAATAGCACAGAACAAATATCAAGGTCGGACTACATTGCAAGGGAAAATCACCTGAGTTTAGAATTAACAGTTTAACAAATTAGCCATTGCATGTTTTTTAATACAATCACAGCACATGAATTGCATGTATTTATGTACTTATGGTTTCAAACAAAAGGATGTCTTGTAACAATTCAACATGATGACCACTATGTACTAACTACACGTAGGTAATTTATGCAATAAACTGCTTAGAAAACAATTTATACAATAAACACTGCTTAGAAAACTAGCAGCGAGAAACAAGAACACAAGCATATAGTAAGGTTCTGCAACAAATGGGTGTTTCCTGGATTTTGAACAGAGCAACAAAAAGATTTGCTTAAACCCCGAGGAAAAGGCACATTTGAAATCAAGCAGAAAAATTAAGTTGATGTCAGTAAATGACTGACCTGCATCGAGAAGTTAAATGTCATGAATTCCACTATAGGCCGAAGACCTTGGTAGGCGGCACCAACACCAATGCCAGTAAAACCAGCCTGAACAGAACGAAAGCAGATAAGTAATTCGAATATGATCACATCAATCTGACAACTTACAAATGGACACCAATGATTATTTTAAGATTTAAGAGTATAACCTCTGTGATTGGTGTATCAAGAACCCTATCAGGGCCATACTTGTCTAACAAACCCTTTGATATCTGCAAAAAAAACAACAATAGATAAGCTCAATGGTAATAGTATTCACACAATGATTTTCGGTTGCCACAGCCCACAAGGTGATAAAAACAGCATTAATCTATAAAAAATACTCACCTTGTATGCACCTTGGTACTCTCCAACCTGCCATAGAATAACAAGTATTAGGGGGGAAACAACAAAGGAAAGAAAAATAAACAACTTCTCTTCCAGGTGGCACCTCTTCTCCCATCAAGAAAACAGAAGGATCCGCAGACATCTCCTCATCAAGGGCAGAATTCAATGCTTCACGCACAGTCATCTAATAAGCAAAAGAAGAATAATTGCATAAACATGGCTGCCAAATCTCAACATATGCAGAACAGATAATTTAGTCTCAAGAGAAACACACCATTTCCTTGATTCAACAAGCAAGATTTATAACAACTAACAAGATATACCACTATACCAGCTGCCCTAAGATCTGCAGACATAAGGATTCAACTCTATATTGAGTTAATTCGACCTTTTGGAAGCAGAAACCGCACTGAATACCTCTACAGCAGTACAGCTGTTCCATCACCCGCTTGGAATCCACTAACCATTTCTCAGAACATATACATTCAATTCATCGAACTTAGAACCACGCACAAACGCGAAGTTCCTCCCTCCTAGAGACACTCTCACAGCAAAAACAACTGATTCCCATGACAGACTGACCAACCATTTCCAGAATTGGGCTGCCACAAACCAAACTAGCTTGTGCCATACAATGGATGCCTATTGCCTCCTATCGGTTAACCCCAACGACTGGTCGATCTGCAACCACTCTGTCACAGGCCCAAGCATCCTCCAAAAACTGCCCACTAAGTAGTACCCAAAACAAACAGCCAAACAGTACATTAATCATACCGGCGACGCGTGCCGGGCGATGGCAACACCGACGCAACGGACAGAATCAAACGAGCTAGCTAGGGTTGGGCGAAACAGACGCTCACCTCCTTCGCGGCGGCGGAGTAGCCCCTCGCTGCCGCCGGGCGGAGGCCCTGCATCAGCTGCCCCAGCACCTGCACGACGGGGCGACGGGCGTCAGAACCCCAGAGATCAGAGTCAAACCAGAGATCGAAATCCCGAGAGGGAAGGAAAATTCTCGCGGAAGGTGACGTACGCATCCGGATCCGAGCCGCCTCCTCGCGACGCCCAGCATCGTGGACGCGATCGATGGACGGATACGAGTAGGGATTGGATTGGGACGGCGGGTTTGGTTTTCCGGGAAAGGTAGGGGGTTTCGTACTTGCGCTACGTTGAGACGGCGGGGAGGGAGATCGAATGGGAGTTTATGGCTGTTTTAGACTCTTGTTCTGCGAAATAGTAAAAATAGTACAAGTGAACGAAATGGTAAAAATAGTATCTATATCATGTGAAAAAATCACGATAGGTCATATGCTACTGACCTAGACCGCGGTAGGACGCGTGATGAGCCCCCAGCTAGCGGCAAACAGTCTGCCACACACTCAGACCGCAGCAAACCATGTGCTGCTAACACTGTCTGCGGCAAGTTGGCAAACAGGCATGGCAGGAGTGTGCGCAGGGATAGGATGCTTAAAAAACGTGTCATTTTAGCAAAAACTCGATGGAATGAGAGGAGGGTGGGGTAGGACGCCACAATCGTCGCGTTGCCTTGCAGTTGGAAGTTGGAACGGGGCGGCTGTAGTCCTTGAAGTTGGGCTAGGCTTTTTCGTCTTACCCGCCAGTGAGCTCTCAAGATCGGACACGTCGGACAAAGACGCAGACGCCCTACCAGTGGGGATGTCGCGGCACACCGCACGCGACGTGGCACGGAGGCATGACGGGGGCACAGAGGCGACACGTGGCTAGGCCTGTGGACACCTAGGGATGGTGGATCATGGGAATAGCTGGAGAAGGGGTAGAGCGTATCGGCACCTTGCCGAAAGTCGGCACCGTCGGAAGGGTGGAGTGCTGGAAACACATGACCAAGAGGGTTGATATTGTAGATGACCAATGGCAGGTAATTGTAGTATCTAATTATTGCAAACATGAATTGACTGCAGGTTTGGGTGGAGGTACAGGACATCTGAACCGAAACTACAGAGCATTCTTGCCAAAGCTGGGTCGGACCCAAGGAGGAGGCGTGCAGACACAGATGAACTTTTCAGCCAATGACATTGTAAGTACGTGGATGTACAACCCCCTAGTAGCATGGGATAAAATAGCATTATCTATAGTTTCGGAAGATTTACCTGCTATGATGGGCGAGAGCCATAATTTTGAAAGAATGATCCAATGCGGCTTCTGCCCACGGTACTAACATGTCAGTAGAAAAACCACCAAATATGATATTATAGCGATCTATAATAGAGAGCTAGCTGCGTTGAAAGAAAAATTCCTAAAAATTAGATTTTCTTTTTCATTAACTTCTGATATTTGGACTTCCTCTCACCAAAGAACTTGCTACCTTTGTATTGTTGCCCATTACTTACATGAACAGTTCAACCTAAACAAGAGACTCATAGGTTTAGGTTAATGTATGATGCACACACCGGAGAGGCCATCGCTGAACGCATACTTGAGGTAATCCGGGATTTTAAAATAGATAATAAGATTATTTCTATCACTCTTGATAATGCTTCGGCAAATACGACGGCCATACAGTTCCTCACCCCCCCAATTGTAGTCATATATATGTGGATATGTTCTCCAACAGAGGTGCGTATGTCACATTATCAACCTCGTTGCCCAAGATGGTATAGAGGTAATTGGTGGATATTTAAAAAATATCTACATCGCTATTCGTTTAATCTCACGTAACCGCTCCAAGTGGCTGCTAGGATCGCATAGTATTGCAAGGCCAACGATATTACACCAAGAAAATTTGGTCTTGACGTGAATGTGAGGTGTAACTCAACAAACATCATGCTAAATAAGTTAAAAGGGTATGAATATATTATAACTATTTTTGTATATGCTAATGATCAAGAGAATGATTTCATACTTACTGATTCGCATTGGACCATTTTTATTCGTTTTTTAGATTTTTTTATACTCTTTTTATGAAGCAACTAACGAGTTATTCGGTGTTTACTACCCTACCTTATGCTTAGTGATCGATTATATTTGGCTAATTGTGGAGTCATTTGCTAGATATAGACATGATGCACTTTTAGGCCCTATTGTTGCACCGATGGAGGTAAAATTTCTCAAATATGTCGGTTCTATATCACATCTATATTTTTTGTACCATTTTTTATCCACGCAAGAAGTTGAACGGATTGAAAACTACTATGGAGTGAATAGGTGAGGCACTCGATTTGGATTTCTCTGCTGCTTTCAACCATGTGAAAGACGAGCTCTTTCAAGTGTTCACCTTGTACTACAAAAGTATGTGTTAAGAGATGGAGTTGTATGCTTCGGAGCAAGCGACGTGACCAACCAAGGGACGTGTGACCACCCACTTGTGGAAGAAGATGAAGGGCAAGAAATCCAATTCCTCGTCATCTCAGTCGTCCACAACCACAAGATGGAATCTTAATACATAACTTAATCACTACCTTGTCCACAACTTTGCATACACCGATCCTACCCTTTCGGACAAGAAGGCCAAGCTCCTCGAATTGTGGAGGGATAACCGTCACATATTCCCCGTGTTGTGCCATTTCGCATGAGATGTCCTAGTCGCTCCAGTGTTGATTGTCTCTTCCAATGCGAAATTCAGCATGGTCAAGAGAATAATCGAAGAAAGGAGACCGCCCCTTACGCCCGAGACAGTAGAGGCAATCACATGCCTCAAGGATTGGTAGAAAGTAGATGAATGGCATAATCATTAATTGGAGGATCCTGAGATCGCGTAGGCGTTAGTCGATCTCAATATCGAGTAGCCGATATGTATGCATGAATGTAGTTAATGCACTATTTTCCTTATCGGAGGAACCCCACTCTTGGGTGTAAGATTTTTAACGATCTGATAACAATGTATCTCAAAATATCAACGAAATTTTGTTCCCCAAAATATTAAAGTTTCCGTAATTTTACGTAATTACTTAGTTTCAGTATTTCCCTATTATTTTCCATTCTACTTTTTTTCCCTTTCCCATTTCCCCCTTTCCCTCTCGTCCCTTTCTGTGTGCTTGGTGAATTGGCAGCGAAGATGCTAATAATTAATCTATGTATTTACTGTGCAACGGATAAAAGAATTAATGAATTGACAAAGGTATGCATAATTGACCCAAGACTTCATTAGCATTTTAGCAGCACGTAATTTACCAATCAAATTGACTAGAAGAAAAATGAGAATAAATTCCACGGTATTGATCGAGAAGCTTCCCTGTCTACAAGCCTGGCCAAACGGGCTGCCCGGCCTAGCACGGCTCGTTTAGGCATGGCCCGTTTCAACCTGTGTACTATTAGGTGTCGGTAGGCCCGCCCACGAACTGGGTGGCAGCCTGACATGGCCCATCGACATTCGTCTTTGGTAAAATTTGCCCGAACCCGTTGGCCTGTCGGGCGGATGTGGCCCGTTTGGCCCATCAGAACAAGAAAAATCCAGAAAAATTATAAAAATGTGTAGAAAAAATGAGATGATCATATTGAAAATGTAATAAAGAGCTTCATTAATGTCCAACTAGCTGCCTCATTAAAACCTTTGCCAAGTAAAAACTCAAAATGAGAAAACCTTGGCAAAGCAAAAAGAGTACAACCTATAGCTCTACAATTCTACATACATGATACATCTTTGTTATATGTGTCGGTGTCATTGTCTAAGTACAGATTTTTGAACACCTCCGACAACTCTGGATTTTCCACAGAGTGTTGTGTTCGTGAATCAGCTTGTTTCCAATCCTTCACAGTTAGAAGGATCTCCACCATCTCACTTGTGAGACTTGTTCTTCTCTCCTCCAATATCCTTCCAGAAAGACTGAAAGCAGACTCGAAGGAAATCGTAGAGATAGGAACAGTTAATACATCATGTGCAAGTATGGATAGCACGGGATATGTTAACTTATGGGCTTGCCACCATTGCAAAATGTTGAAGTCATCTGTATTGAAATCCACCGTATCGCTGTCTAGATAGGTGGATAGTTCTCCGTTCCTTGTGGGTCTTAGCTGAGCAGGCGTTGGTGTAGAAGAAGAAGAAGCCTTAGACTTGGACCTAGAGGAAGAGGCACCGAAGATCGTGCCCCACATATTTGTCTTCCCACTTGAGGTGGGGGCTACTGGAGGTCGTTGCGAGCGGACTCTCCGGAACCTATTTTCATACCTTTGGTAAACATGTATAACCAAGAACGAACTTCTACAAAATAGTCAGTATAGTCTAGCCCCGTACCATCACTAAGAAGATCAAGTATAGTACCAAATGCATCAATTTTATTCCTAGGATCTAAAAGAAATGCAAATGCATATAGGTAAGGGATTTCTCTCCAATATTTAAGGTATTTAGATTTCATAGAAACAACAGCATCGCGTAAAACTATGTCATTTTCAAACATTTTCAATTGAGTAGCAATCCGTAAAATAGTATGCACAATGATAGGAGATGTTGGATAGTAGACAGCGGATAAAGCAACAGTTGCCTCATAAAGAATTTCTAAAAATGACAGTACATTCTCAGCAACAAACCAATGTTGCTCAGTTAATAGCATAATACTGTCAGTGCTAGGATAATGCGTTTGAATAAATACAGAAAAAATGCTCTTGTATGGTAAAAGATTCTTAAGCATGAGATAAGTAGAGTTCCACCTTACCTCCATGTCCAAACCGAACTTTCTTGGACGTACACCCATCGTCCTGCAGAAGTTCTTATATTGTGCTATTCTTACATTAGAATTATTCAAGAAAAAAATTGCATCGCGAAAAGCTTTAATATACAGACTCAACCTCTTCAAACCAAATTTGACCATAAGGTTGATAATAAGACAAGCGCATCGTTGATGTAGCAGGAAGGAATCGACATATGTACTCAACACTAGAGTAAGAATGTCCATGGCCCTAGAGTTTGAAGCGGCATTGTCTAAAGTAATTGCGAATATTTTGTCTGTAAGACGAAAGTCTTCCACGACTTTGATAAAACAGTTCGCAATATTCTCCCCCGTGTATGCTACATTAATTAATTTCAAAGCTATAATCCTTTTCTCCGTTACCCAGTCGTCATTAATATAATGCGCAACTACACTAAGGTAATCCTCCCTAGCCCGACCACTCCATATGTCCGAGGTCAGGGCCACCGAAAATGTGCACGTACTAAATAGTTCCTTTATTTTATTACGACGTTCATTATAGTATTTCACTAGATCCCTAGTTGTTGTCTGTCTAGAAACGGAAGTAAATATAGGATTATGCGCAATCCTAATGTAATTTGGGAAAGAAGCAGACTCGCCAAAGCCTAACGGTAAATCCTCAGAAGCAATTAAACGACAGAGAGATTGGTAGGCTACCTGAGGATCGTAGTCCCAGCTAGATACCATACTGTCGGGGTTGTATTGTAGCTGCCTCTGCCTCATCGTCAATCCTTGCTTAGTTCGACACCTTGTAGCATGTCTAATCAAGTGTTCCGTTCCACCTGTAGACTTTGCAGACAATTCATGGCGACAAATTTTACAAATAGCATATGGTACCTTATTTCCCGCTGCGTCTTGCTTGGTTGTCCTGTCGAAATTCTCCCACACTCTCGATGTAGACGGCCTCGACCTCTTTGCTCCGGTTGCCATTGAGCCTGATGCTAACGTGAAGCCTGATGACGGAACTCCACCTTGCTCCTCCGGTGAAACCGCCGGTTGGTTTGAGGCAGCCGCAGCCGCCTCCATAGACGCAATTTCGTCCAATGAAAGTCCGTACTCACTAAGAGCAAAGCTGTCGTAAGGACTGTCCATAACGAAAACTACAAAATCAAGACTAACACTATTACTGTTTTAATCTTAGCATAACAATAACTAACAATAAAAGTATTACAAAAATAGTATTCTACCTCTTTCGCTGACTTGCTGACGAAAATTGAAATTTTCAAATTTTGGCACAATTTTTTTGAATTGTGCCAAATTAGCTCAACACAGATTTGAATGTGCACAACACAATTTCAAAGAGAGAATGGAGAATGAAGGGGTGCTGAATGAAGGGGGGTATGGTGCCTATTTATAGAAAAAAAATTCAGAATTTTTTCAATTTTTCGCTATTTTTTAAGCCCCCAACGGCCGATTTTTCGGGTCGTGCCGTACCGGGCATGGCCCACGGGCATGACACGGCCCGGCGGGTCCGTCTGGCCGTCTTCTTCTCCCCCCAAGGCTGGCCTCGCCGTCTGCCGCCTCCTCGGTCCTCGCCTCCTGCGACCCCACCTCCTCGCCTCCTCATGGCGACGCGACCCCCGCCCCACAAGACCGCCTCGGCGACCCACCGCCTCCCCAGCACCGCCTCGGCGACCCACCGCCTCGCCTCCCTCGGCACCACCTCGTCGACTGCCGCCTCCTCGCCTCCCAGGCCCCGCCGCCAGCCACCCCGCCTCGACGACCGCGTCGCCTCCTCGCCCGGCGCCGCCTTGACGACCTCGCCGCCTCAACGACACCGTGCGCCGCGCCGCCTCAACGACCCGTCGCCTCCTCCTCCATCCGCTCCAAAGACAAACATCGTGTGCCGCACCGCCGCTGCCCGCTTCCTTCTCCTCCGCTCAGCGCAACAACGTCTTGTGCATGAGGCCCGCGACGCCTCCTCCTTTCTCATGACGGCAAGAACACAGTATGTCCGGCTCAGCCCTCGACCTCGCCTCCGCCTCACTTCTGTTTTGCTTGCGTGCGAGCCGGGCCGACCCACCATGCCGAGGTGGCGACCGAGGCACGGCTCGGGGTCTTGTGCCGGGCCGGCACGGCCCATGAACAGTGTGGGCCATGTCGTGCTTAGGTCGAGTTCTGATTAATCGTGCCGTGTCGGCCGTGAGGCCCAAAATCATTTGGCCACTCTACATCTAGCACGTTTAATTAATTTTTAGCTTAACTAAATGTAATTATCAAATATGTTCCCTGACGAGTCAGGGTCCTTATAAATTTACTCGCCATTGCCTCGACGCTGCGGCTGCTGTCGAATCGGCATCAGCGATGGCAACGACGAGTACTGTGGAGAGCGACCGCGGTAGCGGCGATAGATTTGGGCTCGGCTTCATCTTCTCTGACGTTGTCTCTGCCGACTCACCCTAGGCGTCTTCTTCTCCAACGATCCTCTTCATTGTCGACGTCGTCTTTGGGCTCTCCCACCGGATCTGGCATCGCCGGTACTCTTCCTGGCCACATCCGGTCGGATCGGTTGTCGTCGGCCTTGGATCCAAGCCGTCGTAGCCCTCTTGTCAACGACGCCGTATTGTGACGACCTCAAGCTCAGGATATGAGTCGAAGAGCTAGAAGGGCGTGGGCGTCCCCCGTTTGTCCTTCTTAGGGGTGCAAGTGGGGCGGTCCTGCCCGCTAAGCCGCCGGCCCGCCCCACAAATTCAGCCCACGTAAGCTTCCGCTGCAACCCACCAAACCAACGCAGGTTCTTAGCAGCCGGCCCGCGTACCCACCAGGCCACCGCGTACCCGCCCGGTCGCCCCCAACATGCACATAGTCGCAACTCGCAAGTGAGCATGTCTCTCTGAAGTCTGAGAAGTGAGAACCCTAGACACCTCCGCCATCGCCCGGTGCGGCCGACTCCTCCACCGTCGCCTGGTGCGGCCGACTCCTCCGCCATCGCCCCCATCCTCCAGTGCTATGACTCTCGGCCCGACGAGTCTTCCCTTCGCTTTGCTTTGAGCACGGCGAGTCTTCAAGATCCACCCTCCTCGACGATCGGGATCTCTTCTCGATCTTCGCTTGCTTCTCTATTGTAAGGTTAGCTTCGATCCGCTTGCCAAGAGCATAAAAATGAGTTTGCTTGCTGTGTATTTTGGAGCTAATTAGCTTTTGCTGCTAGTTCTAGTGCCTTGCATTTTTTAGATCTGGCTCCTTGTTGCGCTAATTTTTCGGCTAGAGCTAATTAGCTTTTGCTGCTAGTTCTAGTGCCCTACATTTTTTAGATCTGGATCCTTGTTGCGCTAATTTTTCGGCCGTCTAGCTAGGCTCATCTTTTAGTAATGTCTTAGTCTTCTGAATAAATGGTAACACATAGTAGCAGGGATTTCTTCCTTGTTTGGATAGTTCTTCAAAGAAACAGTGGTGTTCTTGAGCAAACAAATCGCTGATGAAGGCAAGAAAAGCTATAGTCGTCGGATGGATTAGTACGAATGTAGAGATGCTTTAGACTGTAATGGCATTTCTGCCCAAAACCTTTCTGGCTATCTCCATCTCCATGGTAATGCATGCTACCAACTGTATTGTATCTGTATGCATGCCAAAATTGAATTGATCTTTGTGGGCGAATTATGCTTGCCCGGTTAGTTTAATTTTCCTGGTATGAGTGGAGTTTGCTCACTCTTTCAGTGTGTGTGTGTGTATCTAATATGTAAACAGACAGACAGTGCCATTATTGAACAATACTACAAATTGTTGTTGACGTAAGCAAGAAAGCTATAGATAGATCCTCCTTATTGGTAAGAGTTCATTGTTTTCTACTGCAGGTGTTGTCTATGGAGACTCAAGAGGGAGGGCTAGGAGCTAGCCAAGAAGTGAGAGTTCTTCGAGCAATTTATCGGTGATGAAAAGGAAAGCCCCTATGACGAAGCGGCAAAAGCCCCCGGCCACGAAGAGGTTAAGTTCACCGGTAGTGACAATGGTGAGGTCTCATGACGATCGATGTAGCTGATGTGTTTCTGTCTCCAAGATTTTCATCTAGGCTTTCTAATTGTGGCTGCATATCATATCAGGAGCAGCCTCTCATAAGTGTCTGTTTTGTGCCACTGCAGGTGTTGTCTATGGAGGCTCAAGAGGGAGGGCTAGGAGCTAGCCAAGAAGTGGGAGTTTCTTCGAGCAATTTATCGGTGATGAAAAGGAAAGCCCCTATGACGAAGCGGCAAAAGCCCCCGGCCATGAAGAGGTTAAGTTCACCGGTAGTGACAATGGTGAGGTCTCCAGGGATAAGGCTCATGATATCTCCAAGGCCGTTGTCCCCATCTGTGCCACAAGCGAGGTCTCCATCTGTGCCACGAGCGAGGTCCCCATCTGTGCCACGCGCGAGGTCCCCATCTGTGCCATGAGCGAGGTCCCCATTGTCTCCTGCTCTTGAGGAAACAAGAAGTGATATTGGGCATGGTAAGTTTTCCAATCTGCTACTACTAGTTTGTCATATATGTTTATAAAAATAAATGTCAGAAATTATAATTGATCAGAAGTTTATACATTCATATTGTCCCATTAACATTATACTTGATCGTATCGTAATACATGTTTCCATGCTAATGATTTAGGATCTTCGGGTAGAACTAGAAGACGCAAACTTAAATCAGATATTTGGAGCGATTTTGAGCCTATATATATATGGGTACGAAACTTGTAGAAGCTCAGTGCATTCATTGCAACAAATTGTTTAAGGCTACACGTGATATTGGCACAAGTAGTTGTCGTAAGCATTTGGAAAGTTGTGAGGAAAGAGCTAGATTGCATCAGATGGTAGATCAGATGAACTCTTCTAATTTGTCCCCTCATGCTGCTGCTCTGAAAGATTGGAAATTTGACCAAGAAGTCTCTCGGCAAGAACTTATGAAGTTGGTCGTCCTGCATGAGTTGCCCTTTAGCATAGTTGAGTACCCTAGATTCAAGAGCTTCGTGGCTAGTCTAAATCCATTATTTAGACTTGTTTCTAGAACTACCATCAAGGGTGATTGCATTAGTGCGTATGAGCAACAAAGGTTAGCTCTACGAGAGGTTTTGATGGCCTCAACTTCTAAGATGTCACTCACAGCAGATATGTGGACAACTAATCAAAAATTGGGCTATTTGTGCATCACATGTCATTTTATCGATAATAGATGGAAGATGCAAAAAAGGATCATAAGGTTTACTCTCGTAGAGACACCACACGACGGTAGAACTATGTTTAATGCAATATTGAAGGGCATCCAAGATTGGCAAGTAGAAGATAAGCTCTTCAGTATTACGTTAGATAATGCATCAGTAAATGACTCTATGGTGAGTTCTTTGCAAGAGCATCTTGTTGCGACAAATTTGCTACCTTACAAAGGTAAACTATTTCATGGTCGTTGTACTGCGCATGTCTTCAATCTTATTGTTCAAAAAGGGTTTAAGGCCATGAGTGGTGCTGCTAGCAGTATCAAGGACAGCGTAAAGTATGTCAAGAGCTCACAAGCTCGCAAGCAAAGGTTTGAAGAGATGATTGAGCAAGTGGGTATATCATGTGAGAAGCGGCCCCCCCTTGATGTATCTACTCATTGGAATTCAACTTATCTCATGCTTAATTCAGCCTTGCAGTATAGGAGGGCATTTGAAGCTTTGGCACGGGAGGACACCTAGTATATACATGTGCCTTCAATTGAAGAATGGACAATGGCAGATAAACTATGCAACATGTTGAAGGTATTCTATGATGCCACCCTAGTAGTTTCAGGTTCAAATACCCTACTGTCAGCTGCTACTTCCATGAGATTTGGGAAGTGAAGAAAATGTTGGAAAGGGAGTCCTTGAATCCAGACATTGTCATTGCATGTATGGTGGATGAAATGAAGCGGAAACTTCAGAAATATTGGGACCTATCATTCTTAAAAATATGTGTTCCTGTTGTTCTTGATCCTAGGTTCAAGTTGGGCTTTATTGAGTATCGCTTGAGCCGTGGATTTGGGGATAGAGCATGTGGATACCTTTCCAAAGTGAAGAAGGCAATTAGAAAACTCTTTGATGAGTATTCCTCACAAATAGGAGACTCAAGCATTGGGAATGCACAAAAAGGCAGTAATGTTGAGACATTTGTTGATGAAAGTAACCCATGGGCTGATTGGGGGCAACATCTCAATGCACAACAAAGGAATAGAGTAAGTGAGCTTGACAAATACTTGGAAGAAGAAACTGTCCCCATAACAATTGATTTTGACATCTTACAGTATTGGATGATGTTTTCCACCAAGTATCCTGCACTTGCTCGCATGGCGCGTGATTTGTTGGCGCACCTGCATCTACAAATGGCATCGAGTCTGCATTTTCTCTTTGGAGAGAGGGTTATAAGTGACTACAGAGCAGGTGACCAATGAGATCATTGAAGCCCTTATTTGTCTCCAAGATTGGATAAGAGCAGATGGTACATGTACTCTTCTCTCTGCTAAAATTCTAGATTATGTTATGCTAAATACTTTTTTAGTGTAATCGCATATTGATTCGCTTTTCAATGTTTTCGAGACACTAATGACAACACAACAAGTGATATTCGGGATGGTGATGATCTCCTTTAATTTATAACTTCGTATGATCTCCTTTAATTTATTACTTGGTAATCCCTTCTTATAATACTTAATAGAGGTAATCTCCTTCTGGTAATGTTAGGTGATTAATTGGCATTTTTAAGAATGTTATATTGTTAGATGATCAATTAGCAGTGTGATGTAGGATGTTTTTAGCAACTCATGCTAGTTGAAAGTTGAAAAGGGGTGATTAATAATAGCACTGTGTTAATGTGCAGATGCTACAGTGTCCAAACAGTCAAACACAGTTTGTCTATCTTCGTATGCTGGCACTCCCTCCATTTCGCTATGTTTGTCCATGGTCTTAAGAGTCCCATTTCAAAATATTTGTTTATTGTGTAAATTAAAAGTATAGTTATTACAATGTTTCCATTTTCTACCATTACTCAAACACTTAGATTTAACGCTTCAATGTCTACGCATATGGTGGACTGGACAAATATTGGGAAACTGAGGGAGTCATTAAATAGAGCATTGGAACTTATGCTGTAGGTCTCAACTAAGACATCTACTACTACTACTACAAGTGTACTATGAAAGGAAAACGAATGAAAGCAACACAGTTTTTACCTTTCTGCACGATCAAAAGAAAAGTGGCCAAAGGAGTATGGAATGGAAAAGTGGCAAGAAGACCATTGAAAAAAAAACCCTCTGTTTGGGTCTTCTACAAGTTATATGACCTCGTGTGAATTTCTGGTTATACCAGTTGGTAATAAGTTATATAATCTCATAAAGGTGAACGATTCTAATCTTTTTTTGGATTTCTGGTTATACCAGTTGATAATAAGTTATATAATCTCGTGTGAATTTCTGCACAGCTATGTTTGTCCATGGTCTTAAGAGTCCCAGTTGGTTATACAGAAACACAAAAGAAGTTCGAGGTACACGTTCCTAGGAATGATATCATAAATTAACCAGTCGACTTATCTTTCTTTTTTGGATCAGCCGCTTGATTATATTTGATTTTAGAATGCTACACTTGATCTTTCTTTTATGGTTGTTTTTGTATATATTTCACTACCATATGTCATATATTGATCGATGCATACTGTCCAACTAGCATGAGTTGTTAACCTATGACAGTTCAAGTCCAATTACCACGCATTGGGCATAATATCGTCTCATGCTATGATGCATAATAAGTTGATCTTTTCGCCCTATTTGCGGTTTGGCGCTCTTTCTTTGCTGCGCCTCTTTGGGACAAATGCTTTGTTTTCAAAGACATAGATCAATTAATTAATTGTTTTCTTTGCTACTACTTTGGAGGAACTAAGACATAGATCAATTAATTGATGTTTGATTGATGCATTTCAAAGCGACTCCAGTTTATTCATCTATGGACAATGTGTTTCTCTATGTTTGCCCTGCATTTCAATGCATTTCTATGTTTGATTGATGTTTGATTGTTGCATTTCAATCTGTACACATGATGTAATCATGGTAAGTTATTCATCTATGGACAATGTGTTTCTCTATGTTTGCCTATTGCTTGCAATACTCTTGCATAGTGTATTAGTACCTTTTATTCATGTAACATCAAGTGGTGGTGCAAATTCCAATGGAACGCAATTGCTTTCTCTCCCGCCAATGGAACACAGAATCGCGCGCGGCAATGAAGCCGCTGCGGCCGCCGCAATCTCCGCCAATGGAATGCAAGAAGCTCATGGTTGCCTCCACCGCATAAGTCTAGCATATAGCGTGGGGCGCAGTCGACCACAACCCGCCCCACTTGCACCCCTACTCCTTCTCCCTGCGCACCGAGGCAGCAACCGCGCGCGGCGTGGCGGCGCGACATGTGGCGGTGCACAAGGCAGGCAACCGGAGCGACGGCGGCGAGCAGGTGCGAGGCGGGGCAACCAGGCAAGCACAGCGGCGGCGGCGACCAGGCATGCATAAAGGCGCTATGTATCATACTCGTGCCGGCCTGGCCCGATAGTGGCCCGGCGTGCCGACATGCCATGCTGGGCCTCGCCGACGATAGGCCGTGCCGACATGGCAGCTCGCAGCACTAGGCGGGTGGTTGGGTATGTGCGCGTGCGACCAGTCAGTCTGCGTGGGCAACCAGACTGGCCTGAACGATATATAGTTTATCGACTTATGTTTTCTGGAAGGACCAAGTGTAAGTGAAAAATTCGTTCTTTCTTTTTCTGTGTAAGAGATGCTTTCACGCTTTAGAAAATAGGACTGCATCATCCGATCATAGTAATATTTATCTTCGGCAAAAAGAGAACTTTTTTTGACTAACTATAGGTGTTGGTGGAATAAGGAGTGGAAGACTCAATTTGGAATACAACAAGACTTTGATTAAAAATGGAGCTTCTTAGGAAAATCAAGCCTTTGCATCAGGCTGTAAAAAACGAGCTAGGGTCCAAGATCTCGAGCGCAACCAACTTGGCTTATTTCCCGTGCAGATGGCAGTGATTGACGATGGATCGGACGCCAAAGTCAAGGATCGAGCGAACTCTAGTGTCCGATTGGAAGCCGAAGGCTTAGATCAAGCGCCACAGTGTTTTGGTACAGTAAAATTGCAACAGAATTTTCCCTTCGCTTCTATAGTATTTGCTACCGTCTATGGCAGAGCATCGTTTCTCTCTCTCTCTCTCTCTCTCAAACAATGTTCACATGGTGAACCTCTGCAGTATTGCAAAGGATCCAGATCTGAAAGTGAAATGGCGATCCGTGCATGACATGATCCATCCATCTGTGAGACTGACATGACCGTGCTCCTGAGCGTTGCAAGAACCTGCAACAAGCTCCGTCCACGGAAGGTTGCAGTGCGCACACACTAATTACTACGAGACAAACCCATTGATCACTAAATGACAAAAAAGAAAGAAAAAACGTGGGAGGCGTATGTAGCGCTCCAAGAGCAAGAAAGGAACCCGCAACGGTTCAGGAACGCTGCAGATGACCTGCTGCGGTGCTATTTTTGTAACTACATACGAACCATAACTATTTTTGCTATTATGAATAAAAAAATAGCTAAATCAGTAAAAAAAAACCCCGCAGCTAGCATCCGTGCAAAAGATAGAGAGCAACGTTGGTCATCATGCTAGGTGATCGGTTGCTGGTTGATGGGGTGGTGTTGCCTTGGCATCTGGCCAACCGGCGAGGCCGAGAGCCGAACCGTCCCCATCCGTTGGAGCCTGCAGGGGCCAAAATTCCACGTCCGATCGGTCCAGCCGCACGAGCGAGCACCGCTCCTCTACTGCCGTCTGCCATGCCTACCCACTTCTCTCAACTGCTCCCCAGCCTTGGACAGCAACACTGTTCCCTACCAACCGTTCTGACACGGATCTAGATCTCTTCGTTACTGTAAAGACATACTATACGAACAATAATTTTCTAAAAGAGTGGACCGTACCCTTCCGTAACACTATAACAGTACGGTAGCAATTGATATGATCCTTAGATTTCTTTATCGGATGGTGAGATCGATTATAATGCATAGATCATCTGTATTGAATACTTCAATGCAGAGGATCTCGATCCTTATGATACCCCTCGGGACTAATCGAACAGGACTAGCTTACCCGTTTGAAACCTATTGAAGTAAAAGAAAAAGGGTTTATCTACACATAATTCACATGTTTTCTCTGTAAAAAAACTGTCATATTCTGAAAGTTCATTTACAACTCTGTTGTACATAAATTACAGTAAATTATTTATGTAATTTTGGTTCTTGATCACTGTAATTATTCTTGAAAGTCTTAATAACTCGTATTTCCATCACATGATTCAAAATATCACATGTACTTTGAGAGGTTGAGCAAAAACAAAGACAAAAAAAAATTATATACCAACAAAATACGATAATGTGGTGAACCCGTTATATTTTTCACATGTACTTTGAGAGGTTGAACAAAAACAAAGACAAAAAATAAAATTATATATAAACAGAATACGGCAATGTAGTGAACCCGTTATGTTCCGTGATGAGAGAGCTCAGCGTCGATCACCCGACCTAGACGAACCATTGATCTGTTAGGTTCACACCTGTTGGAATCATTGGTGGCATCCTAGAATTGCATCAACATTTCAATATAAGCTTTAGCCTTCTCAGCAACACTCCGGTTGTTTTAGATTGGGCTTAGGCAGTTAGGCTACATATTGCCCAGGTTGGACTTTGACTATACTCTAGACGTAAAGAGATTAGGAAGCTTAGGCTTGAACCGAGTCAAATTTGGGTCGAGTTGGGCCTTAGGTCGTGGTAAGCTAGGTTTGGCCGCAAAGATTGATGCTGCGCCCAAGATCAAACCGGAAGAAAATGCGATTGGGGACGCCCAACGTTCCTACCCATCATAACACGAATCTTATAGCACATTAAGAGAAAAGTGGCAGTTTTTTCATCAAAAAACTGTTGAAAGTTAAGTAGCAATTCCCAAAGGAAAACACAGGAATGGGAAGCCATGTACAGCGAATTATTATAGGAATCGTGATTGAGTAGAAAGAAGCGTTTGGATGCTTCACACGAAAAAATAATATAGAAATTTTGGAGGAATGCTTCGCTTGAATTCTCAAGGAAAAATTTCCTCGAGTTTTCAGCGGATGTTTGATTTCCTCTCAAAATATGCAGGAAAGAAGGACATTTCTATAGGATTCTTGGGATCGAGGGCCTTATTCTAGGATTTCCACCAAATTATGCTCGAACTCCTTTTTATAAATTAACAAGTTCGACGGACCCAGAAACTGTCAAAGTACTAACCGATCAAGTTTTAGACGAAAGTTGCGCCAGAAAGCACGCCGGATACTATACTAGATGGAGGCCGGGTTGACCTAAACAAGCATCGATCGACCTCTAATTCTCTATGGTATATAGGAATCTTAACTATGCTTTGTCTTCTTCACGGGGATACCAATCTGCTTGATTAATTAGCCCATTCGATTATCATTCTTGTTTCCAACGTTATGATCAGCTCAGCTCAACATGACGGCAGCTTGCACGCATGAAAATCGAAGTGATCGATATGAGTTCTCTCTCCCTAGCTCTTTCTTGTCTTTTTCTTTGAGATGGATTGAACGGAATGATGATCTTTGATGAACATACATCCATAGCCACTGGATATATTGAATTGAGTTGGTCATGATCAGGTGATATCTCTTAGACATGCTACCTCCGTTTTTTAATATTTGACGTCAGCTAGCTTCAATCCTGCTTGGCCAACGTCATTTAAATAAATACGGAGGGAGTATTAATTAATCGCAGCTTTAAATTGTAAGCATCTTGTGATGGATCGTCATCCGGATAACATATATTGATCGTGTCAACTGTCAAGTGGTGGTGCTATAAACAAAACAGCAAATGGTACGTAGGCTAGGCTTGTCAATAAGAGGATAAAGTGAGCTCAAAAAACAAGAGGGTACAATAGTACAGTAGGTTAGCAGCTAGTCGATGGCCCTAATCCAATTTTGTCATTCAACTAAGCTTATCAATTTCATTCTAGTACGGACCGAAATAGCCCAAACATGCTATATACCGCCATCCAAAATGGTACACAGCAGACTCAATCCTGTATCGGCCAATACCGGTCATTCCGACTCATTCTGATACCAGACATAACTGAAGTGACTCTTCATTTGAATCAGGTCCATCTTATTCGGTAAGTGAAACTATGCTAGACTATGGTAAAATATATGGAGTTATGAACTCGTGTTGTATTATTTAACTACATACAAACTTTACGTTTATAAACTCATTGAACTATATGTCATTTTTATTCTACGATTATGTATTTGAAATGAGATTCTAACTAAAATTATGTATACATATATATTATATTAAATCCGAAATGGTGCACCGAAATAAATCGATACCAACGTATCCCATACCGAGAGAGAAACTGGAATGACCTCCAAAATCACTACAACACCATCGATCGGATCCCATTGTAATCTGTCGCATCAGAAGAAGTTGGATACCACATCGCTGTCCTGAATGATTAGACATGGGTTAATTGTTGGGCCTTTGAGCGAGTCTGGGCCAGATAAACGCAAACTACTACAGCTTTACCATACGGGCCGGGCCTCCGGCATGCCCTTCTTTTTTGTGTGCGTGTCAATCTTCGATTCCTTTTTTTCGTTCAGGGCCATGAAATGAGCCGAAGGCTTGGAATTTGCCCACGCGAACGGCGACGAGGCAATGGCCCCCATGTGAACGGCGACGACTGGCCGCGCATGCGGTGCGCGGTCACCGACCGGGGCTTGCCGGACTTCTCGTCGCCCACGATCTTGTCAGTTCGCGCGTGAAGGGCAGCAGGGCATGCAGGCCCACATCGCCGTACCGGCCGGCGACGCACGCCGGCGCCGGCCGGCATCCCCGACAGGTCAGAATCCATATTAATTAGCTGGTCGGCGCAATTAATTAACGCGACGCATTAAGTGGTAATTAATTGTTAGGTCTGTACTGTGGTGGTCGATCGTATCTGCATTCGTTCGTTCGTTGCGTTGCCGCCCAGGCTCAGGGAGATCTGAAATCCGATGGATCGCTATCCATCCATCTAATTTGCATATATACAGTACGCGCTCACCGGCCGGACAGGCTCTTAAATCCATTGGGTAGCTGTTTTAATGCATGGGGTTCGATCCATCTCGACCGTATATATAGGACATATATACGGCATCATCATGGAGGCGTTCAATGCTACTGGTACTCTTCATCATGAGGTCTATCTGAAGAACACAAACATGCATGCCTTATCGTCCAGAGAACATATACAGAAAATACAGAACTGGATCTTACCCCCAAATAAGTGAGAAATTTTATGGTGTATTTTACCGGTAGTATATGATGGTAGTATATATTAAATCTGACTATTGATTTGTTAAGGGCATAATAAATTTTTTCTTTGTATTTGGTTTTTCGTGAGACTATTATAGACTTTTTCAACTAGGGTTGAAAATATTATGTTTGTCCTATGTGATCTCTACATGGACAATTATAATTCTACTCTTTTGAGATTCTACTACTCATACTGCACCTAACTAAATCACAACTAATCTGAACTATTATATATATATATATATAAAAGGATATTAAATTAAGTATACCGTAAAAGAACTAAAAAAGGAAGGAAAGAAATAGCAAGACTATTGTGCTGTATCTGAATATATCCGGATTTATCAGCTGATTTAGATTTAACAACATGCATGCACATAGACAGATCGATCGATATACAGTCTACACGCTGATTGCTGTATCAGTGAATTTGACTTGAAATTAAGTGTCAAATCAGGTGCGAGAGGGCAAAGTACGTACGCGATAACAGTTTTACATTTAGAAGCCTGCCTGCCTGCTGTGGCTCAAGAAGTTACCCAGCTGACACCCGGCAACCAAGCATGAATGCCGGTAACTGCAAGCCGTGCATGCTGTTCTTTGATTCTTTCTGCTACAGGACCAAACCATCCATCGCACTGCATTCAATTAGCTGAAAGCAACGCATGACCAGAGAGTGGGAGACTGAAACGCCTCCTACGTCAATATTGGAATCTAGATAGCTGGAAGAATCGATAGATCGGGAGCAGACACTATTTCTACAGAAATTCCACAGGCCGCAATCATCTCCATCGAATAGCAAACTAAAATTCTACAGAAAGATACTTAGCCTTTAAAATTCGAAACCAAAGCTCACTTCTAGCTTGACTCATCCTCCAAAACCACTTACTCAACAAACAATCATTAAAGAGCCTGGTATCAATTACCCCGAAACCACCAAAATCTTTAGATCTACAAACCGCTTTCCATTTAATCTAGATAACTGGAAGAATCGATCGATCGGGAGCAGACACTATTTCTACAGAAATTCCACAGGCCGCAATCATCTCCACAAAATCTTTAGGTCTACAAACTGCTTTCCATTTAATCTAGATAGCTGGAAGAATCGATCGATCGGGAGCAGACACTATTTCTACAGAAATTCCACAGGCCGCCATCGAATAGCAAACTAAACTAGTATGCATATATATGACCGATCAGCAATCTTGTAACGAATTCAACTGCACGCGACGGGCAATTAGGGCATTGCGCACGCGTCTACGGCTGCAACATCAGGCTGAAAGCAACAGATGCCACACGAAAGACTAGTTAAGTAGGAGCTCATGAACAACCCATCCATGCATCATGCACATATAATACATAATTACATAGACATTGCTGTACCAGAACTTACACATGGAGGTGCTAGCAGAGCTAGCTACAGGAGACAGTAACACGTACGTACCTGTACCTCACTCGCTGCTGAAATCCATGGACCCCAAGGAATTTAAGAGAGAGAGAGAGAGAGAGAGAGAGGCGTCGATCGTCAAGTGGCAGCTGCAGATCGATTGCATTTGCATGCATCGCCATCATGCATGCTTGCTCAGTCCTGGCTAATTGTTCCCCGCCGATTGGCTAGCTTCCAGCTCCATCCTTCCTCTCCCTTGGTTGCCATGTCGCATTCAGGAGAATACAACCCTGATCCCTCCCGATTCCTAACCCGCGCGCAGCTGTAAACATCCATCATCATCCATGGATCGATCGATCGGTACGAACGTACAGTACTACTCGCCTGCACTGCATCCGCAAGTGGTCGCACAAATGCTAATGTAACAACTCATTTTTTAAGCATTTGAAAATTTCATGACTTTTGTGGATTTTCAAAAACTTTTGATGCATTTCGGGAATTTACAAAAACTTGGTTGTATTTCAAAAGTCAAATAAAAATACATGCTCTAAATTAAATTAGTAAAAATCTACAAGTCAACTGAAGCGCTAAAACTCCTCTGAATTCAAATTCATCTCAGAAAATTCTCAAACAAATTTCAAATCGAATTCCTTTCCCTCTCTCCTTCAGGCCGCAACCCACCACCGGCCCAGTTTCCTTTCTCCCTTCCCCTGGCCCGCTCACGCACTAGCGCTAGTGCCCGTCTCCCTCCTTTTCTTTCCCCGCGCACGGCCCAGTTGGCCCATCCTCGCGCCGCAGCCCATCTCCGTACCAGCCCATGCCAACTCGCTCGCACAAGCCCGCTCGCTACTAATGGCCCCGCCCCACTGTCGATTAGGAACTTTTCTTCTTCTCGCTTTCGTCGCGCGCTTCGCTCTCAAGCGCAATTAAACTGAGAGCACTCGAGTGATTCTGCTGCGGCAGGCCTTGAGTGGACCGTCGTCGCGCTAGCTTGACGGCCTTCAATTCCCGCTTAATCACGAGATATTGCTGAGGCGTTCACATCCTTGCCGCCTTCTCCTCCCCTATTCTCCCCTTTAAATGCCATCCTGTACGCGTCACCGAGACTGCCATCACCTCCTCTACATTTCGCCTCCAACCTTCTCCTTTCTCTCTCGCTCAATCGCCCGAAATACGTTGACAACCGCGCCCCGTATCCGCCTCTGTCCCCACCATCGTCACCAGTTCCTCGCCATTTCGGTGAGCTTCGACCTTAAAGGTCATGACCTCTAAGTTCACCTTGATCTCCTCTTGCTGACACCCCCTTTCTTCTTCCAGTTCATGCACCAGAGCAGCTGGAACCTCTTCTTCCTTGATGCCGGTATAGTGCCGCCACCAAGCTCCAACTCCCTTGCTCCGCCTCCGGTAAGCTCATTCCCCTTTTCTTTACATCATATCGCGTTCCTAGTTCCCGCAAACTAGTTCGGCTAGTTAACGTAGTCCCCTAGCCACTGTGACGTTGTCGCCACGAGCTCTTTCTTCCTTGTTGTCGGCCGTCGTAGCCATTGTTGTTCCCGAGCACCTTTTGGCACGTAGATGCTCGCCCGAGCATTAGTTTCTAGAAAGTAGCATCTTGGTCTAGTATCCCCCCTGCAGCACAGTAGCGCTGCCGCTATCCTCACCGTCGCGTCGTCACCTCGGGCCACCTCCCGCCGTGTCGCCGCAGCCAATAAATTGCTGTCTGCAGCATTACATTTTGCTTGGTCCCGAGTACGTCGTGCCCACGCGGGGCGCGCGGCGAGCTCAAACCAAGCGCCATTGCTCCTCTGTGTCACTCCTCTGTTCTGAGGATGATGCTGACATGGCGCCTCCACGTGGACAATGATTAGTTAAATCCGGTAGTAAGCATTAGTTAATTAAGTAGTTAGTTAGTGTATGACATGTGGCCCGACGCGATTAGAAGTTAATTTGAACCATAGGGTTACGTAATCCATGCGTGGACGAGTTTGTGGACCCTAGCTGCTAATAGTGGGCCCAGTGCATAACAGTGTAGACCGAGTCTAGTGGATCGTGGCCCCACTTGTTAGTCTCTCGTGACCTTCCCGAATAAAAATAATATAAAAAACTCAGTGGACCCCACCTGTTAGTCACAGATGATTTCTTTACTAAAAATGAAGTCAAAATAAAAGGAAAAATCCCAGTGGAATCCACTTGTCAGAGATCTCAGATTTTCTAGAATATCTCTCGGGTCAAACTTTGGAGAGCTCGTTCTCCCTCATTTTAAATCCAAATAATTTTATTTTTGTTTCTAAATTCAAGGTCTTTCCAACAATCCCAAAATTAGAATTTTTGGAGTTCATTTGTATTTAATTTGAATTTATTTATGTTATGTGCATTTATTCAAAGTCATCGTTTTTTTGCATTAAATAGATCTAAACGTTGCCGAAGACTTCGTCATTGCTTCAAGTCAAGACCAATACCAATCCACATCTGAGCAAGACAAGTCCTTAATACTGATTATGTTGAACCTATATTTCAAATATAAAGTATTTCAATTCAAAGTGAAATTATGTATACATTTGAGCAATACAAGTCCTTACAATTGATTATGTTGAACCTTATGCTTAGATACTGCTTAGTAATTAAATCTGAATAGAACACAAACATTGCCATAATAAGAACTTGGAATGTAATTGAATCGTAGTGTGTGGTAACATGGGTTACCGCTAGAAATAGTAAAATGTATTAAAAATAGTGGAGACTTGGGCGAGTAGTTGGTTGAGATTGGTGCAATGTGCACGCAAGTGGGTTTATGGATTGTCTCACTTGAGTCGATTGAGGACCAAATCATTTGTCGCTTTCTAAAGTACCAAGCTGTACAACTACAAGTCTAGTATGGGATAGACCTGACCAATTACTTTACTTAGTTTTTAGCATAAAAATCCGCACCCCTAGTTACTTATATATTCGAGAAGGGCCGTAACTGTAGCAATGGAGGGTTCCTCCTTGAAAATGTTCCTGGTGTAAGGTCATTCTAGGGTGCCCAGAATCGTGACCACGGCTCCCAACGTTGAGGGTTTTCAGTAGGAGGTGTCTAGTGTCGGGACTGGGTATTAGAAAAATCTTTTGATAATCACTTAGTCGCACACCTATTGAAGTGTGTCAGACGAACATTATAAACTGATTATCTCTTGTGGTAAAGCTGTACAACCTTTGCAGAGAGTTTAAATCTATTTGAATAGTTGTGCCCCCGATTATGGGTTCTATGTAGAAAATCACTATGGTTAGTTTTATTAAATTAAAATTTTAACTAAAACATGGTAGTTGTGAGCTGCGACATGCTGGTTAAACATGGTTGCGGGGATTTGAGTCATGCTGGTTAAGCATGGTCTCTTGAAACGGCAGCATGTTGGTTAAGCATGGTTGCAAGGTTTGCAGCGTGCTAGTTAAGCATGGTCACTGGGTTTGGGACACGTTGGTAAAACATGGTCTCAGGGAATGATGACATGTTGGTTAAGGATGGTTGTCTAGAATTGGAACATGTTGGGTAAACATGGCCGAGATTTTTTTTTCTTACACAATTGAAACTTTGGTTTTAAAGTTAAATAGACTAAACCACATGTTTGGAAAATAATTACAGTATTTTGGAAAAAATCTGCTTTGTGCTAAAATAAGCATAAGACACATCCTTTGGTAAAGCATTGCATATATAATTGTATTTGGATGAGAGCTTGCTGAGTACCTTTGTACTCATGATTGCTCATATATATGGATTTAGTGCCCGAAGATACCAACCAGTGAACAATTACCCCCTTCCCATTGGAAGATGAAGATGATGACAAATACTAGGTCGCTTACCCAAGTCGATTGCACATGGTCATATCCTAAGGGTCACTATGGCTATTTATATTTTCCACTACAAGATTTCATTTGTAACAGGCCTTTCTGGTCTATAATGTAAGACTTCAATCATGTGGTCTATTTAACCTTATTTATTGTCTTTGTTCATATATATAGATATGATATTCATCGATGATATACTGTATGAGCTAGTTATTGATCATAAAACTAGCTTGCTAAGAACAAAAGGCCTCGATGCAAATACTGGTCCCGACAACTAACCTTTTCTAGATTGCGCCGGATCGAGAGACGAGATATCCGGCGTCGTGTAAGACGCTGTCTAAAAAGTATAGCTCAACAACATGTTGTACATGTATAGTAGCTTGTTGCGTATGAACAGTAGTTAGCTGTCCTTGTACATGAGTTCAGAGAGCTCAAGCAACGCATAGCTAGGCATAGTATAGTAGTGGAATTATGATTAGCCTGTCGCACTCGCATGAGTACATGGCCACAATCTGCTAGCTGCAGCTCATGCAAGTCCATTGCATCTAGACCTGGTAATGGTTGACAATCCAACCTATTTTCAATTCAATCCATGACAACAAACTCCATTTTCCTAAACCAAACCAGCCCACTTTACATCTCCTAGGATCCAATCCAAACCAACCCATATAATAGTTCAACCCAAACCATTTATCTAATATGGTTTCAACCCATTTCCCCAAACTGTTTCAACCCAAAACACACCAACAATACTGTAGGCACAGGCCAAAGAGAAGCTTTCGGCCATTCTTGATCCACATCTTTTGCGTTGGCCATGGTGCCGCCATCGCTCGCAGCCTTAGATGCTCGGAGGCACCGCCGCCCATCTGCTCATTCACAAACTCCGACGATCCCGAACATCACCGACTGTGGGTCGCCGCCTTGGAAGGGACCTTGGTCGCCAGATGGCGCGCACCTCTGGCATGATGGCACCCGGTGGTTGCGGGGAACCAATGACGCCGAATGGGCTTTCCTCTGCAATTGCTGCTGGAGCATCAATGGCATTGCCACCGTGATGATATGGCGAACCGTAGTAGCTGTCCCGGGTAACAGGGTATGATCTGTCATTGCTCATCTGGGGCTAGAATCCATACCCAGGACTCTGCACCCACTGCTGCAAGTACACAACATCAAATTTAAGCAGGGGCTTGGGTGAGAATTATTACATCATGATTTAAGGACTCGCTCAAGGATTTAAAACCCTTTGCTTGCGAATCAAATGCTTGTGTCAACTTTATAAGTATCTTCTTATCTGTTAAGTGTTAGCAATAGCAGAAAAGGCTGATGTAGAAGCTTTCATAGCTTCTCTAATTTCTTCATAAAGCTTGGATCTAAGTTCATAGTCCGCACTTTCATCTCCTTCAGCAACAAGTCTACAGGTCCAAGATTTGAGCCTAGGAAAGAACAATTTCTGTGCAAAATATACACGCAAACAAAGTTAATCTCTCAAGTACTCCACTAAAATTATGACAGTTTGCAGAAAACACCAGATATACCTTGAGAATG
Source organism: Phyllostachys edulis (assembly GCA_036346405.1). Lineage (NCBI taxonomy): Eukaryota > Viridiplantae > Streptophyta > Magnoliopsida > Poales > Poaceae > Phyllostachys > Phyllostachys edulis. The sequence continues at coordinate 61,388,028 of CM070560.1, read as the reverse complement.
ACAGCAGCACTAGCCCCGAATCCAAGAAAACACCTACACCAAGGAGCGATCCAAGAAAAACACCTACACCAAGGAGTGTATGGAGCTAGCTAAATTGCAGCAGCATTGGCGAGGCTGATGGTCTAGGACGAAGGCTCCTCGTTGTCGGTGACATCATCCCCGCCGCAGAACTTCTCCAACATGCCGCTCCACTGTCGCCGCCGTGGCCAGCAGATGCCAACTTGATCTTCGCGGGGTCGCGATCCGACGAGCGCCCTCGCCTCATCCACCTCCTACTCAATCTGCGCCACCACAACAAGCGGTAGCGGCTCGATCGATCTAACGCCACACGGAGCACATCGCCAGCCGCCTCCCGATCCCAACTCCCACCATCACCCATCACCCGTTCCCCATCCAACCTCGAACCCATATTTAAACCATGGGTTCAACCCATATGAACCCAAATTTTTAGAACCCATACCAAACCAAACCAACCCGTTTTCAGTGTAAACCCAAACCAAATCAACCCGTTAGCTGCCTCAACCCATTTCCACCAATCCAAAGCTAATCCAAACTAAAACCCAACACACTTCATCCATTTCAACCCGACCCATTCCCAAGCCTAATTGCATCAGCCACTGGAAGTTCAGTTCAGAAAGCGATCGATATCTGTCCGCACGCGAAAACCTGAATATTATGTGGAAATTGTTTCACAAATACGAAGTAACATACAGTTGCATATATGCATGATGATTAGCTGATGGTCTGATTCAAGAAAATAGAGAGAAAAAAGGCCAAAAATGTCATGAAGAAGAACAAGTGGCTAATTGCCTTAATGGAGCTGAGCCTACCCAATAGCTAGCCAGGAGAAATAGCAATTCGATCTAACCATGGCATGGATGTTGCCTTAGTGCCCTGTGGTCACTGTGGTGTGATGTGGAGTATTATTCAAAGCCAAATCTAGAGTGGATTCGCTTGGCTAAGGCAGTGACTGTCGCTGGCCCCACACACACTCCCACTGAACCATCAAGCTGTAGGAAAGCATCTCTCTCTCGTTTTGCACATTGGAAAGCATCTCTTCCACAAACCACTCGTCTCTTGCAACCCTTATCCTATTATTATGTGTCGTGTGCTTTCCCCCTTTGCTTCTCTTGTAAATTAATATTGCTTGTCTGGATATGTGTTTAATTATGCACAGAATCACTTAATTATGTCAAAGTATGATCCGTATTCGTCGACGTGTCCTTGTTGGACACTGCGCTGACCGGAGTTAGGGTGGTGCGTGGCTCACTGAGGCACACAGACATGCGCCGGCCGACCTCATCTCGGTTTTGTATTCTCGTGTGTGTGTCATGTTTTCAATTCTTCTCGTACAGTGATTTTCGCCTTCGTGTGTTTTTGATTTTTTTTTCGCAAGAGTTTTCTCTATTCTGCTGTGTTTTTCTAACAACTTAATTAACTCATGAGTAATTATAAATTACTTTGCTCTTTCTATTTTGCACAACTATGAGATTAGGACGTCGTCCTAGTGCCGAATTGCGCGAGTTTAAAAGCAAAAATGAGGATCTACCCCAAGGCATTAGTACCTACAAGTGACACGTGGCATTAGGTATTGTGCAGCTTTATTCCGGGCGCGCATGTAAGCAGTACTCTGCAGTTTTACAGTTTAGATCTGTAATCCTTGATAAAATAACAGCTGGCTTAATGGCTTAATTTGCACATGCATGATAGCAAAACCCTTTTCGCCGAGAGCTCTAGCTCTTATGCAAAACATTGTCCTGATTAGAACTGCAAATGTTTTGGAATGGCACAAGCTGTCTTGTAAGCAACTGAACTCAGAAACACACTTTAATTGTCACTTCCTTATAAGATCAATTTATATTTATACTCCGGGGTGTGCTTGTTACACATTTTTTTTAAAATTTTACGAATCTTAAAGCAAACTAGTTAATATTAGGTGGGGATCAAATCTGTATTAACCCCCAAATAATAAATCAAATCAAAGATTTTCCTCCCCACTTAATATTCAAATCTATATCTATATCTAACCTTCAATTTGATTTATTTCTTGTGTTGCTACATATTTGTCCCCACCTAATATTAACCACTTTGCTTTAAAATTCGTAAACTTTACACTCTACAGTGGCAAAAGAAAGTCATTTTGGATAATGTGTAGTCAAACTTTATAAACTTTGGCTATCAATGTATTTTTGAATATTTAGAATGAACACATGAAAATGATATATATAGATTTGTCTCGAAGAGTATTTTTGTACATTAAAATTTTAATAGGTTTTATAAATATATTACAATAGAAATGAATGGTTAAAATTGCATTTTAGCGACCGTGTCAATATCCAAAATGATTTTTTTTTTGTGATTGGAGGGAGCATGATATACATTGACGTTGGTTTCCCTAGCTATTTTATCTTTAGAAGTTGATATATCAACTAATTATATATAGTAGGTAGCCAGAGGTCCAGAGCAGGCAAAAGTGCAAAACATAAGACCGAAAATGAGAAAGGCCGAAGTGTAGCATTTGCTGTTACGGCTTTCGTACTTATCTTCCATCAAGAAATATTACAGGAACAACTTGCAAGTTACCATATTTTATATATCGGAACATATCTAGTGCAAATAGGTATTTCAGTGCTAAAGTACAAACGTGAGCAACAGCCATCGGATCTCACGCGGACGCCCTGGATGCAGGCGGGTGGGATGCCCCTCATCACTTATGCCATTTTTCAGAAAACCCCCTATGGTCTACATTGCTTCGCAAAAACATCCGCGCCTCCAACACCCTCCCGTACCCCTTTGTCTTCGTGAGATTGCAGGGGCCTGGCCTCACGCGCCTCCTTCCCTTCTCCACGCCCGACTCTGGCCGAGCCCACGATCGCCCCCCTTGTGCCGCCCGGCCACGATCTCTTCTCCTCCCTCCAAGACGCTGCTAGGGTTAGAGTTCCCATCTCCGGCTCCGTCAGGCTGTGGCCAGTCTCGGCCCGGCCGGCCACCTGCCAGCCTCTCCACCCCGACGCCCACCTCTCCATCCTCGGCCCCTAGCGTCGCCTCATTCGCCTCCCACCGCGACGGCGCCGATCTGCTCACTTGCATGCCACCGCCTGACTTTGCTTCTGGTTCTGGCGGCTCGGCCAACGCCATCTTAGTCGGCCGCCCCAATCCGCCTCATGCCACTGCATGGTAGGCTCGATCTTCACTAGATGGCACCGATTTTGTATTTTCCAAGTTGAAACTAAAGTATATTGGTAATCCAAGTTTAGCTCGGTAGACAACTTTTAATTGGTAGATACGTGGTCACAAATAGGTAACATAGAGGCACATAGCTCATGCTCAGATATACATGAACTAGATGATCTATTTGAACCACTATTTAGACTTGTTAAATCCAATCAAATCTTTGTTCCATAATTGAAGGCGAACATCTAGTGAGTTTTGTCATTGGGTTGCGATATCTCGCCACTGTGAATCTAATAAATTTTGTTGCATGCAGCAAAAATTCAAGAGATGAAGGAGAAGGAAATTGATTCCTTGGGCGATAAAGATGGAGATTCCCATGTCTCGCAAAGTATGTTTTGAATTTGCAACTATTGCAGTATTGCTTCCATGCCGGCACTTTTGCTGTAAGAGATTGCCTCTTTTGTTTAGAGAATTGTGTTTGTGTGCTAAATACGGTGATCTTTCTTGTTCACTAACGCTAAGATGCTTCTTTTTAGCGTGCAAGCCTTGTTGTTGAAATGTCTCACATGCTGTCAATGACTAGGTGCCAAAAGAATGGATGTTGGATCCAGACTGGGATATGGAGCCCAAGGAGCCATTCCAGATGAGCTACAACAGGAAATTCCCGAGATGGCAAATGGAGCCCAAGGAGCCATTCCAGATAAGCTACAACAGGAAATTCCCGAGATGGCAAATGAACATGTCTGTAGTCTTGTAAAGAAAATTGAGTTCGATGCCTGACCTTGTAATATTGCTTGTACTCTGAGTTTGAGTTTGATGCCTGACTATTGATGTATGACTTGGTTATTCTCAAATTATGCTAGCTGAATTGAGTATTGATGTATGCTAGCTGAACTGAGTATTGATGTATGACTTGGTTATCGATGACATGCTTTCAAAGTGGCAATTGCGAGCTGAACTGAGTATTGATGTATGACTTGGTTATTCTCAAATTATGCTAGCTGAACTGAGTATTGATGCATTATTTGTTCAAATTAACTGAGATCAAATGTGTAAATCATAATGGGATGACTAAGCAGTGTTCTGTAATGTATGACTTGGTTATTCTCAAATTATCAGGTTGTTCAATGAAATTAAATAGTGCCAGGTTGCTATCTCGGCCACCTCATTATCCTATCCCATCTTAATCAAGCTAGCAAAAAAACGCTGCCTGGAGTGCAGAAGGAAACATTAGCAGCAACAACACAACTTCCTGTGAACTTGAGTTGTCTTCAGGAAGCCTCAGGAGAAATGTTCCAAGTTCATGCTCATGTTGAATGTGTAACAAAGGAAAAAAATGTAAGTATGTGCCCTTCAAATATCTTCCTTTCTTAAATCGTTGTCTATTTTATAGATTTACATGAAGGCTCTTTTCATTCTCCATTACCAGAGAAGATCCTGGTGTTGACTTCAAAGCTCCATTGCACTTGAGAAACAAAATTCACATTTGCATATCATTCTAATAGCAATTCTATGTTCCAAACACATTTCATTGGAGGTTTGTTGAGACTAGCAATAGAACAAATCTATGGTGAGCATGATAATATTCGTGCATTGCACAAGCAAAATATATCTCATTGTCATAGTTGTGATGACATTAAGTTCCCAATATAATAGCTAATACCAGAAACACCCTTACTAGTAACATCCATTGTTTTGTTACACACACATTAGGTTCCCGAAATTATAGATAGACTCATAAACCGATTTCATTTGACATTTGAAGTAGCATCCTGGGTGTCAATTTCTTAGTTCTCTTTTTCTTTGGAGATAGTGTGTCATTCCTATTGCATCCTTGCAACCAACTCCTTGACTTCATAGAACATAGAAAATGGTATAGCCTCCTTGCTGGAATGTTATCCTCCTTAGTGGCATGCTACACCCTGACAATGAAGTGACAATGAAACAATCAAGATAGTTAGTGTCATATCATACAATACGACTTTTCTGATTTCTTATATAGACATCAAAATGGATTAGAAATAAGATACGACTTTGGTTTGCTGTCTCCGTTTCTCCATTGAATCGAAACTCAAAATCAGACTATCATTCTACCATTTTACCCAATGTTATTTGATCAGGCATTCAGGTCATAAAACAAATACAGATTTGAGACTGACTTAACAAACACTTAAAAATTAGAACGAGATCCTAAGTATGATCTACAATATTGTCCACCGTGTCACAATTCTCGTTGTTATCACTACAATTTCAATTTAACCTAATATACTTCAGTTTCAACTTGGAAAATACAAAATCAGTGCACCTCTCCTATCCTAATATATTTCAGTGACATGATATATATTTCACACAATGATTCACACATCATCCAAAACATTAGACCGGAGGCGGATTGGAGGGGGCGGCCGACCGGCGCATGGCGTTGGCCGAGCCGGCCAGAACCGAGTCAGGCAGCAAGCATGCGGGGCAGGGGAGCGATTAGTCTGCTGTCGCGGCGAGAGGCGAATGAGGCGCGCCAGGCCGAGGGGTGGAGAGGTGGGCGATCGGGTGAGAGGCAAGACAGTAGCAACACGGCCGAGGGCCCGAGAGCGACGCCACAGCCGAGTGAGGGCCGAGATGGGGACTTTAACCCTACAAGGCCTGGCCGAGAGGAGAAGAGACCGTGTCTTTGGGGGCGGCGTCGGCGGCGCAAGAGCGAGCGTCGGCCGCAGCAGGAGCCGAGCCTGGCGTGGAGACGCGGGCGAGTGAGGGCGGCGGCGCAAGGGAAGGAGGCGCGTGAGGCCAGCCCCCCTGCGATCTCACAAAGACGAAGGGGTACGGGATGTTGTTGGAGGCACCGATGTTTTTGCGAAGCAATGTAGACCGCACGGGTTTTTTTTCCCAAAAATGGCATAAGTGATGAGGGGCATCCCACCCGCCGCATCCGTATGTCTGCGTGAGATCCGATGGTCATCGCTCGCATTTACACTTTAGCACCGAAATACCCATTTGCACTAGATACGCTCCTATACACACACACACACACACAGAGCTAATGGGTAATTAAGTGCTAAGGTGCTAATGCCAATCTTGACCGTTGGATCATGCAGTGTGTTTAATGCAGGGCATTGGAGGTGGAAGCATGTAGAGTGATTAAATGGTTTGGAGGTAGGAGTCTGTATTAATCTTGGATGTTCAATCCAGATCCAACATCATGATTGACATTAGCACCTTAGCACTCAATTACTCATTAGCACTAGATATATATATATATATATATATATAGATATGTTCTCATATATATATATATATATATATATATATATATATATATATATATATATATATATTCTACTTTTATATAGTAGTTAATCCCATCTCGATATACCACCTAAAAAAACTTGACATACTCATTTATCAGTTTGGGTATACTCATATACTAATTATAAGATACTCTAATGCAAACCACTAGAAAATTTGCAAGAGAGTCTATAGTTTTTAACATATTTTGTAAATACCTTCATATTCGCATATAAAAAGGAGTATGTCTAAAAAATTATACATACCAGCCATAAAAGGTGTAAATACCACATAAGTGGTCTTATATACTTGTATACTACATATACATACTCTCGGTTGCACAAGATACTCCTGATGTTGTGAGATACGTAGGCCCTATTTGGTAGAGCTTCAGATTCTCATTTTCGAGATTCTGCTCCTGATTCTCTGAGAATCCACTTCTTTGATAATCTGGAGCTGTCTGTTGAAAGCGTTTGGCTGGTAAGTTGGCTTCAAAAACCATATAAAGGAGGATTAGAGGCAAATAGACCATGTTACCCCTGGTTGTAATACTTCAATGGTATTTGTGTCTTTCTCATATGTATTTGTACACAAATTATAGAATTTTTTTCCAAATTTGTTTAGACCATATGAATGTATATACGTTGTATTTGTACACAATGCCGGGTGATATTGTATTTACACTTCATGATGGAGTACAACTGTTAGCAAATAACGAATTGACGTACAACCATTGATTGTGTATAAACAAATTTTGTACTGTTCACGTTGCGATAGATGAAGCTAGAGATATTGCATTCTATCGTATAAGTGTTCAAATGATAATTAAATGTTATTACGTACGAGTATTTGAAAGTTAAATGAGTGATAACAAAAGACCACAAAATATCACAAGTAGTCTGGAAACATTCGGTGCAATACACCATAAACCTCTTTCCCTCCAGGAATATGAATTTAGGCAACAACTATTCAATACAAGGCTATAATGACAATAAAAATAAGAAGAAAAAAAAATGTAAAAGTGCTTATTCTAAGGAGGATGTTACAATAGCTAAGAAAGACGATTACAACAGATTATTGGTGTTCATACCTTGATCACTCTACTGTACATATATCCCTACGGACAAAAAAGTTACACTTCATATTAGCTCATTTGTAGTTCGTCCTTCCAATAGTCGTTGGTTCTCCAATTGATACAGATGCTAATGATTTGGAAGCCCAAACACTGGCATTCCTTGCCCCCTCCTGTAAATTCCCTCGTTTTGAAGGGTATAACCTATTAAATTTCTATCTTGCTTGCTCAAGGTAGGTGAAGAAATATTCATGCACACCCATCAAGTTGCAAAAAGAGTATGCCTCCTCCATGCCCATTTGGCAAAGGAACCTATCTTTGGAACAAGAAGATACAGCAACCTCAAGAGTACAAATGAAGTACCAACGCTAGATAAGTATCCTGCTGAAATATTTTCTCTCACCAGAATAGACAATTTTCCTGTTTAGCATCCTTTTTAAGCTCAATTTCATCTAATGAATGTAACATGGCCTCCCCAGTAGTTGACTTCACTGAAGCATTGATGCCTATATCACATAAATTCACCATTAGCAAATCACTTAGAAAAACAGATACAACCACAAAAGATATTTTAAGCATAAGAAATTATGTAGTCAGGGACATTAGTTTGGAACAAAGATGCCTCATACCACAAACGAGCAGGAAAAATACAAGCTCATAGCTTAGTTGCTCAGTGTACAAGAATGAACTCTGATAAGCATGCAAGCAACTCAAAGGCTCAAGAGTTCAACAGCAAAATATGTTCTTTTTTTTTGGAGAGTGACATAGCAATGTTATATTACAACTAAAAGGACAAAGCCTTAAGACTCACTGGAAGTCATCTCAGAAAATTCCAAGTAAAATCCTCCCCAAGACATGCAACACAGATGTTAATTCAGTTCTGTACATTAGCTTCAGATACTACTATGAGGGGATAGATCATAAGCCAAATGTGTACAGGGGAACAACATAACTGTCCCATGAAAAAAATCAGGACAATCAGATTCACAGATGTTAATTTGTGCCTAGTGCATTCATAGATGCATGAAAAAAAAATCCTCAATCACTCGTTTCATGACAAATCAGAGGCATTCATAGATCATTCACAGATGCATGAATAAAATCATTCACAAAGGCACCCTGACATCAAGCAATAAAAGTCAAATCTATAGGAAATCACTCTTAAATTCTAACATCCAACAACACTCAAGAAATATCAAGTAGGCATCCTGACATCAAGCAAAGCTATTAGGCAAAGAACATAGGCATTTCACAAATACTATCAGGCAAAGCAAACGATTATTATAGATCGATCCATCTTAGGGCTAAAGCGCGAAGAGGAGGGAGACAAAATAGGCAGGGCAAGAGGGGAAGACGGATGACGAACTTACCTTCACCGGAGCCTGCCGGTGGTCCTCGGAAAACTACGACGACGAAGAAGTCGGGGAACCTCGGCCTCTAGGGTTTACGGGTCGGCGACTCTCGTCAGTGGCGGCAAGATCCAGAACTCTGTGCAGATCAATCGAGGGTCGGGCGGTGAGCACAGGCAGTAGTGGGTGCACATCAGTAAGGAGAGGCGCGCACACAAGAACAACGCCGAAATCGCCTGGTCGCGGGAGCTTGACTAGTTGAGGACGATAGGGGAATGCGATGGGGTACACTGGGGGTGCGATGGGATGAGACGGGTCACAGGTTGTAGTTCAATGGTATTTGCGAGTAATAACTATGAACTTCAAGGGGTAATTTTGTTTCTGCAAGGTTGGATTCTCACGAGAATATGCGGGAAGACTGCTTCTCCTCGCTAGTTCATTTTCGAGACAGCTTCTCACGAGAAGCAGAATCAGGTCATTTTGGGAAGCTGGGTGTTTGGTACAGCTCCACCAAATCCGAACAAGAAGCTAGGAGTAGGAGCTGTACCAAACAGGAATAGGAAGTAACTACTCCCGGGATATATATATATATATATATATATATATATATATATATATATATATATATATATATATATATATATATATATGGCTCTGAACCTAGAAGCTTCCTTAACCTGGAGGAGAGGACTCTTGTTTGTTAATTAATTCGGTGCTTGACTAGTCGAGACATTACACTGCATTACATTACACGGAGAGGATGGGAAAAAGTCAGGAAAACAATGGTATTGGAGCAATAAAATGAACTTCATGGTCATTTTTTTTCGCGCAGGTTGGATTCTCACGAGAATAGAATCGATCATTTTCGCTAAATCATTTTTTTAGTGCAATTCCTCCACCAAATCCAATCGAAATTAAGAGTAGGAGTTGTTTAAACAGTTCCACCAAATCCGACTACTCCCGGAGTAGATTTTTTCTTTATATATATATATATATATATATATATATATATATAGAAAACCTTAGAAGCTTCCTTAACCTGGAGGCGAGGACTCTTGTTTGTTAATTAATTCGGTGCTTGCTTCTCGTTACGTTACACTGCATTACATTACACGGAGAGGATGGGAAAAAAAGGGAAAACAAATATTGGAGCAAGAAAAGGACACATGCATCATTTTTCTGGTTTGCCTAGCTAGGCTAATCAAGCCTCTCTCTGAGAGGCAGCTTCAGCCCCACCGGCATCCTGCTTGTGCTTGTGGCCGCTGCTGACCTCTTCCTGGTCCGAACTGCTTGTGACGCAGCTGGAAGACGACGACGCGGACAACGACGGCGGCGGCATCATCGTGCGGTGGGCGGCGGTGGCGTGGCCGACCGGCACTCGCCTATCGTCATGATCGGGCCTCCTCGACGCCCTGTTCCTCTGAAAAATCCGGCACACTACCCATTCTTCAGCCTGAGCCAAGCAACCCTGTAAGAAGTTGTCGGTTCCCACGTCACCAAAATGTCAGCATCTAAGCCCATTCCAGCCACAGCAATGGCACACATGCAAGTGGTAGTGATGTTGCAAACAAGGCACTAGTATTGGTACTGCTACTGCACTATTCAAGCTAGTACTACTTGCCAATCAAACAGCTAGTGAAGTGTCCCAATTGGGGCTCTTTCGGCTAGAGATAGAGTACGAAGTTACATCATTGGCAGGCAAGATTCTCTCATCAACATGAACATCGACGAGCCATATTGTGCAGATCTAGTGAACAGAACAGCAAGATTGGTCGGAGCAGTTCTCTGAACATCTCTTGCAACAGTGGCCATGGAACCGACCACAGTTCATATCAAGCTTCACGGAGTATTACAGTAAACTCTAACGAACTAATCGGTGATGATGTACACGACGTGCGACAGACAGGTACACAGTATTAAACACGCCGCAACTTGTTCAGATACCAGTACTAGTAGTAGTATGTATTTGCAGGCTAATTAAGGCTCAAGAGCGAGCCTTTAATTTTAAATCCCGACAATAGGATTTAATTGTCGGAGTGTTTGTTAGTTTAGATGTTGCTGGGTTGGTTGGTTGGCATTGCAGGGAGATCGAACAGAACAAGTGATCAGTACTGGCTGCGCAAATTGACGATTCGATTCCATCTGAATTCTGAGCAGATAGAGGGCATCTGGTACTATAGTATTAAGTACAACCACCTCCCCATATCAGCATAAATTGCAGCAACCACCATCCCAATCAATTTAAAACAGCGAGTTATGGTCGATCATGACCAATTAATTAGTAAGTTATGACAGTTTGATAAACTAGCGGAGAAGCTTATGTGGCCTACCAAGCTAGCTAGCTTAAGTACGGTGGTTAATACCATGACTCAGATTAATCTCATCAATGGTTAGTAGGTTTTGACCGGGATATATTAGGCTGTAAATTTGTTTAAGGGATTCTAGTTCGGTTCATCGTGAAGCTCTCTGGAGGACTGGAGGAGGGTGTTCTTTACTTTCTATATATTATGAATTACTCCGCTCAAACTTTTTTAATTTTGACTAATAGTATATATAAAAATATTTAGATTGATCATATGAAAATGATATCATTAGATTAGACATGAAATTTTTTTCACAGTATAATAACTTTATACTTTTCTATGAACAAATTCATAAATAAAAATAGCGACCAAAATTATATGTTGGAGACTGTGCTAGTGTCCAACAGGTCATATATTTTTGAATAGAGGCAATAACTTTTGCTGAATATCTAACAATTGTAGCATATGTACCTATTAAACAGATTAATTTGTGGCATCTAATGAACGCCCCCTCTATCAATATACAAAATGATCTTTGCAAAAAAAGATTAGACTAGCTAGCACTACTAAGAAGCCTGGACACTATATAAACAGTAGTTACTACAGTTATTAGCAATAACTTGGTATCAAGTTCAGTTCATTGTTTGCACCTAATTGAGTTATCATCGCGATCGATCCCATGTTTTTTGCGAACTGCATGCTGCTAAGGAGTACATATTCTACTTGCACAGTTGCACTTGCACAAGCACAAGAAGAAATCAGAAAGAAAACTTTACAAACACAGTGCATGCAAGAACAAATGGCAATATTCAAGTGGAGAGTAAATAATCCTCACATTCTTGTGCGGCGGCAGGGTGACGCGGTACTCGTGCATGACCCAGTCGGTCTGCCGCGCCGGCGACGCGCGCGGCGCTTTGCCCTTCTTGCCCCTGAGGACGAACACCATGGACCTCTTGACGCCGACGAGGTGGTTCCCGCCGCACCGGGACGACACCACTGGCCTCCCCCTCCCGCCCGCCGGCTTCCAGCACCCGCTCGCCGTCGTCGCCCTCCTGCACCTGCCGCCGCCCCTCTTGGTGCCGGCCGCCGGCCGAACCGCGAAGAAGTACTTCTCCCCCTCGCTTGCGCCTGGATTAGTTCAACATGTGACACAATAACTTCGATCAGCATGTAAAACAATTTCGATCGGAGATACATGAAACCCTGACCATCGACTGCTGCGTTCAACAGTTTAGGATCAGTACAGTTCTCTTTTTACGAAGATACTCGTCCATGATATATATGCATGCGGCTAATTTAGATTGTGGGCACGCGCATGTATAAGTGCGTACGTACCAGGAATGTCCCAGGGGTCGAGCTTGTAGAGGTCATGGACCTCCGGGATGACGGCGGCGGGAAGCGGGAAGCCGAGGGCCTTGCGGCGGAGGTACTGCACCACCAGCTCCTCGTCCGTCGGGTGGAACCGGAACCCCGGCGGCAGCTGCTTCAGCACCAGCCCGCCCTGCCTCGCCAGCACCGGCGCCCTCTCCATGCTCGGTCACACCTAGCTAGCTAGCTAGTTTCTCGACTTACAATTAACAGCAGCAGCTAGTAGTAATACTACACACTAAGCAACTAGCTTAGTGGAGTACAAATTAATGGCAGTCGTCGTGTGTGTATATGGCACAGGCCCACAGCTTCTTCTCACTTTGCGAGTGCAAAGTGGCGAGCAGGAGGCTTGCATTTGCTTGGAACCTTCATGGCGATGGCGAGAGAGAGAGAGAGAGTTGGGTTTGAGGGCTTTGAAGGGAAGGGGGGAAAAGGGCGTCGGGCTTTATAGGATCTCCTGTGGTTCTCCAGTGGCGTAAAGTGTACTCCATCTCCATCCATCCTAGCTCGTATGTGGCTTAACAGCAAAACTCTCATCATTTTCGAATTTTGTTTCATTAGGGGGCGAAATACCCGAAACTGTGGTTATAATTTCGGTGAGTTTTCAAACAGGCGTTTGAAATTTGGACAAAATTTTGTTCAAATTCAAATGTTGCCAAATTTAGGACATAATTTGTCCAAATTCAAATGTTTCCGATTTTTTTGAACGTGACATATTTATTTCGGAGGGTAACAAAATTTTGCCACAATTTCGGCGAAATTGTGAACCTGGACTTAACTCGATGCCTTCTCCGATTTGACAAGCCCTCCCGACAGTTTATCTCCCTGACCAAATTCTTCAGGAAAAGTTACCTAAATTCGAGTCAAAGAAGAACCGAACCCGAGTGGTACGATTGTACATCCACGATTCTTAAGTACCGCTAATTAGTCGTCCCGAAGTCGAATCCGATGTTACTTAACGCTATAGAGATGCTGTGCGCCAATCTGTCCGGCAGATTTGGCGCTAGCTTAGCTAGTGCAGTTCTTGCTGTGGTTGATCTGTATCTAATTAAGAAACCAACAACACAACTGCCCTCCACTAGCCTACCCTTTTTTCTTAATACAAGGATATGGACGCACGCAGCATCTCTGAATAATTAATCGGTCGATACTCCTAATCGAAATCGTGCAAGCTAGCACGTCCTCTGCTTCGGTGAAGGCAGCATAGACGATGCACAGTTCAAAATTGGGGTGGATACTGGGGCAGGCACATGTTTTACAGGGCTTTTTTTGAAATTGATATGGCGTGATATAATACTATTTTATTTATTATTTGAAAGTATTTTTAGAACCAAGCTAACGAGCTAAGCCAGAGCGAAATCTAATTTTATTCGAAATTGACTTATTTCAATGTTTAACCAATTAACGGGTGCGATCGGAACAATTTTGAACGGAGCCAACAAGCCCTACTAACGAGTTTTTTTTTCCACCCTTACTTCAAAACAGTAAAAGAGAAGAACAGCGGGATGCTGTAGCAAACACTGCAGCGATCTCCTGTTGTGGTGTAGATCTGCATCTGGTCCGTTCGTTTTGGATCTAAGGCTCCAAATTCGCAATACATTTCCGGTGCGTGTGCGTGTGGTACGTGCACGTATGACGTGCTTGGGACTGGACTGGAGGACATCGATGGTACCCATTTGGTGGCCTTTTTCCAATGCTTGCAACGATGCTTCCCTTCCTCCGCTCCTCCCTTTTCGTTGTTCCTCTTTTGCGCTTTGCTTAGGGTTAGGAGCTGCCTTCCTCCTCTCTTTCCCTCTTTCGAGCACTAACCGTGGCAATAAAACCTTAGGATGTCGGGCCCACCATGCACTGTCCGGTTATAATAATATGTACTCCCTTCGTTGTTTTTAAGTGACACTTTAGAGTCTATGCCATCAAATTTTTTAAAGTTTGAGTACTAATATGTTTAAAACTATTTATGTTGGCTACATGACAATTATATAATTAGATTTGTCGTTAAAAATAATTTCATAATATTACAATTTTATTAGTATTAATAAGAAAAAGTAAAAAAAATAATGGTCAAAGTCACATCTCCTAGATCACAAACAGTAAAAATGTCATAAAAACGGAGAGAGTACTGGCTACTAGCTAGGTTTGGATGAATACGGGTTGATTGCTCTTCCAAACAAGCTTTCATATAAATTAAGAGATATGACATTGGTGTCAAACCGACATGCACATGGCATTGGTGTCAATCTGACATGCACATGTCATAACACACGCGCAAGAAACCTTCCCACCTAGCTAGTTTGATACTCCCGTACAAAAGACTAACGAAACATAATCGGTGCAGTTAAACCACGTAAATTTTGACTAAAGACATTATTTAAAATATTTAGTTTAGATATATGAAATTGATATTAGTGAATTTGTTACAAAAAATACTTTCATAATATTGTACTTTCATAACTATTTCTAATATATGATAAGAGAATTTAGTTATCAAAGGAGTATCTTGCTTATTTTGAAAAGTAAAAAAGTCACTCTTTTGTGATCAGATGGAGTAATAATGAATCGTACTCTCAACTTTCCACAAGTTATCCACGCTAATCCTTGCACTATTTTATATGTGAAGTGCAAATTAAGTACCTGAGTTGATATGGTGTGTGGCGTGGTAAATCGATCGACCACGCAAGATTTACGCTTCTTGTTCATAACCTTCCACATCACCAAAACAAAACGTGCACAAAACTGGTGGCGACACATACATGCATCATGCATGACGGGCTCTTGATAACCACTGTGGTAAATATATAACTGCGAAAACCTACTGCTGGTACACAATAACAATGACATCAAGCAAATGTCAGTGACAATAATGTGTCACTAATGTCTCACAGACATATGTGTTCTGGTCTACATATCAGCCTCATAATGGATGTCATATTATGAATCATATAGTTATTCGGCGACATATTATGAATTTTCTTTTTGGAATAAATCCAACGAGGCACATAGTGATGGAAATAGATCCTCTGCATTGAAGGATTCAATGCAGAGGATCTACACTACATGTTATTATAAAGTGATTTTCACTGTCCGATCAAAAAATTAGACGTCGAGGTCAATACATATAGTATTTGCTACAGTAAGTCACTACAATAAATGCCAAAACTCTGTTTAGTACAGTAATGCAGAGATCAGTCGGCACCACAGGATTGCTACAGTATCACTGTAGAGTATTGTTTATACAGAAACACTGCTTAGTGCAGTAATACAGAGATCCGGATCCGTAGTGATAGCACTTGCGGTTGCTTTGGATTAGAACCGGCCGTTCGATCATCACATCGGTTGCTTTAACCAGTTAGTTATCCCAATCAAAGCATCAATGCTACGCGTACAAAGAAAACCCGCGTTGACTCCTGCGAAATCCCTAAATAGCACTGACTGACAAGCGGGCCTTGTATCCGTATGGAATTTTAGAAAGGCTTGTCAAAGCAGAGTTTGTTACAAGCTGTTGGTAAGAATTTTGTAACAACTTCTTTGTACGCGGAGTGTTTTATGGATAAAAGTGAAATTATTGGCGAGGCTAAGATCAGGTTTTCCCCTAATGGTCCCTAGCTTCTTCCGTGTGGCTTCTTCGCTGCTGCGGGAGTACCTTTTCCTCATGTGATTTTCACGACTTCCTTCAAACAACTTGTCGTGGAAACAACCACAAAATCTTTGCCCCAATGTCAACGGATTGAAATTTGATAATGGACATACGTACGATGGACGAAAGAAAATCAGACACGTTGCGGCCATATCCCCACGGGCTACTCATTCTCAACCACATCTTTCCATATCCCACCACTCGTGTACCGTAGGGTCTTAGCCTCTCTTTCCTCTTCTGCCACTTGCCCTCAAACCACGCACCTGCTCCGCAATGGCCGTCGTCGTCGTGAGATCCTTCCTCCGAGCACGTTGTCCTCCAACCGCCGCCCTTCCACGCTGTCCTCCAACCACCGCCGCCCTCTTGGCCTCCCCGCTCCCCGACCTGCTCACACTCACCCCATGGCCATGGCCATGGCGTCGAGCATCTGCTTCAATGTGTTGCCAGCCCTTTTATGAAAATGTTGCATAGAGTGATTTTTTTTTGTTGCGACCGTTGAAAATAATGTTGCAATGAGAGAAGTTAATTTCAGACGTGCCCTTTTGAGCACTCGATGTATGCGTCGGATTCTTCATTTTCGTAGCATGTGTTCTTCATTTTTTGAGATATCTGAAAATTTTTAGATGTAATTTTTATATGTTGCAATAAGTGTAAAAATGTTACAACTGTTTTTACATTATGTTGCGACCGAACCGTACGATCCATCGTACGTCCGAGCCGTAGTACCACCCAGCGAATTATCTTTTACTGACAAACGTAGCTATATGCACAAAACTGCGTGTTTTTATTTTATCCGTGATATGTAACACCTGCCTGTATAATAATCCTCTGAAGGAAAGCTATCTCAAACGCTTGACTGGTGTTAATTTACAAAAGGTGCTTTCCTGCATCGCCTTTGTTCTCCAGATTGGGGGCCAGTGATAAAAAGAAGTTAAGGTTCGGGATTGAGCCAGCTAAGCTTAATTTCTTAATTAGGGGTCCTAAGGTTTTCTAGCCACAACCTAATGAGAGATGGGAGCAACTCTTCTACAGCATCTTCAACCAGTGTAGCAAGGTGCAGCCGTGCAGTATCATGAAACATAAGGGTTATACATCTAATTCCAAAATTAGACCGTTGAGGCTAGATCAAGCAAGTGGCGACGCTCCCCATGGCGCTTCCTCCTCCCGCCACCGCCCTCCCGGCTTGGTCCCATGGCGCCACGGTGCCGCGCCCTTGCCTCTGGCTTTGCTCACAGATCGGCGCCACCACCTCGCCTCTCGGCTCCGACCACGGGCTGGCTTCTCGATTGCTTCTTCAGTTCTTGTTCTTGTTTGGTGCGGCCATGGCAGCCGGGGAGGGGGAACCGGAGGTTGGACTGAGGGGAGGGTCCGGGTGCCGGCGGAGAGTAGGCTTCAACCTGATAAAACCTACCTGGTGGATTCGCTCCTGAAGCAAGGCTTGATGAGAGGGTAGCAATTTCCTATTGAGTATTTTTCACTGATATATAAACATGAATGCTGACTGAATGCCAAAATACCATGTACCTAGCCTTCCCTTAGTACAACAAACAACCAAATCAACACTGATCACTTTTCTACCATCGAATAACTTCGGATTTTCACAATATGTCGTTGTTGTCTTACTGACATATGTGCCGTGGGTCCATATGTCAACCTCATAATATTTTTTTTGAATGAAAACCAGCAGGAGATTTGCCTGTTATATTAATAAAGAAGGGCGGAGCACGAGCCGCAAAGAACCGTAATAGTTCTGTGGCCTTAATTACGAGAGATGAAAGACTCCAAACATTTGCCCCCGCTAGGAACCGTGTTCTTCCTCCTCCTTGATCTTCGCTAGTAGCTCGACGAGCCGGTGGCTTTGTTGTTGAAGATTCTAGCGTATGCTCCTTCCAGATTTCCCAGATTATGAGAATGAGGATTGTAGTCGTGGTTTTCCGGGGAGCCTTTCTTTTCATGACATTGGACCACCACTCTCGGAGTACATGGTGGGGGGCCAAAGGGATGGCTGTAGGCTATCGATGCCGAGCCGGTCCGCCATGTGCTTCCAGATTCTGACAGAAAAGCGACATTGGGTGAAGAGGTGCAGGGCCGACTCCAAGGTGAGTCTGCAGAGGGGGCAAAAGCGCTGGTTTGGCCACCCTCTGGCTTCCAATCTGTCTGAGGTCCAGAGTTTATTTTGGATTGCCACCCATGCGAAGAATTTGCACTTAGGGGGGGCGTGGGTTTTCCAGATTAAGGTCTTGAAGTTCGTCGCAAAGGACCCCAGGAAGAATAAATTGTATGCAGATTTGGAAGAGTAAAAACCTAACGCGGTAGTTTTCCAAGCTATGACGTCTGGGTTGGTGTGCGACAGTTGAATTTGGTTGAGCATGGTCCAAAGTCCCACGAATTGTTGGAGGTGTTGGGTTGACAAACCCTGTAGAAGGTCTAAATCTTGTATCCAACGCTCTGTCTTTGTAGCCGAGGCCACGCTATGATTTTTCCTTTTGAGATCTCGAAGATCTTAGGGGCTAGGTCTTTGGGTGCTTCTCCGTGCAGCCAAGCCGAGTGCCAAAAGATGGCCGCCTGGCCATCTCCGAGGGTGATAGTAGTAGCTGCCGAGAATAAACAACGCTCCGTTACGTCGCAAGGGATTTCCATTCCTACCACGCTTTGATTGGTTCTTCGGTTTGCCACAACAACGGTCTGATCTAAGTCCGAGGAGAAATGTTGGAGGTTGAGAATGCCGAGCCACCCACCGGGTAGGACGACACACTTTGGCCCAACTGATTTTACTCTTTCCGTTTGTGCCATTGACGTGTCCGGCCCAAAGGAACCGTCGCCTGATTCGATCCAAGGCGTTTAGGACCGTCTTGGGAGTCTTGAAGACCGTGAGGTAGTAGATCAGGATCGAGGTGAGGACGGATTTGACCAGGGTGGCCCGCCCTACTGGGGACAGAAGACGGCCTTGCCAGCCTGCCAGTCGCCCGCCGACTTTGTCCAGGAGTGGTTGGAAGTCCACCCTGCGAAGCCTTTTGTAGGTGAGCGGTAAACCAAGGTATTTGGTCGGAAAGGTCGAGCGGGTTGCCGGAAAAGCTTGGAGGACCGAATTCAGGTCAAGGTGGTCGCAACTTATTGGAAGAACTTTGCTTTTTTGGAAGTTGGTATGGAGTCCGGAGACCGTCCCGAAACTGGAGAGGATCTGGAAGGTTATGTGAATTTCACTGACACTTGGGTTGATGAAAATGGCTGCGTCATCTGCGTACATGGAGGTTCTAAGTCTGGCGAAGCGGTCTTGTGTGCGGGCCAGAGCGCCCATATCTGTGGCTACCTCGAGAAGACGCTGGATGGGGTCGATGGCCAAGATGAAGAGGAAGGGTGAGAGGGTCTCTTGCCTCACCCTTCTTCCGCGAGATCGCCTTCCCGGGGATGCCATTGAGTAGAACACTAGAAGAGGCTGATCTAAGGAGGGCCGCTACCCAGTTGTTCCATCTGTAGGGGAAGCCTCTTTTTTGAAGGAGGTCAAGGAGGTAATCCCAGCGGACTGTGTCGAAAGCTTTAGCAATATCTAGCTTGAGGAAGAGCGAAAGGGTTTTGGAGCGGTGAAGCCTTCTAATCAGGTTGCGGACGTAAAGGAAGTTGTCTTGAATGCTCCGCGTCTTGATGAAAGCGCTTTGGGCTTGCGAGACCAGACTGTCCAGGAAAGGGGCCACCCGCAGCGCCAGTGTCTTAGCAAGCCACTTTCCTAAGCCGTGAATGAGGCTGATAGGTCTGTAGTCTTGCACACTATCTGCCCCCTCTTTTTTCGGGATGAGCACGATGTTAGCCGAAGTTAAGGAGGTGAAGATGGGCCGTCTGCGAGAGAATGGAAGTGTTGAAAACCGCCATGATGTCACTTTGATGGTTGACCAAAGAAGATTTGTAGAAGGTGGTAGAGAAGCCCTCCCGTCCCGGAGCTTTGTCACCGGGAGGTGGGCTAAGGCGTTGAGAACTTCGCTTTACGGAAAGCGCCTTGCAAAGGAGTGTAGGTCTAATGTGGGGGTTCAAGACCTCCCGCTGAGAACAAAGGATGCGAGGTCCGGGTGGGGCCAACATGTCTTCGAAATGCTTTTGGATTAAGTCCTCCTTCTCTACGTGCGAGGTTGCCCAGCCAAGCCCAGATTGCAGCCTGAGGATGTGGTTTTTGCGTCTACGCCCATTGGCCTTAAGGTGAAAGAATTTAGTGTTGGCATCGCTTTCTCTTAGGTTGACAATACGAGAGCTCTGGCGTTTCCTGGTACGCTCAACGACAGCCAGCCCCAAGACTCTCTTTTTTAAGTTTGCCCTCAGGACTGATTCCAGGGAGGTAAGAACCCTGTTTTCTTGAGCTACGTCTAGCCGCAGGATGAGCTCTAAGGCCATGTGAAGAAAGAGCTTTGGTCTGGGGAAGAGGTCCCTACTCCATGCCTTTAAAGAGGACGCTGTTGCTGCTAATTTGTGGTGTAACCTGTGCATTGGCTCAGAGTGCGACGATTAAATGAGCCAAGTTTTTTGGACCGTCTCGAGAAAGCCTGGCATCTTGGTCCAGAAGTTTTCGAACCGAAAGATTTGTGGGCCCGGGCCTGAGGAGTAAGAGAGCAGTAGGGGGCAGTGATCGGAGAAAGAGGAGGACAGAGCCTGAAGGACATGGTTTTCAAAAAGGGTGTCCCAGCCTGCGTTGCAGAAGGCTCTATCCAGTCTGACAAGGGTTGGGCGGAGGCGTTCGTTGCTCCACGTGAACTTTCTGTTTTGGAGGTGGATTTCTTTCAACTCACATCTATTGAGAGTGTTTTGGAATTGTGCCATGCGTCTAGGATTGATGTTGAAGTTGTTTTTGTCTGCGGCTTGGCGGGTAAGATTGAAGTCACCCAGGACCAGCCAATTGGAGCCTGAGGAAGGTTTTAAGGATGCAATTTCCTGCATAAAAGCCCGCTTGGAGCTACTTTGAGAGGGACCGTATACGACGGTTAAACGAAAAGTCGAGCTACACTCTCTTAAGGTGACGGTCGCCGACAGACTGAAGGCCGACAGAAGAACCTCCGTAACATCAATATAGTCGTTGTTCCACAGGAGGAGAATGCCACCCCTTGTGCCCTCTGCAGGTTTTTGTACGGAGCTGCGCAGGTTGGGGCCCCCTAGAGAACCGGGTAGGTTAGGGTCGACATTACTGAGTTTAGTTTCCTACAGACAGGCTAAATGGCATGTAGTTGTGGTCAAAGTCTCGTGGACAGCCGATCTTCTGGCTTGGTTGTTAAGGCCACGCACGTTCCAGCTTAAAATGTTTATGCTTGGACCAGTCATTCGGAAATGAGGTAGCATCTTGAAGAAGGGGAGGGCAAAATGTGCAGGAAGGTCTTTGACTTATGGCGCGTAGAAACGTAGTAGTGTAACACTGAGCTGGGACCAGGTGGACTCCTGCAGTCAGACCTGTCACTGAGGGCTCTAAATGGGAGCGGGCTGCCATCGTGCCTGGCCAACCGAGCCGGCCCGCGCCCAGGACCCAAGCGGGGGAGGTCTTTGAAGCGACTAAGTGGTGGGAAGACTGAGACTGGCAGGAGAGTGTGGAGGCCGACACCAATGGAAACCAGAGTCGGCGGACCGGTAAGCTCCTCCAGCTGAAAACTGGGGCCGACTCCGACTGAGACCTTGAAATTCAGACATATAACGGAAGAGATAAGCTGGCAGCAGACATCAGGTAAGGTGGAGATCGTGAGCTAATCGCCACCGCTAGAAGTCCATTGGCAAAGATGGTCCAGTGGTAGAGGATAGAAACCTGCACAGAGTAGCAGAGGGAAATAGAGGCGGCATACAGAAGGAGCCCACAACGTGGTCCAAAGTCCACATGCAAATAACAACCATCAAGTTGTGAGGCTGCCAGTAGAAAGAAACGCAGTAAAAGAAAACAGTCGAAGACCGAGCGGCTTCCTTAATTTTCAGATGAGCTACAGCTGAGCTGGTGAGCACTGACATGAGCCGACCAGCATCCACCGCGAAGGCAAACGACTGGTAGTAGATGCCTGGGCTGGCAGTAGAAGCCACAGATAACAAGCAAAGAAGGAAGGTAACCTACCAAAGCAAGGACTAACACCGATGTAGACCTCAACCAGAAAACAGTTGACAGCATCCCAATCAAAAAAACCCAAGCCTGAAGAGGTGAACATGAAAGGTGACCGCAAAGGACGTCCATCAAACAACACAGTAGATAGGCAGGCAACGACGGTAACAAACAATCTTGGGCAAACATTTAGCATCCAGCAAACTAAGACAAGGCCACAGCCAACAAACGAGCCCTCTGGAGGCAGAGGGGAGTAGCAACAGTAGCAAACAACAAGGGAGGAAACACCAGCGTCCAGTGAACAGAAGGGAGAGCAAAGAAGAAACGACGACAAGAAGGCAAAAGTGACAGGGGCAGTCATGGTACTCTGATAATCCCGGCGGTCGCCGATCAAGGGCGGGTCAAGAACAGCTCTAGGCAGCCGCCACAAGGGCGCCTGAGTCAGAGGAGAATTCTGAGGTGTAGGCAGGGGCAGTGTAGTAGCCGCAGGCTCGATCTCTAGGCTGTCAGACACACCTAGGCCTCCAAGCTCAGCGAGGCTTCATCCGCAAGTGGTGGCGATCCGGCAAATTCAATAAATAGTCATGATAAGGCGGCGATTGTATCATGCGGTAGAGGCACTTCAAATGATGAGATGTATTCTTTGAGCGCCTCCTCCGTTAGTGGTTGATCTTTAGGTAAGGTGCCCAATTTCCGGGCCAGGGCTTCTTGGGTGCGGTGCAGCATGGATCCAGGCTTTCTTTTGGCTACGAGGCGCTTGCTACGACGGAGGCTTAACCGCACAGGATTGCGGATACTGGTGGTTTGAGGAGGAGGCGGTGCTGGGGCTTCAAGGATCGGGGGAGGCGAGGTTGAGAACAGAACCTCTTTGAGGTCCTGCCATTTCCCGGACTCCACGAACTGCTTTAGAATGAGGGGGTGGCGCTCTGGCAACCGCAGCTTGGTTGGTGTTCTCGCTTGCTTGAGGTGTGTTCCGAGGGGGGGGGGTGACGTCGTCTTCCCTGAGGGGCCGACTCTTGAGTGCACCCGTGAAGGCTCCTCGATGGTGCCTCGGCATTGAACAAAGCATCCTCTCGATCCAGGCCTGAGGAGAGCATCTGGAACTGAGTGGCTGCCAGCGGGGCTTGAGGGTTGGAGGAGCTTCTGTCGAAGTGGTTCTCCTGGCTGGTGGGGGGCTCTTGGGCAGTGGTCTGTATCGGAGAAGTTGGAGCCTTGGAGGAGCTTGTGTCGAAGAGGTTCTCCTGGCTGGTGGGGGGCTCTTGGACAGTGGTCTGTTTCAGAGAAGTTGGAGCCACTAGACGACTCGTTGCCTGGATGAAGTCAGACCAGGTAGGGTTGGACTGAGGAGCTGAAGAGGAGCCCGGGGCAAGCCCGAGGGTACCAGCGGCCGAGGAAGCAGCCAAGATGTAATCCTCAGCTTTGCGTAGCCATTCGCCTCGAGCCTCCTCTGAGTAGGAAGGGGTATGGAGGAGGGGCTGGTGGGGGGTGTTGTCGAAGACTTCATGTAGGGCTGCGCGCATGGAACTGGCGTAAGTAGTGAAGAGCTCCTGGAGAGTTCGATCAGTGTGAGCTTTGACCTGTTCTGGTGAAAGCTTGGGGGCAAGATCGCGACGCCTTGTCTGAGGCCCGGTTGGGGTCTTTGGTCCTCTGGCGACACACAAATTTGGCGCTCCGGCTAGAAGCCGTGGTGGTGTCCCCGGCGAGGGGAACGTTCCCGTTCCCTGCCAGGGCCTTGGCGCTGTCTGGAGGACGTGGCAGAGCTCCTGTAGCTTCTGTGGCTTGTGTGGTTGTGGCGGCCCTTGTCTTCGTCCCTGTCGTCATCATCCTTGCGCTTCCAGATCGAGGGGGGGGATGGTCGTCGTAGACCCCACGGCGAGGAGGACGGCGTTGGCCGCGGGATTCGCGGTGCGCTTCAGCTTTGTGGTGTTCTTCCGCTTCCTCTTCCTGCCTTGGTGGAAGTGGCGGCAGGTGGTTCGGCCTCCCTTTAGATTCGAGCGTGCCATCCACTGCCCCCAAGTTCCAAGGAAGGCTTGTAGTAATCGGCTCGTACGCAGCAGTGTCCGCCAGCGAGATGAAGTCGTCGAGAGGTGCTGCAGTGTGGTCCTCGACGTAGTCAAGGTGAACAAGCACCCGGTGGGTCAGTCCGCGCCTCCATTTATCAGGGAGGCGAGAGCTCGCTTCTGGCCTGCTGGACTCAGAGCACAGCGACGTGAAGGTGATCCAGGTCACCTTGGGGATGGCGCTGGGGTTGGCCGTCCAGGCCCAGAGGTTGAGGGTCCTCGTGTCCTCTCGACTCGCCGAGACCCCTTCAATGGAGTGCAGCGAGCATTTTCTGCCGACGACCCGCTCCGCTACCTCCGGTGTCCAAGCGAACACCGGTAGTCCTTCCAGGCAAAGCCGCACGCGGAAGAACATCGCCGCCCCGAAGGCGTGACTCACGGCCCTCCAGGGCCGCACATGGATCTCCAAGGTCTCGTGTTGGAATTTCTGCGCTTCGCGCACTCTATCCCTGGTAAGCTTGCTGCCGAACTTGAGGAGGTAAGTCTCCGGGTGGTGGAGGGAGACGTCGACTTCATCCCTGGCCAAGTAAGTCGAAGCAAATACGGACAGCCTCCGCGAATCAAGACTTGTCGTCGGCGTTGGCATCACCCTTCAACACCCACGCCACAAGAGCAGTGGCTTCCCAATCCTGACGGGCACGGTCAAGCTGGGGGTAAGCGTTGACTACACAGTAGTCCTCCTCCGGCTTGGTATCTGGAGCACCCAAGAACGTCATGGCTGGAGCCTTAGGCTTCGTGGTGGCCCGCCGGAGAGGCGGGGCTAGTTGGTGCTGTCGCGCAGTGGTGGAGGGGAGTTGGTTAATCCTGCTCCTGCACTCCCTTGCCCTGTGCCCAGAGGAGGGCAGAGGAGGCAACGAATGGGGTCTCGGCAGTTGTGGACTTTATGGTCGCGCGAGAGGCAGCGAAAACATCTTCCTTCGGATTTGAGGAGCAAAGACGCTGAAGAAGAAGTGTCAGGCCGCCGGGTGGAGCGCCGACCCTCTGTACGCCACCAGTGAGGCCGCTTGACTTCCTGCCACCCTTCTGAAGCGCCGTGCCGAACGGCTTTGGGGAAGGACGAGGTCGTCCCATCCCTGGCAAGGGGATACGCAGCGCGCTCGAGGAAGCTTCGATGGGATGGGGCACGCCGCGTAGCTTTGGTAGCATTGAGGGGGCTTAGGGGCTCTTGAATGGAGTTTGGTGGAGAGGCAAAAGGGCAGGCAGGTGTAGTAAAAGCGGAGCCGCCTGGTGGAGCCTCGACGGAGAATCTGCTGGCAAGGGGGCTGCAGTTTAAGCGGGTGCCTAAGAAGCGGGAGGGTGGCCGAGGTTGAGGGGAGCGGGAGCTGCCTGAGCGAGGTTAGACGGGCAGCAATGGGCAAGGAAGGAGGGCAATCAGAGAACAGGTCTGCGGGCCGATCGATCTGGATCTGGCCCGGCGGCTGCTGATGGGGAGGTGGGAGGAGGAACGGAGGAAGGGGGGAGCTGGAGTATGGGGAGGCGGAGGGAGGGGGGCCAAAGGGAGGTGGCGGAGGCCAGGAGGGCAGGAACGGGAACAGCGGAGGAGTGGGGGAGGGGGGCATGGCTAGGGGGGGTAGGGAAGGGGGGGGGAGTAGAGGGCGCTAGCTTATCAACCTCATAATAAGTGACATATTGTGAATACTGTGGTTATTCCGTGACCTATCGTGAATTTTCTCGAGAAAGAAATAGAAAAGAAGACAACGTCATGCTTACGGCAGATTCACCTCAACTCCACCACCTCGGCGAATCAAATCAGGAACCATTGTTTTTTGCTTTCTTGCACTCGATCACTCGCCACGCCACTGATGCGAGATGTCTGCACGCTGGAGGAGCCCAACGATGGCGGATAGTGACGCTGAACAAACCGCTAGTGGCTAGTCCTCGGTCGGCCTTCCCCTCACACATGAGTTGCTTGGGTTTGGTTCTTGGTGTAGATAGACCGGTTGAGCTTGCTCTCTTCTCTTCTTCTCTTTGTTCTATTTTTTTTAAAAAAATATATTTCTATCGCTACTTGCTGCAAAAGTAAGAAAAGTTTTATTGCGTTTCTGATTGAATTTTTTTTATTAATTAATCATTTTTTAAATTTTATTTTAAAATTAACCATCGACGTACTTTATTTCCAATTCTAACCTCTTTGGTCACGCCACCACCCGTGGCGTGACAAAACAACGCTGTCACGCCAGCTCATATCTAGGGCAAGCTCTTGTCACGCCACCACCCGTGGCGTGACATTGTTGTTTGGTCAGTGGTGTGGCTAAAAGTGCTATTTAGTGGACTTATCCTATGGCGTGACAGCGTTGTTTTGCTATACCATAGGTGATGGCGTGACCAAAGAGGTCAGAATTGAAAATATAGTGCGCTGGGATTAACTTTCAAATAAAATTTAAAAATAGGTTAATTAATAAAAAAGGTTCTTTCTGATTGGAGCAAAAGGAGCCCAATCGTTGGTTGCTAATCCCTGTATCCCGGCTCATTGGATGATTGGGTTGCCTTGCCTCAAACTAAGGAGTACTTAACTACAATTACCATGCTTGATGTTCATTACTTAGGGTATGTACAATAATATGATGTTAGTTGTCTGTAAGTCGTACTACGTAGGACATGAAATGATGTGGGTGAGAGAGAGGGAGCATAGAGAAGTGTACGTCTCTTATGCAGTAGTCGACTGTAACACGAGAAACAAAACACACTGTACATGAAGAAGTTGTCTATAGAGACATATAAAAGATAACCCATTGTAGAAGTTGTCTTTAGCACTGTATATAGATGATATAGAGGGGTTCTATAGTCTATAGACAACAGCTGTCTATACCATTGTGCTTGTTCTTAAGGGAGTAGAATGTTTACTTAAACTCTGTCCGGAACATCAGGATTTTGTAAGAATCATATGTAATTGCACTGTGTTCTTTGAAATTCCTTCGATGTTCCTATGTTCGAAACAGATCCTAAATGTGTGTACAATCGTATTCTATTATTAAGGGTTGAGGGCCATCCCCTATTATTAAATCCAACCGTTGTGTTAACATTATACCTTTTACTCTGTTACTTGGACCATATAAACCCTGCAACCCAAATGATTTGAGAACCTTAGCTTTCCAGTGTCGGAGCAACAAACAGTACGCAATTATATGAACATAATCGATCTACTGCTCAAAATGATTACATCGAATGATCAAGCCAAGATGAGACTGGTCAAGGATAATAGAAAAAGAAAAACCAGACGAGCTGTCATAATTAAATAGTACTTTGTGTACGGTTGCAACTTTTTTCTAAGCTGAGAGGTATTGGAAAGGCAGAGCAAATGGATGTGTGACTCCTCTTTTCAACATCTTTTTTTCTTCTTCCTTTTAACTTTCCCCCCAAACACGCTCTTGTTGGTCCCTTCCAATAGGGTACGGTGAACAAGACCCGGCATATTATTTCCGGATCCGGGTTCACTGCAACATTCGCAGAGATCCATCATGTGAACAATGTTTTGTGAAAGAGCGAACAGTACTCTGCTGTAGTACCGAATAAAAAATACCGTAGCAACAATGGAAAATGTCCCTCAACGATTTTACTGCAGCGAAAGCACTGTAGCGATTGATATCGGCCTTTGATTTTCGATAGGACGGTGAAGATCGCTCCTAATGCCCTGGGAGTCAACGTAGAGGATCTCAATCCATTATTTCCATCTAAATGATGCAATTCTAGTGCATGTGTACAAAAGTACAAGTAGAGCATTATTTAAATTAATTAAGGGGAAAATAAGGGTCAAATACTAAAATTTAGATAGTGAATGTAGGTTGACCGTGAATTGAACCAGCTCCGCTCCCCTATTAAAAGTTGTACCATTACCTAAGTGGAAGAATTAGCCAAGTTTGTAGACCTTAAGCGGCTCACTGTACCATTCCTCTGTTACTTAACTGATATCGAGGAACTCTTTTACAACAATCGTGTCGTGGAGCCAAAAAAATTAACTTGTGAGGTCAACTACAAGTTAACCATTTTTTAGTGAGGTCATTGTTTTATATTTCTATAGGTTTCTATGTAATTATCAATAGCTATAACGGGGTATTTGCAAAAAAGGTATAAAAGAGGTTTTTTAACTATGAGGTATGTAGGATCGGTTACGACAGTAGGGTGGGGGGGGGGGCGGTGTGAATGACTCCAACAACTTTCCCGCTAGGTATTCAATAATCTTTTTACTCTAACAGTTATGAGTAATTGTGAAGAAGCAACCTTAAAACAAGACTCAGAGATTAACCCGGCCAGGCTGGTCTGATCGCCAACTCTCAGGCGGTCTGACCGGTCGACGGGTCGGATCGACACCTACCACCCGGTCTGACCGGTGGTTGGCGGTCTGATTGATAGGCTCGGCGGTCTGAGCACTCCCCTGCTGATAGTATGAAAACAACACGATTTTTCAAACGGGAATTTCACCTAGCTTTTGATCTACTCGTTCAAATCGCACCAAATTTGAAACTTAGTTATTCATGATGTTTGGAACCCATTCCAATCAACAATTTCAAGAATCATTGTGAAGGTTTCCACCTTTATCCATCATAGGGAAGAGTGCTCAAGAACCAAACAAAAGAGAGAAAACTTGATCTACTCATGCTCGTGAGATTTAGGCAGCCAAGATGATTCTAGATGGGTTTCTACAAGTCCTAGCAAGTTATATCTTAGTACGAATCACACTAGAACAAGATGGAACCAAGAATCACATCCACTACATACACCCATGAGAACCTGTTAACCCATTATACAATCATTATGTCTTGTCCTCCATGAAGTCTCCTAGATGGTTTTCTGGTTTTCGGAAAGTGGCCATATTGCCCCCTCAATCATCATTTCCTGATTCCTTCTCCTCGAAGCATCACCCGTGCTTTGTTATCCTCCATGTGGCCCCCAATGACTCCCCTCCAAGCCTCTCATGCATCCGGATCCCACTGAACCGTCCCCGCTTGCAAATTGACTGAAGTCACTCGGCGCACCACATGTACTGCTTGACTTTGACCACTTGTGCCTTTATAGCCCTTGTCCATCTTGCGCCTTATCCAAGTCCAACTATCTCACCCGGCCTCCATGACCGCTTTGGACCTTGATTCTCCTAACCAAGTCCCGGTCTTCCTCGCTGTTGACCTTTAAAGATTTGGTTGCAAGGTTTATGTACCTATACCATCACCGCAGCGAACTGCAATAGGCCTTTTCCGAAAGTTTGGGATATACGTTGGTTATGAGATAACATCCATAATTAGGTATCTGGACCTTATGATGAGAGATTTGCATAATGCCCGATTCGCTGATAGTATATTAGATGATGATAGTTTCCCGTCATTAGGGGGGAATCAATCCCTTGATGAAAATATCGGGAAATAGAGAAGTCAAGAAGATAATTGAAGTCCAAAAGATAATTGAAGTCCAGAAGATACTTGAAATCTATGCACATGACCCACGCACTAGTGAAGCAAATAGAGAAGTCCAGAAGATAATTGAAGTCTGGAAGACACATGAAGTCCAGAAGATAATTGATTTGCAAGCATTAGCAAATCAACTGCCTGACCACTTTAGTGATTTGAAGAGCGTGACCAAGTCGTATATTCCTATACGCAATGCACCAGAGAGAGTTGAAATACCAATGAATATATCCTAATCCCATCCTAAGGCCTCAGAAAGAAGGAGAACTTGGGCCCCTCGAATCCGAAGTAACCGGGGACGTCTAGTGAAAAATGATAAGAAGGACTTGACACAACCGATCACAGAAGTTCCCCAGAACCAAAAGGGGAGCCAGTTGAGACCTGGCACTAGTATGGAACCTTCAGAAAAGGCATACCGGATTTGAACATCCCCATGAAGAGAGACATCAGCATGGATGTGTGCGCACACGTCAGAGCTGAAAAATTGAAGGGACTTACCCCCGCAATTGGAAGCAGCGGTGAGCGAGTAGAAGCATTAGAAGAATCGCCCCTTGAAGAAATAACTATAAATTATGTGACCATGGGAGAATCTATGAATAGAACAACAGCCAATGTCGACATTTATTTTACACAGAAAATTGCCACAATCATCGATCTTGATCCAGAGCCTGCATCGCTCGCTAAATGTAAGAAAAGATCAGATTGGAAAGATTGGAAGAAGGCAATAGAAGTAGAATTATTATCTCTGAATAAAAGAGAGGTGTTTGGGCATGTAAGCCACACGCCTCCCTATGTGCACCCCGTAGGGTATAAGTGGGTATTTGTTCGAAAGATAAATGAAAATAATAAAATTGTAAGACATAAAGCAATGCTCGTTACACAAGGTTTCACTCAACGACCAGGAGTTGATAATGAAGAAACCTATTCTCTGGTCATGGGCAGAACTACCTTTAGAAATTTAATTTCAATGGCAGTAAACTTGAATTTAGAAATGAAATTGATGGATGTGGTAGCTGCGTACCTTTATGGAAACTTGGATTCAAACATTTATACAAAGGTACCTGATAGTATCCCTATCCCGAACCAAGACAGAGCAAATAGAAATCTGTACAGTATGCAACTCAGAAAGTCACTGTATGGACTGAAGCAATCAAGTAGAATGTGGTATAATCGCTTAAGCGAATTTCTTTGCAAGAAAGGCTACACGAACAATGAGAATAATCTATATGTATTTATACAACGATCTCAGGATGGATTTTGTATAATCTCAGTATATGTATATGATCTGAATACCATCGGGACCCTGGAAGATATTAAGAAAGCAAGCTCTTACCTGGAGTCGGAATTCGAGATAAAAGATTTAGGTAAAACCAAATATTGCCTAGACTTGCAGCTTGAGTATACCCCTGAAGGGATTTTAGTACATCAGTCAACCTACACTTAGAAAGTGTTAGAAATGTTCGGTTTTGAAAAGGCATACCCTTCGAAAGTGCCGATGGTCGGGAGATCCTTACAGCAAGACAACTAGGGATGGAAAATGGTAAAGGATAATCCGTTTTATCCGATGTTTGTATTCGAGAAAATGTAAATGGTAAAGGATAATCCGTATTCGAATAGAAAACGAATTCGAATCTGGATACTATCCGAGTTTTTTTCTCAGATACGAATCCGGATG
This sequence comes from Phyllostachys edulis, assembly GCA_036346405.1. Taxonomy (NCBI): domain Eukaryota; kingdom Viridiplantae; phylum Streptophyta; class Magnoliopsida; order Poales; family Poaceae; genus Phyllostachys; species Phyllostachys edulis. The sequence goes on along the minus strand of CM070560.1, from coordinate 61,356,666 downwards.
TGGTATGAGAAATAACACCGAATACGGATTCGGTGTTATCCGTATTCACAATAAAGTGGCGCTAGACCAGCAAAGACCGCAGATGAGCCAAGAGCACACAAGAGTTTCTTTCATCCGTTGCTCGTTCGCGTGGTCGCATTGCCGCTGCGCTGCGTCGGGGACGCTGGTCGAGGCGTTCAAGCGCTTAGTGCAAGCACCAAGCGCAACTATGCACTTTTCGGAGCCGGTGGGCACGTGGTCTCTCTTTTGCCATTTTGCGGCTCGTGGCGAAGCTATCTAGATTCAGGTGGCAGTTGGGCTTTGGCTAAGAGGCCCAAATGCCGTGCTTGCGAAAGGAAAAGGAGAACTGTAGTAGGGCTACAAACTGATGGATGCATGCTGTGTTGTTATATGCTTTATTGATATATGCATGCGTTACATAAATGTTTTCTACTAAGATTTGTCGCAAAAGTTGTAGGATATTCGCATTCGACCGAATTGAGTACATATTCGATTCGAATTCGTATTCGTTATGACATTCGATTCGTATTCGTATTTGAGAATATTCGAATTCGTATCCGAGACTATTCGATTCGTATTCGATCCGTATCCACCCCAAAGACAAGGACCCGTTCAGACCTAAACACTACTACAAAACAGGCTATAGTAGACGCCCCATCACAGACGGTTCCTTTGGAATCGTCTGTGTTGGGTCTGTCGACTACAAGTTGGTCTTGCGCCGCCAACCGCACTACCGCTGAGGCCTATCACGAGCGGTTCTTATTTAGAACCGCTCGTGATAGTCATTATCACGAGCGGTTCATTAATAGAACTGCTCGTGAATTATCACGCATTTCGTTCTATTCACAAACCGCCTATGATAATCCAGCCAATCACGCAGCGGTTCTCAATAAGAACCGCTCGTGATAGTACATGCGACGGTTACGAATAAGAACCGCTCGTGATAATTAGTTATCACGAGCAGTTCTAATTAAGAACCGTTTGTGATATCCTCGCTATCCTCTCGCCAAGACTACCACGCCTCTGCCAAGACCGCCGCCTAGAGGCCTTCAGTGTCACTGCACGGTTCTTTAATAGAACCGTCAGGAATGATCACTGACGGTTCTATTCACAAACCGTCAGTGATAGGTGCTATCCTGAGCGGTTCTTAACAAGAACCGTCTCGATTGTTGAGCGAAACGAAAATTTGAACATAATGGGCGGGTCATGCGAAATTCGCTTTATATAACCTCCATCTCGTCCTCTGCGGTCTCTCCTCCTCCATCTCCTCCTCTGCCATTTCTCCTCCTCACACCTTGCGCCCGGCCTCCGCCGAAGCTTGTCGCCCATGACCTCCGCCGAGCTTGTCGCCTGCGACCTCCTCCAACTCGTCCGGCCTCATCGTCCACCGGCCTCATCCGAACCATCACCCCGGCCTCCTCCTCGCCCGACCTCGTCTGTCACCGGGTCTCCCACGACCTCGTGCCTTGGCCTCCTCCCTTCGCCCTGCCTCCCACGACCTCACTCTCTACTCCCCTTTGCTTTGTGATGTGGATTCTTGAGTTGATGCTCTTGTGATGTGTGTAGTTCATGTTGAGTTATTTGGTTTGGGCAAAAATATGGATAGTAGATTGCGCACTGCTTAGGTAAAATCATCATAACTTTTGCATACGAACTCCGATTGCGACGTTCTTTGGCTCGTTGGAAAGCTAACAAAAAGCTCAATCCGAAAATCCATAAGTAAGGGTCAGATTCTCTTCGCGAGGTCTCGAAAAAGTGAAAACCCCAAAAAAAGGTCGTTTAGGGCCTCTAAACGTCCTCCAAGTTTTAGCAACCGTTTTGGTTTTTTTTGCAGAAAAAGGCTATCACGACGGTTCTAAACAAGAACCGCTCAGGAACTTATCACGCAGCGGTTCAACAAGAACCGTCGTGATATTAGCTTTCACGAGCGGTTTTAATGAAAACCGCTCGTGATATTCTCGGATCACGAGCGGTTTTTGATGAAAACCGTCGTGATAATAGCCTTCCTGAGCGGTTTCAACAAAACCCGTCGTGATAGTGCGTATCCGCGACGGTTTTGAACCGTTTGTGATAACCGCTGTTATCACGCATCAACAAATATAGACGGTTCGAAAGCGTTGCGTGATGACGATTCCAACCGTCTGTGATGAGGCTTCCTGTAGTAGTGAAAGAAGAGGGGGAGGAAGTCTTGTGACCGAAATTCCCATACTTGAGCACAGTAGGAGCACTCATGTATTTAGCAAACTGTACTAGACTAGACATTGCATTTACCATGAACCTATTAGCAAGGTATAGTGCAGAACCTACCAAAAGGCATTGATAGGGAATAAATGACATCTTCCGATACCTCTAAGAAAACAAAGACCTTGGTTTGTTCTACAGAAAGAACCAAGACCTAACTATGACTGGCTATGCAGATGCTGGGTACTTGTCAGATCCGCATACAGCCAAGTCGCAAATAAGCTATGTATTCCTATGTGGTAGAACTATAATTTCATGAAAATCATTTAAGCAAAGTCTTGTATCAACTTTGACGAACCACTTAGAAATCATAGCACTGTACGAGGCCTCGCGAGAATGTTCTTAGCTTCAGCGGATGATTCACCACATCCAGCAGTTATGTAGATTGAATACCGTGCAAACCCCCACTATTATCTATGTAGATAATGCAGCTTGTATTGCACAAGTGCAGATAAGTTATGTGAAGAGTCAACTCGCAAAGCATATCAACCCCAAGTTCTTCTATGCTTATGAATTGCAAAAGATAGACGAAATTAAAGTATTGCATACTAAGTGATGTGAAAATACTGCAAATTTATTCACTAAGTTACTTCTAGCATCTAGTTTTGAAAGGTGCATACGTGGAATTGGAATGATGAGACTTAAAGAAGTGCAGAATTCAGGGGGAGAATCTTCACAAACTCATTATTGAAACTTGATCATAAAGATCGAGTACCAAAAGAATAAATCTTGGAAATTAAATGAAATTGGGTGGATTTTATTCTTTTCCCTTGACGAGTTTTCCTGAAGTTTCTCGGTTAAGTTTTTAACAAGGCAATTCGTGCAGCACAACAGAACGTATTTCATGTGCTCTTTCTCCAAAATTTTTCACTAGGTTTTTATGGAGTTTTGACGAGACATAAACATAATGGATGAGTGCCCTAGGGGGAGCGTTAAGAAACCGGGCCCAAGCTAGTAGTCCTGGCCCACGATAGCCCCCTCATCCATCCAGTAGCCTATATAAAGAAAGATCCTAACTATTGTACTACAGTTTTATAGAAAAGCAATAAAGAGAAGCAAAAAATCCCCTCATATCTCTGTGTTCAATCTACTATTCTGTTCTTGTGTTCTTGTATTGTTCTTATAATTATAAGTTTATCTACAAAGTAATCGTTTGGACTAAACTCGCCAACGACGGTTCCTCAATACCATCATCTGTCCGTCTAAGGGTTTGGAGATCTGAGCAACCAATATAAACGCAGGTGAAACGGATGCCGTTTTAAACACACGTTCGCGAACTTTTCACAGCAGGAGCCAATAAAAAAAGGCGGGGAAGCACCTTGCGAGATTCTTTCTGTGGCCCATACGAAAGGAGTTCTTCCAAGAGGAGATCAGTCACACGCCTTTCATGTACAGCCTCCTACACAGCTTGCAATAACAATCAGGACTAACTCGAGAGTTTTTCCCACAATAGATGAACAGGATAGTGCACAAACAAAACTTGGCAACGAAAGAATGGATAAAAAGAACACACAGTTTCTTCTGTGAGGATGAAATCGTCATGGAAGATTATTGGGCAGCCATCTTTTTGTAACCTGCAAGCTAAAAGGGTAAGATCACTACTTCAGGAGACCTGTGTGGTACTTTGGTCAGCTTAAAAGGAAGAGAAAATGAACAATGTCAGGGAGTTGCGGACTTGCAGGGTGCCCAAAATGAATCAATTAGTTGTGCTAAACTGGAAACTTGGAAAGAATAGCCAACACTCGTGAACCTAGCTAACATATATGCTTCCTTTGATTGCCCAGCCCCAGTGAACACATCACTGATGCTTTGAGGTGAGAATAACTCCTTGACAATGGATTAATGATAAGAACAAGTACCTCTACCATACAACTGCAACTTGGAATCCCGGGCTCCTGGCGCCTGCGTTATGCAAAAATTCCAACACTACAAAACATCAACCACGAGCACTGTCGCTGCTGTACCATTTTAGTGTGGTGATTGGTGTCTAGGAAGTAGCTAATTGATGCCTGTTCCATGTACTTCACTTCACATGCAGGCTTGCTTAATTCGAACAGACAAAAATCTAGCATGTGTGTAGTGTAACACATTTCAAGTCATGTACCAATCCAACCATACAATTACTACATGCATCAAAGTTGCACTCAAAGATTTGTTCTCAAGGAGGGTCCCAACAAAATTAGCAGTACCAACTAGAGCTCACATTGCTTGATCAACCACACTACCTTCCAAATCTTGCATCGCAATGCTGCGGTGTCAGCTCCAATCCAAGCATAAACCAGCACCAATAGGAAGGCGACGGCGGCCGAAGGAGAGCGGTGTTCTCTCGCTCCCTCACTGCCCTGACCCGCGTCCCCGGCGACGCCCCCACCGCGTTCATCCCCATCCCGCGGTGACCCCCCCACCACCATCCCCCGCTCCGCCAGCTCGAACGGCAGCTCCCTCTCCCGCCTCCCGCCGGCGGCCGACGCGCACGCCGCGATCCGGCAGAGCGCCTCCGGGAGCGCCATTTGGACGCTGACTTCGCCTCTTTTTTTGGCTCTTTTTTTCTCTTGTGCTTTACCAGTTGGGTTGGCCCGTCGGTTGGTGTGAGAAGAATGTGAATATTTTTAGACCCGCAACCGCCGCCGCCGCCGCCGGGCGGAGCAAGGGGACACGGCGCGGAATGTTCCGCTGCTGCGGGTATTATTCGGACAGATATTCCGTTTTACACAACGAATATTCAGTTGCCACATTCTTCTCTTGGCTCATTTCTCGCTTAGATATTCTTCGATGTTGAACTTGGGCAAACTAAGTCGCTGATGCTCTGTCTGTTTTTGCATTAACAAGATGTTGATCTGCCACAAGGCTTGGAGTTCTTGTAGTGACATAATTTGCAGCTAGTTCTGCAATTTTCCCTTTCCGAAGTGTTTCATGCATTTCAGAAATAACCCGATGAGGCGATGATAGTAAAATGTGAAAATCAGTCACATTGTAGAACTCATACGACATACTCAACTAACAAGGCCATCCTTTTGGCATTTTAAAAGGATCATATGGAGCATAGCAATGTTATTTTCCAGGTGTGCGGATGAATAGGATTTTCATTCTATTCATCACGTATGTTGCGGCAATACATTCTTTTATTCTAAATAAAGCATCAATACAAAGATCACAATTATTCTAAATAAAGCTTAAGAATATGAAGCAAAGTAGAAAACTACAAATTAATTAACCAGAACTCAAACTTGAATTCGACTACAAAGCAGCTTAAGTGTCTGAGGCAACATTATGATATTTTATGCAATGCTATTATGTGTACTTGCATTTCATATATTGCAAAAATCATATTTCAGTTTGAAAGGACACATTTGGAATTGGGTGATGGTATCAGGACTACAATTCTTTGCAATTATATGCTAATTTAGTTATGAATAAAATATAATTCAAGCATAAACCCACATATTCTGAAATAAAGTAAGTTGGATGAACTAATGCCCACTTGCAACCTAGTTCAATAACCAAATAACATAAACAAAAGAAGACTCAACACTTATTCCTCCGTAGCTCATGTCTTCAGTTCCTTGGATATTGCTTTTGGTACTTTGGCAAGCTTCTTGGCCCAGTTTGCGAAAGGACTCCGGAGCCCAGGTGTTAATTGGGCCCTTTTCTGCCCTGTCCAAGCTTTGTAAGGTCCATTGGTGGGTCGGGTCAAGTCCGACACAATGAGGACTCCAAAGTCCAAACCCAAACCCAAATCCTCTCCATCAAAGCACCAAGCCGGCGGCCGCATCCGCCATCCCCTTCTCCAAGCAAAAACATAGCTAGGGTTTTAGGTTTTTGGAGAGAGAGAGAGAGAGAGAGAGAGAGAGAGAGAGAGAATAGCCATGGACAACTCCCCCGAGCTTCAACGATTCCTCGAGGTGAGAAGTTCTTGCTGTTGCTTGCGATGCGGTGTCGTGGCGCGTGTACTGTAGCTATTCCTTTTACGCCGTACCGCGGTGTATTTGGGCGTGTAGTTGTCTGATTCGCGGGCACGGATTGATTAGGTACTGATTCAGTGGTGTACTTTTGTTTGTTATGGATGTACGGGCGCGGGATCGAAATTTGTTCATAGGAGGACCGCCTCTCCGTCGATGCGATTAGTGGTGGATCTGAAGTTTCTGTTTAGTGGAAGCATGAGGGTGTGAAGCGAATTTAAGGATGTAATGTGATCTGCCTTTCAGCATGACTCTTTGATTTGATTAGTGATGCCTGTTAAAATCTGGATTATTTTTTTAGAGTGATTTCTGGATTGTTTTGTTGTGAACGGACTGAGCGGACCGTCCCATGTGGCGAGGTCAGGCGGCCGCCCCAGCATGCTCCTCATTGAGGAAGACGAAGAACAAGACGGCACTGTCCCTTTGTTGATTTGGGCTTGGCCAGTAGAAACATTGACTAGGGGAGGCAGCCATCGCACCGCTGATCGAGACATCGAGTTTGACTCCCATTCCTCGCACGGCCTCATGCCTCCTCCTCCACCTCCTAACCCTAGAGCGAGCTGCGACGGGCCAGGGTGCACGCGGCAACTGGCGGGCGATGACCGGAGCGGTGAGTCGGCAAGGTGAGGCACTAACGCCGCGACAGCCAAGAGTGAGGCCAGAGCGCGGGCTGGCCAGGGGCGCAGGGCGGCGGGAGGCAGCCAAGATTAGAGGGGGTAGGCCGCAGGAGCGACTAGCGAAGGAGCCGAGCAGGTGTGGCTTGCGTTTAGTAGAATCTCTCTTTGTGTGGTTCGTGTTTGATTTTCCTGTTTTGTTGACTCATTCTTGATTTATGTGCTACAATCTTAAAATATGTGTAATGCAGACTATCTGATCGGTGATATGGCAAATTGCCAATGCTTAGATAGATTACCACCAATAGCCAAGTGTGCACGTGTGATAATTGGTCATAGAAGGTAATCAATAGTCACTACAAGTAGAAATTGACTATTTCTATATAACTTAGAAGATGCTGACCACCTAACGAATAGCAAGTGGTGGGTGACGGAGTAGAGATGCGGAACAACTGTGGGTGTGGAGATGCGGAATTGGGGGCACGGCGTCGAGCGAGGTGGTGGCGGTGGCCAGTCTTACAGTGCGAAGGCGGCTTGGGGCTTCGTCCATGCCGCCTTAGCTAAGATTTAGTGCTGGGTTCGCCACGAAACGGACAGAAGCTGCTTCTGTAATGAAGCTAGAGGTAGATTTGGCATATAGATCAGAGGTAAAATGGGTGCAAGATGAAGCTTGTGGTGCATTAGAGTGTATCGTTAGCTCCAGAATTGGATGGTTACTGTTTGTACTGTGCAACTAGTAGTAAATTGAGAAACGCGTTGTTTTCTCAGTGTATAAGGTGCTTGTGCCCCTGATTTTAGAATCAGATAGGATATACATGAATCATTTGAACTTTGAAGGTAGTGTGGAATTTTAAGATTGGGGGATAAGCATGAGGTGGTTTTCAAACTTGGTCCAGAGAATCTGAAGTTGGCATGCAGTTGCCCTTCATTCTCCATATAAGTTTCAGGACTATTTTTTTAATACCTATTTTAGCATCGATTTCAAGATGTGCTTGCCCACAAAAAAAAATGATTTGGGTGGCCAATTTTCTTGGCATTTTTTTAATGCAGCTGTAAGTTTACAAGGAATTGCTGAGTTCAGCTGGTAGATGATGATTTAGGCCTTCTTTCGTCATCCAATTCTAGCTCCTGCTCTTCATTCTTTGAAAATACCTTGTGCACACCAAGCAGGTGCTATGATTTTTGGTGTGTTCTAGTGTTTTATGGTGATAATATATAGGGTAATGTATATTATAAGGCATTAAGGCTGCAATTACAGTGCCTAATTGTTTGAAGGCTCATTAGAAGCAGAACCCCAATGGTATGCTGAATGTAGTCTGAAACTTTGAATTAGACAATTGGTGTGCTACTCTTCATGCTTTCACTTGACATACTTGCTTTGTCCTCGGTAGCTCTGTTGCAAACTTGCGATGCCACTTTGCTTTGCTTCCATGATTCCTCATCTGGGTTGTTGTCATGCCAATACCTAGTTGCTTGCATCTTGGTAGATCTTGCAGAGCACATCTATGAGAACAATATCACAAGCTGGTAATGGTACAACATTTCCTGTTGCTGCGTATGAGAATAGCATTACTGTTCTTGCTGCCTGTTGCAGACCTGACCCAATTTGCGGGGCTCAGGATTGTCAAACTTACACTATTAGTTATTGATAATATATTAAAAAAGATATTTTTGTATCTCTATTTTCATATGTTAATGGAAACTGGGGGTTCCATACCTCCCTTACTCGAAAATCTCCATTTACATGTAGATCACCTGTTTGTACCTAAATATGTAATGGCATCATCATTTTGTAGCAAAGCAACCATTGATGCTGTATCTCTAGTGTAGTCTTAAGAGTTAAAAAACACACCCAGGACTTGTGCATTACATCATGCTGTATATGTACCTAGCCTCACTCCTTCTGTGCACAACTGATTAAGTTGTTTTTGTGACGTTCACCAGAAAATTACATATGTTTCCCATTTCGATGTTTTATTTATCATCCATACTTTTCCTTAATACGAGCCCCACACTATATGATGATGCTTTTGCAGTTGATAACCACACTACATCTAACTTACCTCCCATGCGAAAACTTTGTAATATGTTTATTTGTTTTAGTCGATGCAGACATGTTATCTTTTGTAACTGGGTAAAAAGAAAGTCTCATGTGAAGTTCTTTAACTCTGCAGCAAGAGAAGCAGAAGATGATGGTGGGCGAGATGGTTGGCAAGCTGGCAAGCGTGTGCTGGGACAAATGCATCACCGGCACGCCAGGAAGTAAGTTCAGCTCCGGAGAAACGACTTGCCTAACCAACTGCGCTCAGAGGTATCTTGACATGAGCGTGCTGATCGCCAAACGGTTTGAGATGCAGTAGGGCGTTGGCACCCAAAGCGATTACTTCGTCAAAATGTCTTCAATTTGTCACGGAGCTTCCTTTGAACATGTGAACAATGGCCAGTTTTACCAGTGAAAGATTTAATGTACTTACATGTGAGCAATGCCTTTTAGCTTGTCTTTGTGGAGATCCTTCTTCCGACGCTACTGTCCATTGATTCTTCTCTCTCTAATTCTCTAAAGGTGATGCCCCGTTTCTTGCAGAGCCAATCAATCTATAGGCGATGATGTCTTGCACGAACATTTTGATGGAATTTTTCTTCTTATTTTCTCTTGGTTATCCTTGTGTGGTACCGGGTCATTACACGTCCCTCGAGTTTGCTTGAATGAACACCTGGTTAGGTGGAAGAGACTCAATTTGTATGTAACCTTCGTAGTTCTGCCCATAAGGTTAGCTAAATAATATCACTTTTGACGATTTAAAACCAAAATTGCTCTTAACACTGGAGAAGAAGCGTCAAACTGTTTCATCAACTCAAATATTTAATGGGAAAATAAACTTGTAATAGTAATATAAAAAGTTCTTATAAAAATTGAACGGAATTTTTGTGGAAAGGCTTTTATAGCTGAATTATCTGAAAACTAACAAAAACAACGGAAGAAGAAACAGATAAAGCAAGTAAGAGGACAAATGGGCCCCAAAAATTAAGCCCATCAAGGTCCATATCCAGTAGCCTGGGCTCTCCAGATTCTTCGGCCCCAGTCCCATTCCAGATTCCACCATAACAACAAACGCCTCGCTTCTTGCGGCTTAAACCCTCGTCTCCTGTCGTCTCCGTCTCCTAGGGTTTTTGCCCCGATGGCGACGGCGTCGCGCGCTCTCCTCCTCTGCCGGCTCTCGCCGCTCCCCGCCGCCGCATCCCGCCTTCTCCGCCCGATCGCCGCCGCCGCGACCCTCCTCCCGTTGGCGGCCTCGCCCGCTCCGGCGGCGCGCGGGCGGTGCGGTGCTTCGCGTCGCAACCGGCGACGTCGTCGCTGCGGGACTCGTCGCCGAGCTGGAGCAACCGGCCGCCCAAGGAGACGATCCTCCTCGAGGGGTGCGACTTCGAGCACTGGCTGGTCGTCATGGAGCCGCCCCCCGGCGACGTTTCCAATCCCGACGTCTCTCGCGACGAGATCATTGACAGCTACATCAAGACTCTGGCCCAGGTCGTCGGAAGGTATCGGCGGAACCATTTCTCTGATCCTCTCCATGTTTACTCTATTGGGTGATGGGGGTACGAGCTTATGGATGAGATGTGCAGTGCGCTCTTGAGCCTTGTTGGGTACATTTTGGTGTGTTTCCGCGGAGGGTGCTCTGATTTTCGATAATAATATTTAGTTGAGGGAATTTGGGCGTTGATTGGACATATTACTGTTTAATCTGAATCAGTTTCTAGGTATAGCTAGTTTGAGTATAGGGCCTTTATCGGGTTCATATTAATGTATTTTTCTATAATAATTTTGGTTTGATCTTGTTAGTGCTTGTATCAAATGTGATTAGGCTGTTAGTTATTTTTCTGTATGGTGTGAGTTTGTGTGCTTGTGTAAATGGAGGGTGCTCTGTTGCTGTGAATGTGTTTGGCGGGTGGGGTTTTTTATTACTGACATCAGAGTGTTGGGTATTATGTTCTGTAATTTTGACTTATTGTTTTATTGTGTGATTTGGTAGTTGGAACTCATTTTTCATTGCGTTGATTATTGTATCTGATTTTACGAGGCTACCAGTTTTCATGTTTTTGTGAGAGCAGCATTAGTGATATGTTGTTTTGATTAAACCTGGATATATTTTGAATTATTTTTTTGGTACTTTTCATTCACGTTGATCTGGAATTTTACATAAGTTTTAATTTGTTGATTTTATCTAACAACCTTTTTTACATCACTTGTTGGTTGCTTTTAAATGTTGGAATGTATCTACCTTGGTATCTATAACCAATTCCATGTTCCAGTGAGGAAGAAGCTAGGATGAAGATATATTCAGTGTCAACTCGTCATTACTTTGCTTTCGGTGCCCTTGTGTCTGAGGAGCTTTCCTACAAACTTAAAGGTATTAGTAATTTCATGAGCAATCTTGAGGAAGTTTCGTTATAGAATACCTTCAAATGTTCTTGCTTGGATCTTACGCCTGTTAATCATTCGCAGAGTTGCCCAAAGTCCGCTGGGTTCTTCCTGATTCATACTTGGATGTGAAAAATAAGGACTATGGAGGTAATGATAACATTTTTCCTATCTGATTAAAGATCGTCCAGTGTTTTCTTATTGGTCAGGGTCCCACCAAACTCCTGATTACTCATGGAGCGTGTGTGTGTTTTGCCATTCTCTATTTTGCAAGTGTTGTTGGTGGCTTTTTCTTCCTTGTTGGATCCATTACCGTATTATTTTTAGATCGAGCAATTTGGATCTTCATGTCCTTTTTCGTGGAACACTACGGTAGGCAAGCAGCCTACCTGAACATATATTGATCAATGGTCCAAACACAAGATTTAGTATTAGAGTTTTTACAGGGTGCCAAGGAGAATCATATCTCCATGTTGAATATCGGATGTATCTGACATGTTAATTTATTAACCAGAATCTGAAGCTTAGTGTTCCATAAAAAATTGCTTGCCTCTGCTTAATTGACTTGCTTATGTGCCCATTATCTGCTTCTACGATGACTTTATGTGGTTAGGGATATGCTTGTCCTTACGGTGCAGGTTAAATAGAAACCATGAACTCCTTGAGCTTGGTCCAACCAGCTCAGATGATTTAATATTGGTAGACACCTTTGTACATGCGTTTTCTGCATGGCGTAAACACATTTACCAAGAAAGATGTTGGCTGACTTGATGCCCTTTATAACCTGGTAGCATTGAATGGCAGTTTCTTGCATTATTTTTAACAATGTTCATTGTTTAACTAACTATGTAGTATGTCTTTAGAAAATTAGAAGCACCAGCCAATGTTTATTTTGAGATGAATCTGTGTATTCATTGTTTATGTGCACTTATGTTGGAACCAAATTTTATCGTGTTAGTTTGGGCATATTTATCATTGCTGAAAGTGTGTGCATTTATGTGACAGGAATCAATGAAGTAATCTATGAACACTTGATACTTTTTACCTTCTGTTTCAGGGGAACCCTTTATAAATGGGCAAGCTGTTCCTTATGACCCTAAATACCACGAGGAATGGGTCAGGAACAATGCCCGTGCTAATGAAAGATCTCGGCGCAACGATAGGCCCCGCAACTTTGACAGGTCGAGGAACTTTGACAGGAGAAGGGAGAGCATGCAGAACTTCCAGAACAGGGATGCACCTCCTGCACAAGGTTTCAACAGCCCTCCGCCGCCTGGCCAGAACCCTGGCAACATGCCTCCACCACCACCTCCGCCCCACAGCACAGGTGGCCCACCAAATTACCAGTCCCAAATGCCAAACCCGCAGGCAGGCTACACACCAGGCGGTGCACCTCAATATCAGCAAGGTGGTGCTCCTGGCTACCCTCTTGGGTATCAAGGCGGTGACCAAGGTTACCAGGGTAACCCGGGAGGCAACATGCATGGTGGCCCAGGCCCATCTTACCCAAGGTCCCAGGGTGCAGGGCCAGGTTACCAAGGTGGCCCTTACCAAGGCGGCGGCAACACTCCCCCTTACCAAGGTGGTGCCAACCCTAGCTACAATGGTGGTGGACCAGGCTATCAAGGTCATGGAGGAAACCCGGACTACCAATGAGGTGGTAATGATTACGAGTATATGCATGGGCACCGGTCTACAGATGAACAAGATGATGGTCCTGGGAGGCATTGCCATTGCCAGTACTCTTTACACGAGACGATGTGCAGTAGTATAAATTCAGCTCTTGTATTCATGGTCTGCTTTCATGGATTCTTGTATTCACCTAATTATTCTATGGTGCTGGAACTTTAGGTTGAGGCGATTGGGTGTCAAATGTATCGGACGAACATGTTTGATCCTAGCCAACTGATGCTAATATATATCCTTTGTAATGCTATATATTGTCAAAATTAAGCTACTAATCTGTCCGCATTTCAACGATGGGGCTGAAAAGATGTTGAGATTTTAATCTTCTACATTCAAATCAATGACGAAGCTGAAGAAATGCGGAGATTTGCTGTTCGAATTATTACTTGAAATGTAGGAGGTGAGCTTGAAATGAGAAATGTGCCAAACCCAAACCTTGTAGTACTGGTAATCTCTTCTCGGCCAGGCCCGCCTGCAGAAGTCAGCCCAGGTCGCTCTTCGCGAGACGCCACGCTGCTACGCGCACTCCGAGGTGTCCCCACGGTGCGACCGCGCGGCCACCGGCCAGTCAGGCGCAGATACGCGACCACGTCGCTGTCGCCCAACGCGAGCCCCCCGACCGACCCAACCCGGAAGATCTTCTCCTCTCCTCTCCGTCTCCCCCTTCCGCTTCGCACCCGCCTCCGTTTCCACGCCGCCGCCTCGGCTGCAGCGCTCCTCCCCTCCTCCTCGCCGGGGGCGTCTCGGTGCGGCGGCGGCGGCGTCGCGGCGGCGCGTCAGGGTCGCTGCGCTCGGGAGGTGCTGGGGGTCGGTTGGTCGTCAATCGTAGAGGAGAAGGTTGCGTCGGGGGAGGTGCCCTAGGGTTTCCTTCCTCTGAGGAGGCGGGATGTACATGCCACAGCCATCCCGCGACGCCGCGGCCGCCGGCGAGCAGCCTAGGGTTTACCAGGTTTGGCGGGGAAGCAACGTAAGCTCTCTCTCTCTCTCTCTCTCTCTCTCCGTAGGGGGGATCTGGATGTGGATGTGGCGATACACTATATGCAGTGATCGGTTTGGTGTTGGTGAAATGGAATTTATAGGTTTTTTCATGTGTGGCTGATGTTGTCTGCGGAATTGGTTGGGAAATTACTCGATTAGGTGAATTCTTCGGTACCCACTTCATGTTTTTGCAGTTCCTGCGATGCGATTGGAGGATGTGGGTTCGAATTGGGGAAACTTGCAGGCTTTGCTTCTTATGTGATTCGGAAATTAGGCCTTTGCCCCTTTGCCGATTTGACATGCTCTTCTAACCAGGATGGGTTATTACAAAATGATTAATATTTGAACTATTTTGTAAGTCTGGTATTTGTATGCCTGTGGCACAGTAATGCTGCCATGATAAGCACGAAATGTAGGCCGCAGTTGGAAAATATACATAATTAATTTGGTTTTGCCTTCTTTTTTTGTCTCATCATTTTGAGCAGTTGCAATCGTGAATGTGGAATAGGTATTACATTTACAGTGTGTTGAATAGATTGAAGTGGAATTTATATTTGAGCAGGGCATTCAATATATTTCAGTTGGATTTGTTTTGTAATCCACCATTTTGTTGATTGGTGTGTGATGAATAGTGGATCCCTATGATTTATCTACGATGATGACTATGCTTTAGTTGGAAATGATTTCATTTAGTACATGGGGGAAATGAAATGAACATCTTTGCAAAGTTTTAGGTTATACAAGTAAAGATGTCACCAACAGCGATAAGTTGATAATGATAACCATTTTATTTTACACTTCGATAGTTCACTGTTTCATGAGTTCCAATCCCGTTAGTTTCTCAGCATATTTTTACCAGAGTCTATGAATTGTGATGTTTTTGTTTGCCTTTTTTTTCACCTGGCATAATTTGTGATTGAGTTCTGCACTTACTAGTGAACCAACGATTTATTCTAGCTAAAAGATATGTTAGACTGTGTTCATGTTAATATTTTCACGAGCTTTGTCGTATGGCTTGAGCCATAGGATAGATTGCATTTTGTTTGCTTTCCTGTACATTTGTGATTTGGCTTGATAATATATTTGGCCAGTTGAGCTAAACAGCAATCTGAAATGGCCATAGCCAAAGATATACTTCTTTAGCTTATAAATTTATGATAGCTCAGTGGCCTTTTGGAATGCCATCAGGCCCTGTTTTGGTGAGCTTCAACTTTAACTTAAAGCCAATATATGCTTAGGCCCCTCCAAACAGTGGGCTCACAGGGCTTCTCAGGGATGCTCTTGTTATTTGTCTGAATGTTCGTATGAAAAAACATCTAATGTTTTCTATGATTATTTGCAATCGGATTTATTGGGCTTTGCTGATGACATCTGTATATCTTCACATTTTGCAGGAATTCTTCTTGCAAGGGAGGTTTATATTTGGGCCTGATGTGAGATCCTTATTTCTCACTATGTTCCTCATCATTGCACCAGTGGTGACCTTCTGTGTGTTTGTCGCCAGACACCTCATGAATGACTTTCCTGATCAGTGGGGTATCTCAGTGATGGTAGTGGTGGTTGTCTTCACCATTTATGTAAGCATACTAGTACAGTCACTATTTCATTTGTGCTTACTGTCTCATATCCTGCACTGGTCACGGTTGTTTTGATGACAATTTTTTCTGCATGTATTTTCTTGGGAATATGCATTTTGGAAATATAAAAATAACTGAGCTTTTTCATTTCTTAGGATTTGATGCTACTTCTTCTTACATCTGGTAGAGATCCTGGTATAGTTCCTCGTAGTACTCATCCTCCTGAACCTGAAGGCATTGATGGGAGGCTTGGGAGCAATGATATTGGAAGTCAGACTCCACAACAATTTCGTTTGCCTCGGACAAAGGACGTCATTGTAAATGGAATCAGTGTGAGGATTAAATATTGTGACACCTGCATGCTTTACCGACCACCTCGATGCTCACACTGTTCTATTTGCAATAACTGTGTGGAACGGTTTGATCATCACTGCCCATGGGTTGGCCAATGCATAGGGCTGGTAAGTTTTCAAGGTTTCTAGCAGTTCTGTATTTTTTAAAAATAAGCATGTTGCATGTTCACGCTCACAGGTATTTTCAGAGTTGCTCTTTTTGCGGGTATTTCTCATTTTAAGAGTCCCAATGACTTATCTTCAAATCAGTGAGTCTAATCATGAGCATATTTGGTCCAGCGTAATTATCGGTTCTTCTACATGTTTGTATTCTCCACCACGTTACTCTGCCTCTATGTATTTGCCTTCTGTTGGGCGTACATAATCAAGATCAGAGATGCTGAGCATTTGTCAGTGTGGAAGGCAATGTTAAAGACACCAGCCTCCATTGTTCTGATTATCTACTGCTTTCTTTGTGTATGGTTTGTCGGTGGTCTGTCTGTCTTCCATTTCTATCTGATGAGCACTAACCAGGTAGGTATTATTTTATTTCAGTAGTCATCTCCTAAATGCAGCAGCTGCAATTCACTAGCTAAGTAGCTAATCATATACCCATTTTTTTGTAGACAACCTATGAGAATTTCAGGTACCGCTATGATCAGCGTGCTAACCCGTATAACATAGGTATTATGAACAACTTTCTAGAGATATTCTGCACGCCTATTCCTCCTTCAAAGAACAATTTCCGGGCAAGGGTCACAGTAGAGCAAGGGCTACAACAAGCGGGTATTACATCTAGGGGTTTCATGAGCCCCAACATTGGAAAGCCTGTTGGAGATCTTGAAATGGGCAGGAAGTCAGTACCTTGGGATGAACCAAGGACGGCAGCTGATATTAGGGACTTGGAAGTAGGTCTTGGGGGCTTGTTGGATGAGAAAGAGGGTAGAATAGCCCATGCATCCCCAGATCTGAGCAGAGATGACCTTCCAGCTGAGCTTATGGAAGGCCGAGCTGGCATGCATTTGATGCGGTCAAGTTGGGGTCACAGAACTGGAACCTCGGATTCAGTGGACAGCATCGCCCTGCAAATGGCTGCTGCTGGGGAAGCTAACGGGGGCGGCCATGTTACGACGAGCGGCACACATTAGCGAAAAATAAGAGAAGAAAACTTCAACTCAGCCTAAAGCGGGTGATTGATCAGGTTCCAGAATGACGTACCATGTGTTTACCACGTATGCCAGGGTAAGGTCCTGGATGAGTGTAATTCTAAACACGTCTCCTGTTGTTTCGTCCCTGGTAGTGCATCAGACACAGCTTCTGTTGTGCTTGTTTGGTGTTCTAAGAAAGTAGTCCGAGAGCTTAAGCTCCCGCCCGGTTTGGATGATGTATCTGTATATATTACTGGAACAGTGTGCGGCAGATGCTGAGCTTGCTTTGTCACGCTGTGCTTCCCAGAATGCCATTTCAGTTTCTGTTGAATAACCAAAATGGCTCGTGAGTCGTAAGGTGTATCTTGTCGGCTCTCGACTTCATCCACGCACGTTTCTTGTTTCAAGCCGAACAACCCATGCTGGTTGATTTTTTTATAAAATAATATTAATTTAAAAGATAATTATAAAATAAATAGTCGGTTTTTTTTTTTTACAAATATAGGTGTAGAACTGAAACAAGCCGAGCCGAGCCGACTTGAGCCAAGCTCGTCCATATCAACATCCATGTTAGCATAATCCATTCAATAGAAAGATTTAACACTTAATATTTAACAATCCATCTATGTCAACATTCATGTCAGCATAATCCATTCAATAGAAAGATGTAACACTTAATATTGAAGTATTTAACAGTTTGTCAATGTCAACATAAGAGTCCATATAATAGTCCATCCATGTTAACATAACAGTCTATATAATAGTTTAAACTCCAAACCACACGACCAAACAAAACAAAAGATCGTCATGAGCGGTCTAACCCCAACAACAAAATCAGCTTCGAGCACTCTTCCACCCTTTAGCTTCGTTTGTGCCTTTGTTGCTGGCTGCTGCAATGACCTGGTAAGTGGAAACAAAGCAAAGCATGTAAGCATTTGCAAGTTGCAAACTTGCAACCACAAGTACTGCACAACTAAATTTTAGTTTTGAAATTGACAAGCCTAAAAGCTATGGAGTGAATCCAAGCTGAAAGAGAAGAAAAAAGGACTATGAACAAAGCAAGGGGATATATAGAGTGGCTTAGTAGCTATATGTGTGGATGGGAAGGCGTCTTTTATAGAGTTCAACTCAAGCTTGCATTGTGTCGGTCCGAGCGCCAGTGGAAACAACAAGGACTTGACCAGGGGAAGAATAATTGTGGCAATTGATGTGTTATTTGTCAGTGTAATAGATATAGGACAATTTTGTTCAATAAATAATGAATAATATATGGAAAATACTTGTTAAAAGAACATCCTAAGCAGCTTAGCAAATCTGTCCATTTTACCGGTATATGTACATATTCAGATCCTTGGAATCAGTACTGAAGTCAATTTAATTACTAGTACTAAGTACTATAGTAACTATCAAGTTTATCATTCCAAAACCTGTAGAATTGGATCTTTTCTCTGGATAACTATGACAGGTCACATCAGATTGGATGGAACCAAATCCATGGTGATGCCATGAGGCAGATCTCCATCTGACTGAAAATGTGTACTGGGCTTAGCTGGATGCAAATGATTTAACATTGAATATTTAGGTGAAATTAGGTCCCTCTTGCATTCATTGGTACATGATGGTTGCACCATGGACCATACTTGATTTTGTCAACAAGGTCCTTCGTCATTCATGAATGGCAACATCCATTGATCCATGATTACAGTAAGGCATGAAACTCGTGCTGACAAGGAGGGGAAAGAGAGGTATTTAAGAAAAAGATATTCCTATCATATATTTTGTGATTAATCATGATTTGTGTAATATTACGCATGTGATGATAACAAGATTTTGCATACATAACAGTGAATTTTCAGCAAAAAATATATCTTGATACGCATAAATCTTATACACACTCACTAGTTGCTCTCTACGATGCTTTGAGGAAATAGAATGGTCTCGACATCATCCTCATCATCTTTTTCCTTAAAACAACAATAATAATTGAGTTAGCCATGAACAAAAAAGATTAGAAAAGGCATATTAAAGAATGCAAGAACTTACCACAAATATAGGAGGTCTCATGTCATCAACTGCACCTCTAATCCAGCTAGAGGCACACACCAAATACTGAACCATAGTCGAACATAGAGAACTCCGATAGTCATCTAGTACTCTACCTCCAGCGCTGAAAGTTGATTCTAAAGATACACTGCTAGCTGGTATAGTCAAGAAATTCTTAGCCATCTTTGACACTACCAGGAATCTATGTGCATTCAAATTCCACCACTCAAGCAATTTGAAGCCCTTGTTATCTAAACTCTCATTCGCTTCATCTAGATAGATAAGCAACTCTGACTTTGAAGGCTCGGTAGAAGTGAAATGCAAGAATGATGGCGAGATGAGACTGAGGATAAAGAGCTGCTTGTACCCATAGCTGAAGAGGAGGTTACATCACCTGTACTAGCCACCTTGTTGTGCCGATGATCCATCTCGAACTATGAATACATATCTTCCAACTCGACCCTCACATCATCAAGCTCATATGCAGTCTTTGAGGGCTCATACATTTGGTTGAAGTACCAACCAATGAATCTCATCTTAAACCTAGGATCAAGAATAGTAGCAAGAACCATGACATTGTTCTTTTCTTCCCAATACTTATCAAACTTGTCCAACATTGCAGTAGCCATGAGCTTCAAATGATCATCTCCAGAAGCAATTGCAGCTATTAATGCAATCTTCACATTAACTATGTAAGGATAAAAAATATTTGCTGTTGGATAAGTTGATCCAGAAAATGTACTAGTCACTTCAGCCAAAGACTTCAATATTGGTGCAATTTTCTCATACAATGCCCAATCTTCGCCCGATGGCTGCCATTGGTAGTTTGCATCCGTGTCAGCATAACACACTAAAGCGTCCTTATAAGCAAGACTGACTGACAACGTCTTGTATGTGGAACTCCATCTTGTGGACACATCAAGGCTCAACCCATGACCAACTTGCAAAGCAAGTGATGAACAAATTTGTAAGAATTTGTACATACGAGATGGAGACTTCTTTATATACTTGATTGTTTCCTTGAGCTAATGGTAGTAGGCCACCATTTACAACCAAGTTCACTATATGACAACCACATCGAACATGAAAATACTTGGCAATGAAACGAGTTGATCCTCTAGCAGCAAACTTGGCCATTAAACTATGTATAGCAGCAGTATTTGAGGAAGCACTATCAAGAGTAAGTGTGATAATCTTGTCCTCTATCTTCCATTCAGCAATGCAATCAAAGACAGCCTGAGCTATGACAACCCCGTTGTGTGGAGGATCCAACTCAATAAAGTTCAGCACACGACATTGCATAACCCAATTTTTATCTATATGATGTGCTACCAAACTCATGTAGCAAAGGTTTTGGTTAGAGGTCCACAAATCATAAGTTAAACTTATATGGGAGATACTTCTGAGACTCTTCCTAAGGACTTCCCTCTCTGAGTCATAAATCTTGATGCATTCACTTCTTATCGTCTTTCTACCGATGGGTTGATATGATGAATTTAAGTAATGCATCAAAACATTAAACCAAGTGTGCTCGACCATCCTAAAAGGATACTCATACACAATTATCATCTTAGCAATGATTCGACTAGTTTCATCTTGATCATATTCCCTAGGAGTGGCAATAAGAGGTAAACCAGTGTCACCTGCCATGGCGGGACCAAAGTTCATATTAGCTTGAGCCTTCATCTTAGCCACCTTGTTCTGATATGGCGTGCACTTTGGTATGTGCCTCATCAGATGTGAAGTAGCTCCCCCTTGCTTGTTAGACATGAGTTTGTAGCAAAACCTACACTTTGCCCTTGTATCGATCTCCCCCTTCTTTGTCTTCGACGGAACAGTCACCACCTTGAAGATCTTCCAACAATCTGATCTTTGTTTTTGTCTCCCAGTTGCCTTCGGAGATCCCTTCCGCCTTTTTGCCTCCCTCTTTGACCTTCCTTGAGAGACGGTAGTACCATCTTCTGTCAATTCCACGGCTCCTTATTCATCATCATTTGAACTTGAAGAATCCACCGAGACATGTCCTTGTTCCCCCTCCACGTGAGATGGTATCATTAGCCATATGCTCCCAATCCTCATCCTCGCTAGGCATTGCGATAAAAAATGGAGATAATTAGACATGAAAGGAAAATATTGCACTTTTAGCAACAATAAGCGTTTAGGTGGTATTGTCAAATTTGCACGGAAGATTAATAGATAAAAGTCATACTAAATAGTAAATAAAAAGACATGGCGTGACAATGCGTTAAGATCGTAAAAGACTATGCGATTGGAAGGACTCGGAGCAAAACATGAGGTTTACACAAAATATAACTTGGCATGCATTACCATGTTGCTAATTAGTGGAGTACACAATAGGTCTCAAATTCAAAACCGACCATCCTTCCCAAGTTGGTAGCTGGTAGTGACTCTAGTGAAGATGGTTTGCGTTGGCACCTTCAACCTAAATGATTAAATAACGGTGGCGCTCCTAATGAGGGGAAAATTATTGGTAGTAAAGCATATATTCACTCACTCAAAGTCATGCTCAACTACTAAGTAAACAGCAGGAGCTCTAAATCTTTAAAAAAAAAGCAGGAGCTCTACATATTTGTACATGTTCTATTCTGGCAACACAATAAAAGCATCAGTTATATCGCGGTTCAGGTCTCAAGCTTGTACATTTACTATTCTCAATCTCATGTTTATATTGGATGAACACTTATACATATCACAGGGTCAACATTTGGAAGGAGATGTACGAATAGCCAGCACATTCGACTATTAAATCATGATTATTTAGCAATCAACTGATCAAGTATTCAGCAATCAATTGATCACACATTATAATGAAGTGAAGAGTGAAGACTCATCGAGGACGAGGATGCCGGTTTGGTGGCGATGTTAGGAGGCGGCTGGGAGGAGCTGAGGAGGTGACGACCGGGTCCACGCCAGCCGGCTAGTGTCGAGGCGAAGGCCCCAACGTCGGCCAGTTTCTTCCCTAGCGCACGAGACTCCAAACTCCGTTGGTGTCGATCCATGTGCGTCGGGAGGGCGGGGCGGCGCATCGGATGAAGAGGCCGGCGGATGGCGCACACAGCGAGGTGGAGAGGCGGGGTTGATTACGAGGCGGAGAAGCAAAGCTGCAGGCGGCCAAACTCTGGCAAAGCTTCCATGGTCCCCGCCGGTGTCAGCGGGCGCCTCCTCTCCACCCCTCATCAGAATCAGAATCGATGGAGATGGCGGAGATGGTGGGCGCCTCCGACGGAATCGGCCTGAGGAGGACGGGGAGGGGGGAGCACGGGGCGGGGAGCCGGGGACCGTGGCACTGGGTGGACGGGTGGCGGGCCGGCAACTCCGGGTGGAAGCCTGGAAGGGGATCGGGAGGAAGAGGAAACGGCGGCTGAAGCTTCGGGAGTCTTCGGGAGATCGGGAGCAAAGGGGTAGGGCAAGGCAAGTGGGTAACTGGGTGCAAGGCCAGGCCAGCGGAGCAGCCTGCAGCCCACAGGAGAGACCTAGGTCGAGCCAAAAAGCTCGCCGAGCGGCTCGAGCTCGGCTCGATTTTTTGCCGAGCTAGAAGTAGGGCTCGGCTCAAAAAAGACAAGCTCGAGCCGAGCTGGCTCGCGAGCCGCGAGCTTTTTTTCCAGCCCTATATAGGTGTTTGTCACTATTTGGAGTGGTCACAGGTTCCTATCGCCATTCCAATTAGCGACAGGCATCTATTTACTGCCTATTGCCGATTCAATTGTCGAGTCCAACTGTCTATCGCTAGTTGAACCGGTGATAGGATGCCTGTCGCCAGTTGAACCGGTGACAGGAAACCGTGGGTTTCTATCGCCAGCAGTGGCTATATAAACCCCCCAAATTTGGGGGGAAAAGTCATTTTAATTCCCAAAAAAAAAGACGAGAGCGAAGGAGGGTAGAAGAGACCTAGCGAAGCCCTGTCGGTTCGTAGCGGAGCGGCATATCTGGTCACTCATGTAGCAGGTAAATGTTTTTGCAACTTTGTACATAAATTTGAAACCTTGTAGGTTAGCAAATAAAAATAGTGACATAGAATTCAATGTATTAGATAATTTTAGCAGTATTGTTGTTTGATGTAGTACGTCATTTTAGCGGTGTATAGTACGTCATTAGATAATTTTTGTAATACCAAAAATGCTTTTTAAACCAGGAAAATAGGAGGTCACCTGTAAAAATAAAAAGATACTTATTAAAAATTTGTAAAAATTGCAGAGTAGCTAAATATGGTATGTTAATATCAGCTTAATTTTGGTTTCCATTTGTGCATGGCAAATATTCTGTTAATGCCAAAAATACTTTTAGAACTAGGAAAACAACAAGACACCTCTAAAAATTCTCTAAGAAATCCAAAGTAAGTACATAGGGTATGTAGAGCTGAATTAAAATATTGTGAACTTATTTTTTGTTTTTATTTGTACACAGTAAATATTTTGTAAATGCTAGAGACACTTTCTAAACAAGGAAAGTAGCAGATACCTATGAAAAATCTATACAAATTGCAGAGTAGCTTTGAGAACCCTAGCAACTTCAATTAGACTAAACACGATAAGCAACAATTAGTAGTGAATTAAATTCATCTAAACGAGAACATAACTTAAGCTCAGACTGATATTGAACACATGGAAAATCATCAACGTACACCATTTCATTATCGAAAGTTTACAACAAGATTTATAAGGGAATAATAAAACAACATTGCAAGCTCAGGAGCAATTACAAGATTTCATACCAAGAAAAGTAATACAAGAATCCATCTGCGAAATTACAATATGAATTTTAAAGTAGTAATACAATACTGTTACACTCTCGAATTAATTACAAGAATTATTTACAACTAATCAAAATAAAAAGATTACATTTTGAGTACATTACAAAAGAAAAATAAAATCTTGCATGCATATCACCGAAGCCTTCCTTGCATCATTTGTCCGTATATCGCTAGGCCAGTAGATAGCACCTTCCCCGGCCAATCTGAAACCCTGCCCACATTTCCATGGCCTACAAAGACCAAAAAGACCAGTGGCAAACCAAAAACTATAAATTGAAGTTAGAAGAAAAAAGGACTGTCGTCGGATCGCATGAAGATCATCGAGGTTCCCAGATCGACCTAGGTTAGTCGGCACCATCTCACTTCAGTGGGTTTCATCACCTGATCGTTATAGAAAATCTAACATCCACTTTCCCGACTTACCTTAACCTTAGAAAATCCGACAAATAGTGCTATTTAGACCAATGGTTCACAACTTTTACCCAACCAAATAGCCATCACGGAGAGAGTAGGAGATAAGGCAAGGACAAACCGAGCAAGGAGCAGGAAGCAACAGAGCAAACATCCGACCACAAAGCCACGACCACGGTAAAGCCTCCCCAAATAAAAAAAACCATTGCCTCACTTCACAGCCATTACAACCAGCAAGCCAAGCCTCACACCACCACTGCCACCACAAGGCAAGACATAGCAAAAGCCCAAGCCAGCACCACTGCCAACCCAAGGCAAGCACCAGAGGGCAAGCCAAGTCAACCACCTCCATCCAGACCAACAGCCACAGAGAGGCAGCGAAGGAGGAGAGTAGCACAAAGGAGTTGGGGAAGACAAAGGGAGCGGGAACGGCAATAGGGACGACCTCGAACCATCGAAGACCACCACAACCATCACCAACTCGGCCAAGCGCTGCCATCCTCAACCCAACCCAAACAAGGTAAACTACCCTTCATGCCCCCACTGTCAGCCTTGCCCAATCCGAACCCCACTGTGTGAATCAAAACCATGCACAGGGAGCACATTGCACAATAATCGTAGCATACACTGAAGGCATCATAGAGAAAGGGGGGGGGGACGGGGTAAAGATAGAGAGAGGGGGATAGAACAGAGGTTACCTCGGCAACCACGCAACAACACCACCACTGGCATAGCTACGCGTGCCCAACAACCGCCGCACTCCCCGGCGTGCGGGAAGCCTCGAGCCCCGCCATAGTAGCCCACCTTCATCAACTGCACCATGCATGAGCAACAATCAACCCACATCAGAAAGTGAATCAAACCTAAGCATGAAAACCGAAACAACAGAGAAGGGAAATAAGGGAAAGAAATGAAAACGAGGGAGGAGAAGCCACATCCGGCCACACCGCCCAAGACCGGCAATGGCTAGGGATGGCAACTATGCCTGATTACCTATCTGCCCACAGGTAATCACCCTAATGGAGTCGGGTATGGGAGGCTTTTTTTAACCACGAGCATGAAAATGGGGACAATCCTCTACCCATTGGGTAAACGGGCTTGGGCATGGGTGAGCTCTACTTGTGCCCATCACGCCCATGTACCCATCAATCACGCTTGGGTTGGCTTGCACGTTGTTACTACCACCTGCTCTACCTGTAGATGTAGGATTCCTCTCTTCCTCTTCCTCTTTCTCTCTCTCTGTCAGATCTCTCTCCTCGAGTCGAGCCGGGCAGGCGCAGCGGCCATGGCGACGAGCAACAGTAGGAGCAACTCGGCCAACAACAAGTTCCGCTTCTTCCTCTCCTGCGACATCAGCCTCTCGCTCGCCTTCCGCGTCCTCCAAGCCCTCATGCCCCCGTCTCCTCAACCCCCCTCAAGTAGGTGAGGTCAGCCCTCGAATCGATCGCTCCTTCTCGCTAGTAGCTAGGATGAAATTTCTAATTTCATTTCCCCCCTAATTCTTTCGAATTTATCACGAATCGATGCTTGGCTCCATCCAGATCATCATACCTTGTTGGTCCACACAAAGGCTCCTCCTAAGCTCTTTGTTGAGTGCAAGCTATACATTGATGGAATCCAATTTGGCTTGCCTGTAAACACAAGGTGTACTTCCTACTCAATCTATTTTTGTTTATCAGCGGAATCACGCTGCTACTGCTCAACACCCACCACTTCAATTCATTTCTCATCAAATGAAATCACCACTACTAATGCTCACTTGGCATTGACTTGATTCAGTACAATACACCCCCACCTCCTCTACCTCATTAATTTGTGGAATCTTCATGACCACCATTGTAACACCCAGTCCTACAAAATTTGGAATGCTACTAAACTAACATGTTAACAGAGCTAAAAGCAGGCGACAAAAATTCTAAATTTAATGAGAACCTCCCTCAGATAGTTAGCTATACGGAGATTCCAACAATCATTAATATCAAGACAATAGTGAAATCAACAAATATCGAATCATCGCAGGGCGTATAATCGATCTCAAGCAACTATCCCAAAAGGATGAACTAAGTTCACGCACGCTTCTTAACCAATCTTAATGGAGAAGAGTTATCGACCACGGCCAACATTTATTATTACAGGTTCATCAATAATGAATGATTAAATTGAACTAAAAATGAAATCTCGGACTCGATTAAGGTGAAGTGAAAATGTAGTGTGTGTCTATTCCTCCCCATGGAGCCAACCTCAAAGATCACCTAAAAACAACAACAAACAAAGCAAGAGTGAGTCCATGACTCAGCAAAGTGCAATAGTAACTCAAACATAGCAACATAAGTAGTCAAAGGGATGAAACAATCACATCATGAATTATAGACCACAAATCCATCTCTTATGATAGCATCATATGCAGTCAAAGGAAATAAGCGATCACATCATGAACAACAACATTAAAGTGTATGAAATAAGCACGTAATCGAACACTTGAATGAATGGAATGAATGATTTGGACGAAAAGAAGGACTACACACATGCAAATACGGTATCGCCGGTGACACACCTGTCGGTGTTCACCTAAGCCCGCATTTAACAAAATGCGGGGATCCAAGCCGTCACGAAGAACGTTTAAATGCGGGTGTCCCTAAACCGCCCACATTGGAATGGTGGGTCTTACGTGCTCATCTTTGGAATTGATGGGTCTTATATAATGATCCACTCCGTGGATTGAAACATGTATTAAGGGTGCATGGTATGACATATGAACATTGAAATTACATGCTCTCTATTCATGGAAGTAACACAAATGGATTGAATACTGAACTAGTAAATATTAACATGGTACTTAGAAATACAATACCAACCACAAGCATACAACATGTCATAATCATAGAAACACTAAGGTACTTGCCATGATGCAAATGCACATGTCCATTGTCATTATCAGGATTCATCATTGTCATTATTAGCAAGGTAGTCTCATCGCTCACCTTGTCCCATCATCAATGCCATCAATTAGGACACCATTACCATGTAAACACCATCATTTAAACATTGCCATGAAAGCATTCTCAAGTAAACACCACCATATAAGCGTCATCACATAAGCATTAACATGCGTCATCATGTAAACATTTCCAAATAGTACGCATCAACATTAAACTATGGCATTCAACAAATATGAAATATAATCACTCAATAATACTAATTGCACTTGCCTCAACCGTGAGACGGAAGACAACGATGAAAAACTCTAGCCTTGGGATTCACCATCTCCAAAGACACCACCGCCAAACCTGCATTTAATTACGTGTTGGTGCAAGCAGGAAACATTTCATGATGCTCAGATTTAGGACCAATATCCCTAAGCTTCAAATCATTGAGATATAAAACATTCCTATAGGTAGATGATATAACTTACATATTAATCACCATTCATAAAGAGTGCAACATGTGAACAATTGTGTTAGTTGAGTAACCTGACACAAGTTACGACCACTTGCCCATTAAACCCCAAAATAGGACATGTTATCAACAAAAGGCCAATTATAGCACGAACACCAAATCACCGCAATATCGGCTAACAATGTAAATCTCTCGACGGAATGGAACACTCGCCCGCAACCCCAATGCTAGCCACAAGCGCATCCGTATCAAAGCATGTTCAAGTTTATCTAGTATAATTGGAGGCAAGCAATCGCAGGAATCGCGATAGTAACCAATTCTGAGGAAAACCTCAACCCACACCATATTATACCCATCCGAGCACCTAACTTTGAACACCCCCATTACCACAAGCACGAGCGGATCGCATCACACTATAGGCAACAATACCAAGCTTAGATCACGATGACCTCCCACCATTAGCCCTCACACGGAAAAGCTTGGTCATTTCAAGAACAAGTGAAAGCGACCAAGAGCGACCTCGTCTATACCACCCATCGATTATATATAAACATACTCGAAAGTAGGACTACAAGGAGAATACGAATCTTTGTAAGTGCTCATCGATCATAGGCATCAATGCCCTCACCGTCAAGTAGCAAAGACTATATTCACTTCCATCAGGCGCAATTCTTTTTATTGGGGCACTCCACATCCAAAGTCCCTTGGTGCAGGGCCGATGGGTACCTGCTACTTGAAACCCGCTGCTCCTACCTAGAAGCTGGTTAAGGATGAAGCTCTTTCCTGGTGCGCGCTGATGCATACGCGAGACGACAAGCAGAGCCCTTGACTAGCACGCCGCGCCGCCGCCTCCGGGTCCATCCGAACGTGCCCGCTTCGTCGTAGTACACCAGCGCGGCCAATCCACCTCGCTCTCCCCCGGGCGCATCGGCTGGCGAGGCGGCGACGATGGGGTCGACGGCCGGGGCCGACGCCGACGGAGACGCCTCGCCATCGCCGCCGCCACAGCCTCGGTCCCGCTCCTTGGGCGGAGCCCGGAATCCCAACATCGGCACCAACGTGGCCTCGCGGTAGAGGATCCTCTCTAGGGTTTTGGGGGATTTAGGAGGGTTGGGGAGATCTACGGCGGCCATTGAAGGGGGAGGAGATGGGGAGAGCCAGGAGGAACGGCTGCAGGAGGAGGGCTTGTAGGGGAAGGCGGCTGGGAGAGGAAGGCAGCTTCGAGGAGGAGTTCGACCGGGGCTAGGGTTAAGGGGTGCCCCCCTTTCATTTCCACAAGGACCGGCCCATTACAGGCTGCTACAAAATGGCCCACGAGACCAAAGTCCAAACGCGCCAAGAAAAATAGAATTTGAGCCAAATTCCATCTCTAATCTTTGATGTACTCGAAATTGAATAAGTTTCCCCTCTCCCGAACAAGTTTATCTCTTACCGATAATCGGAGTATTACAACCATACTGCTAGAATGACCTCATAACATTAACTACCAAATCTGGGACCTAACTTGATCACAACTTGCATTCACGATATGTATATCCCTATCTTAGATTTAGTCTAGCAACATGTACAGCATGTATTGGAACCTCCCCAACTCTTAGTCCATTCGAAGACTGTCTCCATGCCCTACTGCCAGTCTCACAGAAAGAATAGCAGCGAGGTAGCCATGGCAAGCAACTCCGATGTTCTGCATCTGCAAGAAAGTAATGCTATTTACACATGTGTGATTGTCTAGCTTGCATGTTCTTTTGGACTAGTTGCCTTGGTTAAGCTTGATTTGAGCGATTCATGGGGGTGGAGCCTCGACTAATGATGACGAGTAGTTGTGGCGGTACACGGGCATGCCCAGGCGATGGGCATAGGCAAGGTTTTTCGCCTCGCCCTTGGCATGCATGCGGGGGAGGGAATCGGTCGTGGCATGGGTATGGGCGTAGCACTACCCATGCCCGCCATGCCGATTGTCATCCTAGCGACGACATACGCAGCAGAGCGCAGGCCAGCCAAAATGCGAGGTTCTTGTTGCCCGAGGTGGCCGTAGGGAGGTGGGAGGTGCTAGTGGCCGAGCACCTGGGAGGCGTGGCGGGCCGGCCGTGGCTGACCAAAGGCGGCGCTAGGAGAAGCTTCAATGAAGCAAAGCAAACCAGGGAGAAGAAATGGGGAGAAGAGGAAACGAGGAAAGAGGGAAGAAAGAAATGAGTGGCCAAGGGCTTCTAGAAAGAAATGAAGGAGAGAGAAAGTGATTAAAGCAAAAGAGATTAGTGTTAGGGGTTCGGTAGAGAGACAGAGAGAGATTAAGTAAAAAGAAAATAGGATTTAGGTAAGGGGTAGAGTGAGATAAATTTTAGGGAGGATTAGTAGTAATAGATTTAGCAGTAAAAATGAGCACCAGTAACAATAAGTGTTGGCACTGTGAAAATGTTGGACCAAACAAATTTATAAACCACGTGAGGATAAATAGCAGTAGACTGACCGGTCGAAAATAAAAATAGAAAAAAGTGTAAAATTAATATGAGACTATATAACTAAATAAATCATCGATAAAACTCTCTAAATTAGACAAATAATCTAACGCGTTAGAAATAATTCAATAGTGATAGAATAACTATGTAAAGCAACGCCCGGTAAATATCACCCCTAGAACGGATTAGCCCAAATCTGTTAGTAACGAACACGTACCCCGAGTTTATTTAGAGAAATAATTAAATACATACACACCTGAGTAAAATTAATTAGGCATATTTGCATGAGTAAAATTGAATAGACCTAGTTGCATGCGGGTGCGTGTAGTATTTTGTTTTCATGCGATAAAACGCGAACATAGGCAACCTCGATCCTAGAGCTGATAGACTAGAACAACCGTAGTTGGGGAGTGTTAACCTAGCAGGGATATGAAAATTTTATTAAATTAAAATATGCTGACAGATAAAATCATCTGATTAATGTACGCATAGTCGCACCCAAATGCAACTAAGTATTTATTTATTATTCGCGTCTGCTGTATAATTGCGGAAAACGAACAAATCTGACGGTGTATCGATCCAGATTTCATTGGCGCCGATCTTTTCTCTGAATCTGAAGGCAAGCCTATCTCTTGAACATCAACCTTTATATTAAATGTAAAAGTTACTTTGTTGTACCATATATATACGTGCATTAAAATTATCTCTCAAAATCAATTTGGGTAAAAGAAAGAACATAAAATAAAAGAGATGAATATGAGAAAAGAACAGTCCGGTGAGAGGAGCAATTTGGGTCAGAAAAGTAAATATTAAGGCCAGTAAAGGGGGCCCGTGGCAGGAAAGAGAAGAGGGAAGAGGTGGAACCCTTTACATATGGGTAATGTATAAGGACCAACAAAACTCCTACTTGGATAAGAGGTCGTATTTAAGTGCCAACCATTTTTTCGTTTCGGTGGGCAGAAAATGCTACCTTGTTTCGTAGCTATACTCTCCATATCGGGTAAGTAATAAAATGTGTGAGTTATGGAGGAACCTAGGATCGGTAGGAAGAGTCCAGAAGTGGGGATCCAATGCACTATAGTACCGCAAGGTGGAGTGTTGGGTGCGGGGATGGTAGCCCAACCAACATAATTGGAATTCAGTGGAGGACTCGGTGAGCACCCTAGGACACTGATGGAAAATAATGGGTGGAGACTTAACCACGTAACTTGAAAAACGTTACGTATTTTGAAATCGGAACCGCATCAAAGGAAATGCAGGAGACATGGCGTATAGAGAGCTCAGAGTAGCTATGGGTAAAGTGGTACAAAGCCCGCACAGTGCTACATATCAAACCATGAATTCTTGCCTGTCTCCTGGATTGGAGTCTACGATGACCGCTAGGGGTTTATCATCTGACCGAGTGTCAGACCATCGGGCGTGGAATACCCGGAGACCTTATGTGTGTACCATACTAGTCCCATGATCAGTGGCTAGTACACACATTCACAACAATTGGTATTCACAATCATACATTCACATGTAAAGTAAACCAAAGTGTACTTAACTTAAGCGGTACAATTACTACATCACAGTGACCCGACACCAAATATACACAAGTATCAAACAGAGTAGAGTAGCAACGGAAGTAAAGACAAAAGCAACATAGTCCCAGTGGTTTGCCCATCCCACCCTCAGGCAACCTGACAAGGTACAAGGTCCTAGATAGACCCGTCACCGAACCCTCCGATTCCGGGTGCGAAAAATGCGTCGTCTAGTATCAGCTCCTCTTCATACTCTAAACAACAACATAAGCAAGATTGATTACTTGTGTACTCAGTAAGACTTGTAGTGTATCGCAAAAGTTATATTAGATGCAAGGCTATCAAAGAGAAGGCTCTATGCTACAAGTTATTTTGCATTATGCATATTTTATTTGCAATATTCATAGGTAGTACTTTGCAAAAGAATTTTTAAAGAGCAGTTTTAAATAAGTAAAGGACTTTAGTAAGTAATTGAATGAATCCTCAATAATAACTACAACACGCAACCCTCCTTGGCTGCGAGCATCATTTCATGTTTAGCCATAACTCGGCAGTTAACTCAAACAAATCACAAACCATTTCCCATGTTTTCCCGATAAGATCGTTTTTTTTTTGTGAAAATCAACACTAAACCCATACCGTCCGCACTAAGAACGCTCATGACCGCGAGCACGGCTACTATAATAGATTTACACTCTGTGGAGTTTGTACAGCTTTACCCACATAACGTGAAGTCCCTAGTTTGTTCGGCACCCGTCGGTGCCACCACTCACTTCCTTAGGTATGCAGTCTAGTGTTCGTGTCGAAGCCTTTACATCATCTAGCCCTATCCTTGCACTAGCCCAGCGATGGATCGTATCCTTCACTTTCTCGGATTGCTCCCATTGAGTGTGGATCCTTCACTTACCTGGATTTGCTCCCATTGAGTGAGGCATTCGTAGTTATGTCGGCAAACTTTGTTCCCAACACCTCGGTGAGGAGTCCTTCGGACATCTTGGGTCCCTTGGCCTGTCCGCACTCTTTGGCCTACCTACGTGTAAGGCTAGTTTTTCGATGACTTAATTAGCTAAGGCCACCCCATAAATGGCATATGTGGTTGTATGAAAGTCTTAGATTTGGATTTGCTGGTGTCCGGTCCTTAGCTGACCCAAGCGAGAATCTCCCCCTATGTACTAGTGAGACTCTTTTCCCACTTTTTCATAATATAATGTAACTCGCTCGCCTCCAAAACTAGGTTTTGCATTTTGTTTTTATTCAAAATAACATAGGCACACCCCTCTGGATATTTTAATAAATCTCCCAAATTCACATTTATCATATTGTCTTTTTACATCTTTTTCCGAAAAAAATATTGTTCTAGTAAGCATTTGTGCGATAGCTTGCACTCAAAATTCCCAAATGACATTACATATTGTCTAATCCATATCCTAATGTTAACAAAGTAGGGATATCAACATGTCAAATGAGTTCATGCAACAAATAGGACTTACAGCTACCAACATCCCAAACATAGCAATTTAATATTGAACATACGCGCATGCAATAATAGATTTGCAAAACAAAGTACAATAAGTAAAATACTGGGATCAATATGATCAAAAGAGGTGCTTGCCTTGCTCAGGTTGTTCTGAATATAAAGTTGGTTGGTCATCGAAGATTTCGTTCGCATGAATCGGCGTTTATTGCAAAAAAGCGAAAATCAATTAAAAATGCAAATGAATTAAAAGCAAGTAACCAAATTCAAATATTTTTTTTGCATATTTATGGTATATTATGATTTTATACAAATTTAGAGACAAACATCAACTCATTTGGAGTTTCCTAGCAAAAGTTATTAAGGTTCTAATTTGGCTCAGTTTAGAAATTCCAATTAAATTGAGAAATACGCTTTCCTAACCAAGAAAGCCTATTCTCTCGCTGCTCTCATGAGATTTATGTTTTCTATATATGGAAAGCATATTTTGCTGATAACTAAAGGCGTACTATCCATATGCTTATAGGTGGGACCTACGTGAAAGCCTCTCAGCTCACCATAACAGTGCGTATGGACCGGAGTCCACAGCACAGTTCTCGTGGTTCATTCTGGGTTTCCGGGTGGGTTAAATGCCTTGGGTCCACGGGTCATTGGGTCAATACTAAAATTAGTGCATTTAATCTCCTAGCTTTCTATTCAAGGCCCTTGGCGATTTACAAAGCGGTTCATTAGTTCAGCATTTAATCACCCTTTTAACCTTAATTAACCGAGATCCCCTCTAATGATTGCGCTACAATATTGTCGGTTCTTTCGACAGCACAGAGGAGCTCCCGGTCGCTGGCTTCTACGGCTAATAGCCGGTGAGCTAGGCCATGGCGGCGCGACTGGGTTGTCAAAATGGAACCGCCTCGCCGGGGCGGACCTATTGGTACCGGCGACGAGGGCTCTGGCGTCCCGAGACGGCGACGCGACGAAGAAAGGCGGCGGATCCATACGGGCAAACATGCAATTTCAGACCTGGTGACACTTCAACCAATATAGCGCGCGCATAAGCAACTCTAGGGCACTAGGAGCTTACCAATACAGGAGGCAGCTTTCACCGGTGGCGGTGGAGATAGTGTTCACGCGGGCAGCTCACGGGAGGGAGAGAAGGGACTTGGCGACGCGTGGGGAAGCTCGGGGATCCCCATGTGGTGCTCTTGGTGCCGTGAATTAGACCAACTTCACCGGTGCTAGTGTGGTGGAAGAAGGAGTGGTTTTAGCCGTCGATGGAGAAGAAACCTGATTGCATGTTTCCTATGGAAGAAAAAGCACAATTAAGTTAGGGGAAAGATTCAAGGGTCCTTGGAACATATAGTGACACAGGTAAGGGAGTAGGGATTTCACTGGAGGGCCAAAACGGCGAGGCGGCACTCTGGCCGAAAAATGGAGCTCGGGTTCCCTTGTGGTTTTGCTCGGTGAGATGAAGTGGAAGATAGGGAGATTGCTTGAGGAGGTGAAGAGGAGGCTTAGTGAGGCCCTAGGGTGGCTATTTAAAGGCCAACCACGAGGAGGCCGGCATGGGCGCTGATGTGCTCGGGCACGAGCATGGGCCAGACCGATGGCGAGTGGCCGGCGGTGGCGACGCGACCAGCTGTTAATGCTCGCGAGAGATGCGACCGAATACGAGCGAAACCGTGGGCGCGCGCAAATCCAGTGACGAGTTCGGGTGTGCCGGTGTGGCATCTCCATGGCATTGTGAGCTGGAGCTCGGGCATGCGCCGCGTGGAGAAGAAAGACTGGCCAGCGGGCCTAGCTAGCCAGTGAGGTGAAGAGGTGAGTGCGCTTAGTGGTTGGGTTGCAACACGGTGCGGTCAGGTTCGGCTAATGGAACAGGCCGACTAACCAGTGCGGTCTGGCCCCCAGCGAGAGGCAAGGTTAGGGTTTAGATTTCTGGTTTTTATTTAAATAGGAACGACTGAGGTTTTAGGAATTAATTTGACTTAGCAAATTAACTACACAAATCCTGAAAATTTTGGGGGAGGTTTCTGATCTAGAGTACATCCTTATACAAATTTTCTAGGGTTTTTCAAGTAATATATTTTTCTTTAAAATTCTTTGAAATTTCTTTTTACTTGCATTTTCATAAAATGATGTTTTAGGTTTTGCAATCAACAAAACCCTAATTTGAACTCCAAATAAAATGAATGACCAAGAGATGCAGCAAAAATTTTAAAATTTATCACATTTTTATACATTTAAAATACAAACCCCAAATTTGGGATGTTACACCAAGTGATAACTAGTCTTTTTAGAATTAAAATTTGCCACATAAATCTTTATAAATTATTTTCCAGAAAAAGAGATGAGCCAAAAAATATGATAACAAGCGAGAGAAGAGTCATACAATGCATACTTGTAACATCTCAAAGTTCATTACCAAAATAAAAATTAATAAAGTTATTATTTGATTTTGTGGTCATCAAAGATTTTTCTTGATTTTCGGTAATTTAAAAGAGTTATCTTGGTTAATATATATATATATATATATATATATATATATATATATATATATATATATATATATATATATATATATATATACACACACACACACACACACATATATATATATATATATAATAAAATCAATTATTTAATTTGTTGGCTTTTAAAGTTAAAAATAAAATTTATTGGGTTTTCTGGGATTTTATTGGATTTAAAGAGAAAAATAAAATTTTACTTAATTTCTGGAATGTTTTGGTATTTAAAAAGGGTTTTTCCTATCTTCCAAAATTAAAAATAATTTGTGTAAAACTAAAAGCCAACTTTGAGTTCCAGAAAAAAATCCCAATTTTCGGGGCCTTTTTGGAGCTTTAAAAATTAAAAAGGAACCATTTGATTTATCTTCATTTGTTAAAAGCTTAATGAGAATCTCAAAAATTGAAAATGTTTAATATGAATTAATCAAACTTCAATTAAATTTGAAGCCAGTTTATTGGTTTTTCTGGACTTTCTTGGATTTTCTCTAAATCATTTTCCTATTTTCTCGGAACTCAATTTAAATTATTTCTTTTTCTGTTTTTCCCAAAAATTCCTTTCCTCGGTTGTAAAATTTAATTTGAATTAGTTGTTTTAAAAGGGGGGATTTCTTTTGGAGTTTTTGCATTTTATTGAATTTATTAAAGCGTGCATTGAATTTCAAGCGAAAAATGTTTGAAATAATTAAAATATACTTCAATTAAATCCAAAACTATTTTATTTGGTCTTTCCAGGTTCCAAGTATTTAATAAAATTTTCTTGAAATATTCAGATTTAATTTATTTTCTGGATTTTTCTTTATTCCTTTCTTTTCTTTCTTTCTCTCTCCTCTCTTATTTCCTTCCTTCTTCCTGGTTGCCTTGTCGAAATTGGCCTTAACACACGCACACGCCATGACCGCTCCTCTGGAGCTTTCAAAAAACCACAAATCTCTCCCCGATTTCTCGTGCATTTGTGAGCATTCAATCCCCAACGTCTTGACTCCTCCTTTCCGGGCCTCTTCCCAAATTTTCACGGACTCAATTAGCAGGAACGCCAATGCTGCCGTGATGCCCTCGCGCACCGATCTCCTCGCCCCATCCTCCTCAGCACCTATAAAAGAGAGCACTGGGATACCTTCTCTCCCTCATCTCATCCCTAGAGTCTCCCCTCCTATCTCCCTTCCTCATCGTCGCAATCAAAGATTTTGCCTTGCCTGGCGAACGTCACTTCACCGTTGTTTTCGTCATGCGGTGAAGGGTTTCCAGCAACACCATCTCCACTTGACAAAGATCGCGACGTCGTGTTCTACATGATGTTTGGTGAATAATCTTGTTTTACTCTTTTCTGCATCAGTTTGTGTTTTCGGTCAGTTTTGTGTTTTGTGTTTTACTGTCACGTGTGACAGAGTTATGCTTGGGTTATCTTTGTGTTAGTTTGTATTTAGTCAAGCTTGAGAATCGGTCTGATCCAGATCGTGAGAGCTAGTGGTTCTAGTGCCTGTTTTTTAGGAGCTAACTGCTCATTCAGTTGCTCAGCATTTCTGGCGCCTGAATAAAAGACCAAACTGAAAACAGGCACTACACACAGCCCGGCAAAGTGTGTCTCTGCTCTCTGTTGCGAACTCTACTTTGTTCAGAGATAGTCACCTCTCCGAATCTGAATCAGAGTGTTTCACTAAATACTTGATCCTCCAGAATTCATGTGAGTGTGTACTACAGTTCCCTGAAGCCTATCAGTGCTCTCCTCCTCGTTGGCCTTGTACTTTGAGCACCACCGTCCCCATGCAAGCCCATTGGTCATCTTATTTGTGCTTGCCGAGCTATGCTCCCTATTCAGTTAAATTGCAATTCCAAGAAAAGTAACGTGTTATCTAGTCAAGTTGTCCGTAGCTTTGTACATGTCCATTTTCATGAGAATTGTTTTTTTTTCCATAAATTCGTTATCTCTAATACAAACTCCAAATCCATCTATTCTTTCTTCTAAATTCATTCTCTAATTTTTAGTATTTATTTTCTAATGTTTAGTTTTTATTTAATTTATGGTGTTTATTTGGTCCAATTCGCGCATGTAGAGTTCGACGTCGCCAACGCGAGTTTGGATCAACAAGAAGACTTTGGTCAGTTGGTTTGATGAGGAAAGTTAGTCTTCCCCTGGACCAAAGGTCTTGAGTCCAAATCCTAAGAACCCCATCATTTTCTAGTCTTCAATTCTTTTCCTTGTATCTATGACCACATGGCCCCACCTGTCGTTGATGCTAGCTTCATCATTCTCTCACTAGCATGTGGCCCATTGATGTCATACACACATACACATTCATTTGGTCTTCACTATAAGCATCTGAAACAACAATTTCCAGTGAATAGTTCATTCTCGGAATTCTAATATTTCATGTGATTGTCAACCTTCCGGAAATTCGTTCTCTCTCATACGAACTCCGATTCCTTCTATTCAAATTCCTAAATTCGTATAAAGTTGATATATTCCTTCCAGTATTTATTTTATAATTGTTTTATTTTATTTGTATTTGATTTTAATGTTATTTTAATTTGGCTCGTTTACGTGTTTAGATTTCGGCGACTTGAGACAACCGGATTTCGACGCCGTTTGAGAACAACAATTAATCAAGCAACCTTTGATCATATTTGATCCTATTATTTCAAATTATTTTAAATTATTTAAATTCTATTTTAAATTATTATTGCATGCGTATTTCGATTCAATGTAATTTAAATACCTGCTTTTAAATTATAGTTATGCCTAAATCCTTTGTACTGTCAATCTTGACATTGAAATAAAACTACCTTGACACCTTATATGAAAATCTAGTTTATGCGATAGTATAAACTAGAGCATTTTGGCAAAAATTATGCTTAGCCATGCTTAGACCAGAAATACTTGATTTGGGATTTTACAGCCAAAAAACAAATGTTGTTTAAAAGTCTATGGCATTGGTTTGTCATGGAAGATTTTGCAAATGATTTTGAAAAGCAAAAATAAAAAGTTGGTTTGTACTTGGGTGAAATGGATGGTTGGTGGGTGCGGGTTTATGCACGGGCTCAATACGGGTAGGGTTGAGGCCCAAGGGTTATTTTGGAAGTCACCCAAGTCAGTTAAGGACCGGTCTTCAAGCGTATTTTGTAACGCCCCATCGTACTACCACAAGTCTGGAATGGGACATGCTAGGCCAAATAATTTGCAACGTTCCATTGTTAGTTGTGCCATTTTGATGTGTGGGTGTCGGTTAGACAGTATTCCCACTTGGCGCAAGCGGAGGTTTTCGTGGGGTGGTTAGCCCAATGGAAGTGAAACCTTAGCGAACAGAGGGCTTCTGGCGAGATGGCTAGTCAAAGGAAGTAAAACCTTAACGGGCATGCCTACTTTGGAATGACGCGTTGTAAAGGCCTTGTGATAATCTCTTAGTCACACATCTTCGGAAGTGAGTCGGCGGACAGTACAAGTTGATTATTTCTTCTGGGTAAAGTTGTACGACCTCTGTAGAGTATAAAACTATTCAAATAGCCGTGTCCACGGTCATGGACATGCTTAGCAAAGCCACTCAAAGTTAGACTTTGTATTTGATTTTAAAAGATTTTGACAAGTGATTTTGGATAGTTTATCTAATTGAAAAATTGGGCGGTTAGCCATGTGATAGAATGGTATCCATCACCATATTTTATATGGAGGTTATCCTACTATAAAACTTGAGAATTTATAAAAATAAATTTTAGTTATAGAATAACCGCTTTGGAACTTATTACAAATATTTAAAGAAAACATTGCTTTATGCAAATTCAACCAATAAGCCTTCCTTTGATATATCCTTGCATGCATCATAATCTATTATTGGGTGTAACTTGCGAGCACGGAAGTTGTGCTCACCCTTACTTAATGCAAATAAATTTTAGAGGAGAAGGACTTCACTATCGGTGTGGATTGAGACGACTTGGCCGCTACCCCAGTCGATTGCCTGTGGCAGATCAGCTGGACTCCACTACTTCTTCTTCGTCTTCCGCTGTGTTCTTTATTGTTGGCTTGTAAGCCTTTCTTGTAATAAACTCTGTTGATTATTAATAAAATTGTGTGAATTATGGATGTTACCACATCTGTTTATTGTGTGAACTTGCTACTGATCATGGAACTAGTACAGAAATACATAGAGGATTTGGGGGTGTTACTCCCGGGTCTGACAGAGATGGTATCAGAGCCATATCGACTGTAGGTCATGACCTAGTTAGAATGGTCGTTAGTTGAAAAACTTCAAAACTTATTTTATGTAACAAGAAAAATAATTTGTTCTCTCCTCATCTGGGTCATCTATCTATTCTTAGCTTTTCATAGCAATTCTTTCTTACCTAATTCTCCACTCGCTATTTTATAATGTTAAATGGGTCCTCTTTCCCTTGAGAATTTCTATAGATGGTCAACATGTTTCTTACCATTACATTCAAGACCACAAGACACGAACCCATCACGAAAGCATCGTCGTCTCCACCATCCAAGGACAACAGACAAAATATACCAAAGATCATTTTATCAGCCAAGCCATATAGTTTAAGCCTGCGAAGACTCATTCTGTGCATTGAGTTGCTTTACCAGATTAAGGGTCTCGACCGAGTAGAACGTTGTATTGTTTATTAACTTGTATGGTATATTTTCTTTTGGTACGTCGTACATAGATCTTTTTGATCTTGTGTACAACATTTGCTTAAGTGAGTAAACTTCTCTCCTCATAGCTTTCTTTCTCATCCTTTGCTTTTTGCTCCTCCCTAACAATCCATTAGACAACCTAACATGTCGATGCACATGGGATTTAAAAGACGAATCGATATTTCAAAATTTCAAACAACTCAAAACCCTTAGACATGAAGCCGACTTGAAGATAGAATCTCAATATATCTCAATTCATTTGTTCTTTGTCCGTCTTCTTTCTTTCTAGCCTCTCCGAATCTCGAGGACGAGATTTCTTTTAAGGGGTATGTAGTTTGTAACATCCCAAAGTTACATTACCAAAATAAAAATTAATAAAGTTATTATTTGATTTTACATTTGTCAAAGATTTTTCTAGATTTTTTGTAATTTAAAAGAGTTATCTTGGTTATATATATATATATATATATATATATATATATATATATATATATATATATATATATATATATATATATCACGCATAAAATAAAATCAATTACTTAATTTTTTGGCTTTTAAAGTCAAAAAGAAAATTTATTGGGTTTTCGGGATTTTATTGGATTTACTGATGAAAAATAAAATTTTACTTAATTTCTAGAATATTTTGGTATTTAAAAGGGTTTTTCCTATCTTCCAAAATTAAAAATAATTTGTGTAAAATTAAAAGTCAACTTCAAGTTGGAATAATCTTATTAAGTTCCAGAAATAAAATCCCAATTTTCGGGGCCTTTTTGAAGCTTTAAAAATTAAAAAGGAACCATTTGATTTATCTTCATTTGTTAAAAGCATAATGTGAGAATCTCAAAAATTGAAAATGTTTAATATGAATAAATCAAAGTTCAATTAAAATCAAAGTTGGTTTATTGGTTTTTCTGGACTTTCTTGGATTTTCTCTAAATCCTTTTCCTATTTTCTCGAAACTTAATTTAAATTATTTCCTTTTGTGTTTTTCCCAAAAATTCCTTTCCTTAGTTGTAAAATTTAATTTAAATTATTTATTTTAAAAGCGAGGATTTTTTTGGAGTTTTTGCATTTTATTGAATTTATTAAAGCGTGCATTGAATTTTAAGGAAAAATATTTTAAATAATTAAAATATACTTCAATTAAATCGAATTATGGATGTTACCACATCTGTTTGCTGTGTGAACTAGCTACTGATCGTGGAACTAGTTCAGAAATACACAGAGGATTTGGGGGTGTTGTAGGACCGGATAAGCGCCTAGAGGGGGTGAATAGATGCTTACACAAAGTTCACCTAAATTAGATTCAACACCAACTTTTCTCCAACAGCTACTAAAGCTAAGAAGATCAGTATATACGCATAGTGAAAGTCTTATGCTGAATCTAATCAACCGCCAAAGCAAAAGACCCAAAAGGTGAAGATCAAACCCTTCGGCTTGGTCAAACCGACGGCTATTAACGTGGTCGAGCCGTGAGGCGGTTTGATGGCGGCAAAGCGATCGACGGGCGTGACGATGAACAGGAAAAACAGCTCGGGTTCCAAAACGAAAATCAATCAAACTTTTGATTTAAACGGCCAAACTTGACCAAACTTGGGACACACCTTCCCAAGCATATCTAGAACCTATTCCAAGCGACGATCGAGTAGATCCACGTCAAAGTTTTGACCTTTTTCCAATTAACCGAAGGACGGTTCAAAACCGAGCAAAAACGAAAAACTTGATCCAAAACATGCTCGTGGGAGATTAATGATCACGAAGATCCTAGATGTATTCCCACACGTCACAGCAAGGTAGATAGGGGCAAGAAACCACTAGAAACCCATCGGATCAAAGAAACACCTAAAATCACCAAATGAGAAGGAAGAACACAAGAGGACTCATCTCTGAATAATCATCCATAAATTGATTTGCGATTGTTGCTGATTACAGCCACTCCC
Organism: Phyllostachys edulis; assembly: GCA_036346405.1. Classification (NCBI taxonomy): domain Eukaryota; kingdom Viridiplantae; phylum Streptophyta; class Magnoliopsida; order Poales; family Poaceae; genus Phyllostachys; species Phyllostachys edulis. Next base: position 61,314,545 of record CM070560.1, on the reverse strand, counting down.
TCAAGGAGGACAAGAGCTCAATCCACGAGCACACACTCAACTCATCTCCCTAGAACCCTAAGCCTCTCCTTTCTCTTCTAAGGCCTAACACCAAACTAGGGTTTACAAAATGAAGTACTTCAAAGCTGCTTGACAGCACCCCCTCCTATTTATAGTGAGGCTTAGCTTCTAGAAGAGTTAACCCTAATGGGCTCCCGTTAAAGCCTAACACAAATGGGACACACGTACACATCTTAAAGCGTCGTCTTCATCTTCTCTTGACCTAAACCGCTTCTCCACACACCGTCTTGCACCATGTTTAGCCCAAGGTCACAAAGGGGTATTTGGTGAAATTACCAAAATACCCCTTCTTGATTTTTCTCCGAAGACCAAGTCCAATCTTGGTGAAGCACTACTTTGCTTCGCCACGTGTAGGATGATCAACGGCTCTCATCGTGTCGGCAAGTCTCTCCCATCCGGCTCCGCTAAAGCGACCATGACACTTGCAGAGCCAGCGCGCGCTTGATCCAACCCGTCGCCGGCGCAGATTCGGTCACCTTTGTCAATCTGCGCCATGCTTGAGTCCATTGACCTCACCGGCATCCTTGATGGTTACGGACCTCGGCTCTCAAGCTTAGTCACGATCATCCTCGCCGTTGACCATCGTTGACCTCAAGCGTCTGCACAACAATAGACAAAGAAATCGATTCGAGAACAAGTTCTTCACAACTTGACCCACGTTAGTGAAAACATACATCATGCAACACATATGCACAGAAACCCATGAACTTGATCGTACCAAACAATCATCGCCACCGACTTGGCCGATGAACAAGCCAAAACCGGTCAGACATCCACTTTGGCCGGTCTAACCGCAAGACAAAGACCAGTCTGACCGCCAGTCCATGACTTAGGCAAATTTCCAACCTGGAAACCCGAACCTTCTCTGTAAATTTCAATCGAATAAAACTTTTAACTAGAAGCTCCAAAAATTATGAGACCAAGTGCAGAAGAACCCTCTCTCTTGCTTACACCCTCTATTTTTAGCCCAGCTCAAAAATCCAAAGATCCTAAAAGGGCGGTCGACCACTCAGTGATGGCCGGTCAGACCGCTCCTCTGGCTGGTCTGTCCGCCACTCGGCCGGTCGGACCGTCGGTCTACATTCAGAAAAAATATGCAGAGGCACTGCTGGTCGGACCGCTCCATGGCGGTCGGATCGCCGAGGCTGACGGTGAACCTCGCCAAACGGATGATTCCGCAAACCCTCAACACCATTGCCATTGTCTCATCATCCTAAGATCATGGGCATATCCCATGATATCCACAATCTCCCCTTTGATGAACACATTGGCAATTTCTCAGAAAATGTAAGTTTGAGGTTTAAAAATGAAATACTCAACGTTTTCGCACAAAGACACAACCTGGTCCATAGGCAAGAGAAAGCAATGGAAATGACCAAACTGGCTTCAGAATAGCATAGGCAAGTGAGATAAGGCAAAAGAAAGCACAAAAGCTTCAAATTCCAGAGAAGTGACAAAAATCTCACTTAAGGTCCATATAAAAGAACAATTGTTCAATTTGACCTTGGATCATTGTGATAATGCAAGAATTGCAATTCAAGTTCAGAAAAGGCAATAAGATCACAAAAATACATATGAGATGCTCCCCCTTACTATGATCATCAATTTTCGTGAAATTTCATTTCTCCTATTTATCCATTTTTACCATTTCTCCCCCTTTGACAATGGATTCATCAAGGTGCATAAAGGAAGATAGAGCATAAATGACATGAAATGGCTGCAATTTATTCAATTTTTAGCAAAGAGAGCCATGAGAATTATCCAAGAGTATTGTACAAGTATTACACCAAGCCATATTATGTGAAGAAGCTACGTTCTATTATAGCAAGAAAAGCTAAAGGCAAAATAGCAATAATCTGAAATTAAATGAATTGGTAGCATGACAAGGTGCTCAAGATCATAGTTTAGCTACAGGTATCCAAAGATGAGTCAAGCCATGTCTATAAGCAAAATAGAGCCCAGAAACTAGAAAATGAGCCAATTTTGAGCGCTATGAGTGTAGTTATGAACCAATTTGTTCAAGCATTTGGAATTTAGCACATTGAGCATTTTGCTGAAAATGTTTGGTTTTATCTTAGTAAAGCAAGTCATAGACTAGGAGCCATCCACAACTGCCTCCTAAGCTTCAACCAATTGACAATTTGTTTTCTTAGCATTGTACTAGATCTCAAGCCTTGCCGCGACCATCTCAAGCAAGAAGCTTAAGAGAGTGGTCTAGGTCATCCAAAACTCTCCCTAAGTTCATGCCTAGTGTAATGGCAAGCCGTCTCATGAGAAAGAATTGGCGTGAATCATGAGAGGATCACTATGGCAAAACTATCATAGCTCAACTTAAAACTCAAAGTAAGTTTAAGACTCAATTTAGCCTATATGACATGGCGTGAATCATGAGAGGATCACTATGGCAAAACTAGTCACAGAATACAACGAGTCATGTTTTGATTCAATTTTCTCACAGATAATAAAGCTAGCATGGCAAAAGCTAAGCTATATATGAAAAGCCATAAAAGAAATCTTGCAACCTAGCACAAGACATGGAAAGGTATAAAGAATGAAATCAAGTCATACAAGGATAATAAACAAGGCTCCATGAATTTATATTACACTGCAAGTTGCTGATTTAAAATGCAATATGATACAATGAATGCAAAAGAGCCAACTCCCCTCAAAATAGGCCAAGAGGACTAATAACCCCAAATCTCCCATAAAGAAGCAAAAGCGAGAAGAATCAAGAGCCTTAGTGAAAATATCCGCAACTTTGTTGCTCGGACTCTACAAAGTGAAGCACAACATCACCCTTCTCTACATGGTCTCTAAGGAAATGATATCGAATGTCAATGTGCTTGGTCCGTGAGTGTAGCACCGGGTTTTTAGCAATGTTAATGGCGAAGTGTTGTCACGAGATAAGAGAACACTACCGAGAGATAACTCATAGTCCCGTAGAGTAGACAAGATCCGAGAAAACACGAGAGCAACTCATTTGCTGACTACATACTCGGCCTCGGTAGTGGGCACATGCAGAGAAGGCTTCCTAGAAGACGAAGAGATAAGAGATGTGCCAAAGAAATGACAATTGCTAGAAGTACTCTTCCTATCCACTCTACACCCCGTAAAATCAGCATCATAAAAAACATGAATAGAAAGAGCAGAATCAGAAGAATACCAGAGTCCAAAGTCAAGAGTGTCCTAGAGGTACACGAAAATCTGGACCTTTGCTTGAGCGATGAGAGGCACAAGGGGAAGCACGAAATCGAGCACAGACACACACAAAGCTGTATGTCCGGCCTCGATCTTAGTGAGGTAGAGAAGAGAGCCAATCATGCTGTAGTACTCCTTCTGGTCCACGGGCTCTCCATCCTCATCAGGGTCCAACACGGTGGATGTGGAAATGGGAGTAGACATTAGCCTACTGCTTCCCATGTCGAATAACCGAAGAAGGTCCTTTGTGTACTTGCTTTGATGAATAAAGGTACCTTCTTTTAGTTGCTTGACTTGAAGACCAAGGAAGAAAGTCAGTTCGCCCATCATGCTCATCTCAAATTCCCTACTCATAGAATCTAAAAATCTGGACACCAAAGCATGAGAAGAACCACCGAATATAATGTCGTTCACATAAATCTGAACCAATAAAAAGTCACTGCCATGCCTGAGAGTGAACAAGGTTTTATCTACCAATCCCATTTTGAAATCATTTTAAGCAAGAAACTCTTAAGCCTATCATACCAAGCTATAGGGGCTTGCTTCAATCCATACAAGGCTTTGGAGAGCTTAGTTTGGGAATTTGGGATTTTCAAAACCGGGGGTTGCTTGACAAAGACCTCTTCTTCTATGAAACCATTAAGAAAAGCACTTTTGACATCCATTTGAAAAAGCTTAAAGCCCTTAGATATCGCGAATGCTAGCAAAATGTGAATGGCTTCTAATCTAGCTACAGGAGCAAAGGTCTCCTCAAAGTCTAAGCCTTCTACCTGGGAATAACCTTGAGTTACAAGCCTAGCCTTATTGCGAACTACCAACCCATCCTCACTTTGCTTATTTTTGAAAACCCATTTTGTTCTAATTACATTATGATTAGGTGGAGGTTCAACTAAGGTCTAGACTTTGTTTCTTTCAAAATTTTCAAGCTCTTCATGCATGGCATTGACCCAAGAGGAATCAGATAAAGTATGGGTGACATCTCGGGGTTCAAAAGAGCGTGACAAAAGCGAGAATGTGCATGAGAATCGGAGAGATAAACCTAGGCGAGTGACTCGCTCATGAAGATCCCCAATCATCTGCTTTCGGATGGATCTTTGTCGTTGAATGTGAAGAGGAGGTCTTGGTGCAGTGGCCTCTACCTCATGAGTTGTGGAGGTAGGAGCGAGCCACTCACATCGTCGGTGAAGGTAGGAGGAGGTCGCTCGGCTAAAACTAGAGAAGTAAAGCGAGGCTCTCCAATCATCTCGAAGTGATGGAGGATGGATTGGGTCCTCATCCTCGAGTCGTTATCGGCGAAGATACTCCCGAAACACGTGAACTGCATCATCGGGTCTAGTACGGGACAAGCCTCATCAAAAGTGACTTCAAGTCTCAACAATTTTGTTAGTATCCAAATTAAATACACGATAGCCACGAGAATGAGCAGAATATCCAAGAAATATGCCATCAGAACATCTTGATTCAAATTTATCCAGGTTGCCATGTTAAAGAATGAAGCATTTGCAACCAAAAATCTTGAAATGAGAGACTTTAGGCCTATAACCAAATCTAAGCTCAAAAGAAGTCTTGCCAATCACAGATCTCAAGAAAACCCTTTTGACACATAACAAGCAATAGAGATCGCCTCAGTCCAAAACCTCATAGGTGTATTATGCTCATCTAAAATGGTCCTGGCCATCTCTACAAGGGTCCTGTTTTTCCTCTCTACAACACCATTCTGCTGAGGAACTCTAGGTGAAGAGAACTGGTGCTCAAGTCCCCTATTAGTGTAGAAAGTGGCACAGGAAGAGTTCTTGAATTCTGTCCTATTGTCACTCCTAATGGCTCTCAAGGCTCCAGGAAGATCAATAGCTAGTCTAAGGACCAATTCTCTAAAATAGCCAAAAGCCTCGTCCTTAGAAACCAGAAAATAAACCTATGAATATCTAGAGAAATCATCCACTATCACAAGCACATACCATTTCCCACCTGCAGACTGAATTCTAGAGGGGCTAACTGTGTCTAAATGCAAGAGCTGACCAGGTCCATCAGTCATCTCTAAAGTAAGAGGTGGATGAGAAGCAGAAACCATCTTACCATGTCTACAGGGAGAGCACACAAGGTCTCTAACAGGCTTAAGTCTAGACAACCCTCTAATCAAGTCCTTGCTACTGATCCTGGTCAACTGATCAAAGCCTATATGTCCAAGCCTACGATGCCACAAAACTAAATCATGAGAATCAGAAGCCACAAGACATCTAGGATTGGAAGCAGAAGAGACATTGAAATCAGCACAAAAGATTTTCTCAAACCCGGAGATCCTAAAAACATGCTCACCCGAGGAGTCTAGAACTCTACACTCACCACTCTTAAACCTCACCTCCAGACCCTCATCAAAAAGCTAAGAAACAGATAGCAAATTATACCTCAGCTTACTTACCAAAGTGACATCTTTAAGCATGAACTTGTTGTTGGCCAAGACTTTGTGCCCTTAGTACATCACGATCGATAGAAGCATCCCCAAATGTGATCAATTCATTGTCGGATGCACGTGTGAGGAGGAGAACCATTGCGGATGCACGTGTGAGGAGGAGAACCATCTAGAATCTCTAGTCATGTGTCGAGAACACCGAGTCAACAAGCCATATGTCCTCCTTCCTTGCACGCCGGACCTCTGAGCACGAGCAGAAACATCGTGCTTTAATCTTTGGGGTTAGTGATAAAAGACTTGGGAATCGATCTTGAGTCACACGATGCTTAGGCAAAAGCAGTAGAAGCGACAATAAAATGGTTAGAGGAATAATCATAAGAATGCACACGAGAACCACCTAGACCTCTCGAATCGACCTACCAAAAGGTCGGTACTTCCCCCATCTAGACGTTACCGTGGTCTCTCCTCACGATATCCTAACCCAAAATGCTGCCTAGAGCCAACAAAAGAGTCAAAGAAGTTATCTACGAATCTAGCCCTATGTCTAGTAGAAAAAGATAAATTTGTCGGCTCTAGAGGCTATCACCAGATGAGGAACTCCTCTAATGGTCCTCAAGGCACTCATCCTCTCCTTCCTCTCAATCTTGGCTCTACAGAAGCAGAACTCAACGATGTGGAAATCCTTCTTGCAGAAGGTGCAATGGTACTTGACCTTTTGAGGGGTCTGACCTGATGAAGTAGAAGCACCTGTCTTGCTTGAAGGGGTTTGGGCAAAACCTGCAGATCTAAAGACTACCTTAGATGGCACAGAAGGTTCTACCTCAAACATACCACTCTCAACAGCTCTCATAATCTTAGGTGGATGGTTCTTGGAATGCTCTAGGAAATTAAATCCTATGCCACTTTTCTTCACACTCACCTTAGATTGGTCGAGGATCATGTTGAGGTTCTTCATCCCACTAGAAAATCTCTCAAGGGTCTTTTTGAGGTAATCATTTTCTTTGGCTAGGTCCTTACAGGTGACACACTTATTTGACTTGATTGTCCTAGCAAGCTTTTCTTTAACAAGAGCTACCTCAACCCTTAAAGCCTCACAAGACACACAAGAAGCATTCTCAATCCTACTCACTTGCTCTTTGAATTTGACTCTAAATGCCTCTTGTATCTCATCTAAATTTGTCCCAACTTCAGTACAAAAAGCACAAGAAGCAAAATCAACAACTTTCTTGGATGCAGTCATGGACATGGATTGTTCAATTTTGGATTTCTCTACTAGAGTCTTATTCAAAGCATCATTCTCAACTGTGAGTTTAAGACAGTTTTCACATGAATCAGTCTTAGAATAAAGAATCATTTCAAACATTTTCTTCATTTTAATCTTATTATCCTCACAATTTGAGCAATGTGAAGGAATATCATCCACAGCAGTCACATCTAGAGCAATAGCATCCATGCAAGTAGGACTAGACTTGAGAGATTCTAGCTCATCAAGAGCATCTTTAAGTTGATTCACAACAGAGGAATGAGCAGATTTCAGGTTGGTCAATTCATTATGCAAGCTAGAGCAAGAATCACAAACATCAAGAGGATTAATGGATTTGAGCCTAACAACTTCTAGGTTTAAGTTATCAATCATGTTGTCATGTCTCTTAATAATTTTAGCTTGCTTTTTCAGTTTTTGTTCAGCAACGACCAAAGCACGTTTCATTTCATTGAGTGAAGGGCATACCTCATCGGGATCGCTGAAAGGATCGTCGTCGTTGGAGGAGTCGACGTCATGCATGTCCTTGGCCATGAATCACATACCGGTGAAATCCTGGGCCTTCTTCTTGCCATGAGAATCGTCGTCGTTGTCCTCCGTCCCCGAGTCCACATCGCTCATATCAACACTCTCAAGAGCGGCAAGGACCCGGCTGACGAACTTGCGATAGTTGGGCTTCTTGGCTTTTGCATCCTTAGCTTGAGGACGCCTCCGAGAGTCCTTCTCCACCTTGCCCTTCAGCTTGGGGCACTTGGAGCGAATGTGGTTTGGCTCACCACACTCGAAGCAGGTAACAGGACCACCTCTCCTTCTAGTCCTCACCTTATTGTAGACTCTTGTGAATTTTGTGGATAGGAGGGCTAAATCATCCTCAGGTAGTTTCTCTAGCTGCTCATCGCTCAAAAAGTGTAAAGCGGACTATGAAAATCCAGATGAGCTAAAATCCAAAGAATCAGAAGAACTACCTTTAGATGGGTCAGCCACCAAAGCCATCGACTCTGTCTTAGGGAGACGCGAGATGAAGTCAATCTCATGCGTCTTCAATCTCGAGTAGTGCTTATCCATGGTAAGCTTATTCATGACAATGTTGTCATTGATGGAAGTGATTTTCATCCCTAGACCTTCACATCAAGAGCACCCAAGAGCCGACGTGCATTTTGATTCGATGAACACAAGATCCACACCGTGGGTCATGAAGGATTTTTGAGAATCTTCTCCACAACTCATCCAAAGATTCATCTGGCCTTTGTTCGATCTTTGAGTATTCTTTCTTAAGCTGGTTCTGTCTCACTTCCTTGATCGCAGTAGAACCCTCATGGTAATCACAAAGGGTCTTCCAGATCTCATGAGCAGACCTCAAATGAGCGACACGCTCAAACTCAGATTGACTAAGCCCTTGAATCAAGAAGTTTTGAGCCTTGCTGTTTGCGTCCACATCTGGAGTGATCACATTGTCACTGGCTGGCACAACATAAGGATTTTTTACTTTAAGCCAAATTGTGTGCCCTTGAGCCTCGATGTAGGCATGCATGTGAGCCTTCTAATAAGCAAAATTGACTCCATCAAACACAGGAGGTTTGGTGGAACACTTGTCAGACGCCATGACTTCTCAGACCAGTTAAGATCTATGAGAAGAGCTAACCGAGCTCTGATACCACTTGTAGGACCGGAAAGGCGCCTAGAGGGGGGGTGAATAGACGCTTACACAAATTTCACCTAAATTAGATTCAATACCAACTTTTCTCCAATAGCTACTAAAACTAAGAAGATCAGTATATACGGATAGTGAAAGCCTTATGCTGAATCTAATCAACCCCCAAAACAAAAGACCCAAAAGGTGAAGATCAAACCCTCGGGCCCGGTCAGACCGATGGCTATTGCACGGTCAGACCGGCGGGCGGTCTGACCGGTGGCTTAAGAATGGTTTGACCGGACCTGACGATGTACAGGAAAAACAGCTCGGGTTCCAAAACGAAAATCAATCAAAATTTTGATTTACACGGCCAAACTTGACCAAACTTGGAACACACCTTCCCAAGGATATCTAGAACCTATTCAGCGACGATCGAGTAGATCCACGTCAAAGTTTTGACCTTTTTCCAATTAACCGAAAGACGGTTCAAAATCGAGCAAAAACGAAAAACTTGATCCAAAACTTGCTCGTGGGAGATTGATGATCAAGAAGATCCTAGATGTATTCCCACATGTCACAGCAAGGTAGATAGGGGCAAGAAACCACTAGAAACCCATCGGATCAAAGAAACACCCAAAATCACCAAATGAGAAGGAAGAACACAAGAGGACTCATCTTTGAATAATCATCCATAGATTGATTCACGATTGTTGCTAATTACAGCCACTCCCTCAAGGAGGACAAGAGCTTAATCCATGAGCACACACTCAACTCATCTCCCTAGAACCCTAAGCCTCTCCTTTCTCTTCTAAGCCCTAACACCAAACTAGGGTTTACAAAATGAAGTACTTCAAAGCTACTTGACAGCACCCCCTCCTATTTATAGTGAGGCTTAGCTTCTAGAAGAGTTAACCCTAATGGACTCCCGTTAAGGTCTAACACAAATGGGACACACGCACGCATCTTAAAGTGTCGTCTTCATCTTCTCTTGACCTAAACCGCTTCTCCACGCACCGTCTTGCGCCGCGGTTTAGCCCAAGGTCACAAAGGTGGTATTTGGTGAAATTACCAAAATACCCCTTCTTGATTTTTCTCCGAAGACCAAGTCTAATCTGGGTGAAGCACTCGCCTGCTTCACCACGTGTAGGTTGATCAACGGCTCTCATCGTGTCGGCAAGTCTCTCCGTCCGGCTCCCACCAAACCACCATGGCACTTGCACCGACCCCGCCACTTGATCCAACTCCGCCGCAATCAATCGCCTGTTCGGTCACCTTTGTCCATCCTGCGCCATGCTTGAGTCCATTGACCTCACCCACATCCTTGATCGTTCGAACCTCGACTCTCCAAGCTTAGTCCGATCATCCTTGCCGTTGTCGTCATTGACCTCCAAGCGTCCTACACAACAATAGACAAAGAAATCGAATCAGGAACAAGTTCTTCACAACTTGACCCACGTTAGTGAAAACATGCATCATACAACACATATGCACAGAAACCCATGAACTTGATCGTACCAAACAATCATCGCCACCAACTTGGCCGATGAACAAGCCAAAACCGGTCAGACATCCACTTTGGCCGGTCTGACCGCTAGACAAAGGCCGGTCTAACCACCAGTCCATGACTTAGGCAAATTTCCAACCTGGAAACCCAAACCTTCTCTGGAAATTTCAATCGAATAGAACTTTTCATTGGAAGCTCCAAAAATTATGAGACCAAGTGTAAAAGAACCCTCTCTCTTGCCTACACCCTCTATTTTTAGCCCAGCTCAAAAATCCAAAGATCCTAAAAGGGGTCTTTGCTCGACCGTCAAGAGGTCGGTCGGGCCGCTCTCTCTGGCCGGTCTGACCGCCACTCTGGCCGATCGGACCGCTAGTGCACATTTCAGAAAAATGGCCCGAGGCATGGCCGGTCTAACCGCTCCCATGGCCGATTAGACCGCCAGAGACCTGACAATAGCTGAACCTCACCGAAAACGGATGATTCCGTAAACCCTCAACGCTATTGCCAATTGTCTCATCATCCTAAGATCATGGGCTTATCCCCATGATATCCACAGGTGTTACTCCCGGGTCTGATAATACTAGTTTAGCATAATTTACTTACCGAAGAAGTAGTATTGGACTCGACCTTCCGAGCTTATTCAAACAAGTGGTCACCTCAGAATGGGCCGAAATGGCCGATATTGATCGGTATTGAGGCCAGTACGGGATTGAGACTACGGTGTGCTGGTTTGGGTGCCGGTATGGCATGTTTCGGCTATTCTGACCGATACTGGAATGAAATTGATAAGCATGGTATGACCGGTGCCTCCTAGCGGCGTTAGTTGGCCGGTGGAGGCCGGAGACGCACATGTTTCACCTCTCGTGTGGGAAGATGGCGCCGATGCTTTAGAACATGACCTTCCTGACTGGGTTGCCCTGTGCGAGCTTCCCCCTAGCAGCACATGACATACCAGCTACATGGCGCATGGAGTTCCTAGCGAGGTTCTAGGGGGTGTTGCCGCCCAACAACAGAACAAGGAGTTCAATAGCACCGACGCTGCAGTGGATCTGCCAGTTCTATGTAAGCTTTCATAACTCTTGTCCTTCTGCTTCAATTGGTTTGTGCAACTTACTGATGTGTATCTGTCTTCTTGCAGCCAGAGCGTATGGCAAAGGACGCACTGAGCACACGGTTAGGAGACACTTCGAGATCTACTTGTTGTGGCTGTTCGGGTGGGTGATGTTCCTAGGGTCCCACGGTGACAGTGTCGACAAGCACTACATCCTGTCCGCACACTAGGTGGCGATGCAGGAGGTGGAGGACATCAACCCTATGCTGGGGCCGTGTTGCTATGTCTTGTTGTTGGGACCCAAAAATGCAATTCTGAACCCTTTGTGTATTCTGAACTAGTTCTAAATCAGTAGCTAGTTCACATAGGAAACATCAATGAAATACCATCCATTTATTCGATTTAACTAAAAAGTTCTCAAAATAACAAATAGTAATAATAACAGGACCTTATGGTCAATGTTTACTTAAATTGCCACGTAGGGCTAAAGAAACAATTAAACTCTTGCAGCGGAACGAAAAAAACTTGGAAAGGTCAATTAACATGCCCACAGGCAATCGAGTGGAGAACGCTTCCTAATTCGCAAAGTCTTCATAGTACTCGTTCTCAAAGAATTCTTCAGCAGCTTGATATTCTTCAACTGAGCAGCAAAGTTTGAAGTCGTGAGTACATAAAGTACTCAGCAAGTCGTAGGGCAATAGTATGCAATTAATATTCATACAAGGCTTGAACAAAGGTTAGCTGTATGGTTATTTTGCAGAAAACAATATTGACGATAAATACAACAAATAGATTGAAATGCGTAATTGAAAAGAATAGTAAATAAGTAAACAATTGTTTTGAAACAACCAGTGAACTTCCCATTCACTATCCAACCAAACCACCAAGTGAGTTCCCCATTCACCAAACAAATATTATATTTATCAAGTGAACTTTCCATTCACACTACGACGTATTTTATGAAGAAACTCTACCTCACGTGTGAAATCCCTGAGCACGTCCATGACCACGGACACAGCTAACAGATTAACTCTGCAGAGATTGTACAACTTTACCCACAAGAGATAAATCAACTCAAAGTGTCTGACCACACTTCCTTAGGTGTGCGACTAAGTGATCATCACAATGCCTTTACAAAGCTCATTCTTAATTCAATTCAGTCCACTAAGGTTTCAACACTAAATATCTTACCGACCAGATAGGGCTCCCCTCTTGCGCCATTGTGAGTATACGTCTATCCCGCAACCCACGCTTCCAAGATAGAACCAAAATTAAGATATTGTTAATTAGTTAGCTCGGTCCGTCCCATACTGGCCATGTGGTTGTACAATTAAGGCCATGTTCAATGGCGCACAAGATTAAGTCCTTGACAAGTTACTCAGATGAGTCTACCACAAACCCACAACGTGTTAAATCCACACCCTTACTGCACAACCACTCGCCCGAGCGAAAATCATTTTATTTAACCAAGACCAATGACATGCCCTGTTATGGTACACAAATTGTAACAACAGTGGCTACCCACCATAATTCCATATCTCATTAAGTCAAATTCAACAATATTTGTACATGTGATAATGAACCATCGCAACTAAGCTTGACTAAGCATCTGTATGATACCCATGTTGCTGATACAAATATGTCCTAGCTAAAATTAACCATTCTATGGTGACAAATGATTCATGGCATTCAAATATTCAATGGAGGCATAATGACAACAGATAATAGCTAATCCCAAAACAATTGATATAAAGATAGCATGCAATTGATATAAAACAATATACTTTTAAAATTATAGGTTCAACATGATCAAAAGACTATGACTTGCCTTGGCTTTGGCTTTGCTCAGTTACCACACTTGGATCTTCGAAGTTTGCTTTTGCCCCTACTCCGTGTAACAGATCGTCCAATGAAAGAGAAAACAACAGGTGAAGCACAAATAAATTCAAAATAAAATAAAATCCAAAAATAGTAAAACCAACTCTAAAAGAAAGAGCTCAATTTTAGATGAATTTAGGAATTTGAATGGACTGAATCGGAGTTAGGATGAAGGAGAATGGACTCTCGAAAGATTTACCGGAAAAGAAATTGAGAGAGAAAGAATATTCTTGGAATATTCCTTTAGCTAGAAAATAAAATAAAAAATAATTGGAAACTTATAAGTGGGGTCCACTGGTAAGTGAGAGAGGGAATTGAATGAGAGGATGATAGGTGGGGTCAAGGTCAATGGACCAAGTCCATGGGAGAGGCTTTGGACCACGGTGAACCAGGTGCATAGGGTGAGTGGATGACGTGCGGGGTCCGCATGTCATTGAGTCAGGTTTGGAACATGCCACATGTGCTTCCATGAGGACGACACACTAGCAATTAGCTTAGGTGGCTACTGAGATGGACGATTTGGTGGCGCTGAGAGCAACCGAGAGGGAGAGACAAAGACATGGCCGGTGGCAAGGACAGCGGCGACGAGGTCAACCGATGGCGAGACAGCTCGGTGAAGTAGCAAAATGGAAACCCGAGGATGCGAGGAAGCTTTAGGTGGTTATGGCTTGGCCAGGACGGCGGCTAAACAGTGGTGGTGGCAACATTGGAGGCGGAGAGCTCACGGGTGACGGTGGCTCTGGCGATTGAGTGGTGCTCGAAGAGAACGAGAGGAAGCACCGACTCGGTGAGGTGATGAGGATCACAAAGGGCAGTTCGGGGAGACCGGAGAATGCTCGGAATGGCAGCGAGAAGAAGTTGGACGAAGAAGAAGAAGAAGCACGGCGGCGGCATCTTGGTGGCGGAGAGGACAAAATAGAGGTGGGGATCGGATGAAGGTGGCTTGGAACGCACTATGACATGCTCAGAAAAGTTAGAGACTCACCAAGGAAATAGATTGACCACGGGCGGCGCGGCCAATTTTTGAGGAGACAAAGGCGATGACGGTTCGATGACGCTCCGGGAAAGATGGTGAGCACACGCTGTAGAATCTGATGTAGGATCCTCTAGCAACATATCCTTAGGCTACTCACGCTGGTAGGGTGCCTCGGCCGCCTGAGCCTTTGACCTACTCGTACTAGCGCCTGCAGGTACCCTAGACGAGGCCAGGAGCCACGCATGGGGTACGCCCCAAGAGGGCCCGCAAGTAGATACTTGTAAATATCAGTCATGCCATGTAAATATAAATTTATGTACAACTTATATTATGGTAGTGTTGTGTTCTGATACTATCTGTTCTTGTGTGCACGGTAACCACGTGAGGGAGTAACATCGCGACACCCCTTTGTTTCAAACCTTAAGGACCACACCAGGTCACGCCACACAATACCACTTTTTGTAGCCCGAGATGACACCACACTATGCCAAACCACATTTTCAGACCGAAAAGACTACACTCCACCACGCCCCCTTTTCAGGCCGAAATGATCGCACCCTGTCACACCACATGCTGCAACTTTTGCAGACTGAGATGACAACACACTACGACGCTACCTTATTGGACCGACAAGGCCACACTATGCCACACCACATTTTTAGATCGAAAAGACCACACTCGCAACGCCCCCTTTTCAGACCGAAATAGCCCATTATAAAAGGAGGGATAAGAGAAGTGGAGGAGAAGAGAGCTGCAGGATAACACTACACCACCACACCCAACACTTCACCAATGCTCGGTTCACACAATTGTGAGGAAGGAGATATCGGACTCGTCGGTGAACTTCTACGCGAAGATCCTGTGGAAGCGCAATTGGCTTGCCGAGAAGGGCTAAACCCTACCCGGATTATTCTATGAAGGATACGTCGGTACCACCGGAGTTCCCACACCCACAATATGTGTGTGAAGAACCGACAAAGATCATCCAGTTCACACACCCGGCAACGGACGCCCGGGCGTACTACACGTGCGGTCATCACTTCGTAAGCGAATCTTGCACACACGTAGATTTTCCACATCTTACATTCCATCACACAAATCCCTAACTACATTCGCGCATAATGGCAGTCGGAGATGCGATGCAACTTCTTCCAATAGATCGACGGCCCGAACATGTACGATAGGGCGTTCATCGAGCAGAAATACATGCTGAACTATGCGATACTAGAGCAGGGTGGTGATGGAGGACCCCCGAACAGGAAGCTGAGTACGACCGGGCCAAGCATGCGGCGCATAAGAGGAAGGCTCCTACTAGTGAGATTGACGGCCGTCCTAGCGCTCCTCGTCCCCCAAGCGTAGTACGGATCGAAGAGGTAAGTTATGTTCAGTATGCATCCTGAATATTAACTTGGTCCAACGTTGTGCTATCATAACATCATTTCATCGTCCAACCCGTCTTGTAGAACATGGCTGACTTCCAGACTGACCAACGCTGCGGACAGTCCAGAGACAAGGGGAAAGGACCGATGGGCCGCCAAGATTGATCGATTTCGTTCTAATCAACCTTTTTTGGATTCCAAAAAAACGCGTATGTATCGTAGGTGTATTTCGATTTGCTCATTTGTGCATGTTGTCGTTTCTAATGTATGTAACCAAACCGAGCGTGCTATGTATTTCGCCATTAAATTATGATGTCTTTCAAACTTAAATCTCTTTTCCTAGATATTTGACTATTATATATTACGTAATCTTTTTCCAAAAGAATCGGTTCCACGAACGATACAGTCGAGACAAAAACGCGCATGGCAACCCAAAACCCAAATAATTTTTTTTATTTCGCTCCCAAGGGGGCTATTTGTGTTATTGAGCCACCAAAATCACATTCCAAATTGCGCTGCCGATCTCGCATTCTCTACTTCACATCTCGTTATCTTCTCCAATTTCGAATTCCGAACTATGCAGACACTACAATGTATTACTAAAAACTTTGTGAAATACACTTAATCTTTAGGCAGAGTTCTCTAGACATAAATTTAAAATAAATAAATATATGGCCATGTCGCCAATTGAACTGACGAAATTGTCATGTCGCTAGTTCAATTGGCTGCAGGAACCTCTCCTCACTGGTCCAATTGGCATACACCTATATTTGTATTTTTTTTCGATTATTTTTATAATTATCTTTGAAATTAATATTATTTTTTAAAAAATCCGGGATTTCCAACCGGGGCAACGCAAATGCACACACATCCTAACAATAATTGTACTGGATCGCCTTTGCGTCATTTCCCAACATGCATGCCTGCCGTAGCCTAGCTCGGTGCTCCCAAATCCCAATCAGAGCTTCTGCATGTGGACCGTCCAATGATGGGCGGACGGATATTGGGTGGCTCACATCGCATTAGCAACTACTAGTAGCAAGCGTGTCAGTTATCTGCTCCATCTCTCCATCTGTTGTACATGCACGTACGATTGATATTTTTTTTCTCTCAACAAAGAGAGAGAGTTGTTGTATTGGACCCTCTCCATTGAAGTCAATACAGATGCTATAGTAAATGGATACGGAGAGTCGGCACATAGCCGATGCTACAGTAAAAATCGGCGTAGCAACTTTCCGTTGTTGCTTGCTACAGTAAAAGTCGGCATGGTACCCTTTCGCTGTTGCTTGGCACATTAAAGAATCGGCTCGTGGTTCTCTGTTGCTACATTATTTTGCTAGCGTGCCGCAGCAAGGTGTTGTGCGCTCTCTTACAAAAACACTTCGCATGATGGATCCGTATCCTCGTGGGATTAAGATCCTCTGTATTGAAGGAGAGATAAGGTAGGTGAGGTCGCCTACAGCTAAAGCTGAAGGAATGGACATCTGATCCTAGATCTTTAGACCAGGAACAGAGGTCATCCAATGATGCAATGCAACCTGCAGTATGCATGTATCCTGGATGCAATGTAACCGCGGCTGATCATGCTGCAACAGTGCAACTGCAAGTGATCGACCATCGACTGAAGCAACGAGGCAGGTGAGTAAGGCTTAGCTAGTGCCTGCCTTCATCAAGCATGCATGGTGCCCTCCAGCTCGAGCTGCACTGCACTGCACTGCACTAAGCCCATCTCATCAGCTTTATTTACCTCGAAAACCGTGACAAACTAGCTTGGAGTTTAATCTGCATGGAGAGATTAAGTCGACGAGTTAAACTCGCATGACTGTATCATTACTGAGGAAATTAAAGTGTCATGCTTCCTTCCAAGATGCATACAAGATTCACACACATATTATTAGGCGTGGAAATGGATCGTATACTAATCGAATAGTGCATTTACCATATTCATATTCGTAATTTTTAAACGAATACGAATGCGAATTTGAATATTGCCGAATACGAGTACAAATCAAACGTTGTAACGAATAAGAATTCGAATCGAATATATCTACTCGATTCGATCGGATCCAGATATCCTCATAACTTATGTAATACGAAGATATTAATGATGTTTTATCCTCGTACAATTACACTTAATCATTCTAATTTATTTATTTCACCTAAAGTGACATGAATTCATATTGAATTAAAAAATCTTGTCCAACAAATTAGTCGTATTGCAATAAAATACATATATTGCTTCGTCAAATACGAATACAAACACTAATAGTTCGGATAAAATAACATTTCGAATGGTAGAAGTCTGTACTATATTTGCATCCATGTTTTTATACAAATAGGAGAGAAATTGTTCATCGGATGGGAAAATCTATATCGTATTCATATCACACGCATACACTACACACACACATACGGTAGTGCTATTCAACACCTGAGCGTAGAATAAGTTATTATACATTCTAGACATAACCCCATGTGACATAACCACATCCCCTATGTACCCAACCACAATCCCGTATGCGCGCGAACCCAGTCCTCCCCTCCGCAACTAATCATAAAACCGCGCGCCACTCAATCCACCCCCTGCCCCTACCCCACGTCTTCCATCATGCCGCACGTAATCGATCGTAAAATGGCTACAAGTTGTCTTGCACGTCGGTAATGGACCGGGACCGCCCTCCCACCAGACGTGCGTAAGTTGTTTGACTATTCTGTATGGACTCTGTTACTATAAACGACCCATAATATTACTGACGCTTGTTTGTTGGGAATTACTGTGCGTATGACAAGGTTTTACTGTATTGAGAATTGTCTTTTACTGGGTATCTAGCCACGATTACTTTCTTTGTTGGAAGACAAAAAATATGTCTTGTGATGTAAGTTGTTTTATTGTTATCTACGAGATCTCTTACTGTAATTGTCACGTAATATTACTGTCGCTTGGCTTGTTGGAATTTACTGTGCATATGACAAATGTTTTCCTGCGTTGAGACTTGTCTTTTATTGGGAATCCCAGTCACAGCTACTATGTTTGATGGCAGACAAAACAATTTCTCGTAAGTGAATTTGTTTTACTATTTTGTGGGGGTCGTGAGTTCGTGGCCCACAAATGTTGCGATTGACCCTGGGGAGAGAGAGAGAGGTGTATAGATACAGGAGCAGATACCCAAGCGTCGTTGGAAAACATACAACTTCCCCCCACCACATTGTGATTTCTAAAAATTCATAAAAATTGAAACCGTTGTGATATGCGAGGCAGTAAAAAATAGGTAACACAATTACTTTCACATACAATACAGTTTACTGCCAGATGAAGCTGCTTTTGTTGTACTCACGAATTTACTAGACGCCTCATTAGACTACTGGCACATCCCTACTGTAACGCATACTGGCCATGTGATGTTAGCGTGAGTGTCATGGGTTATGGGTTCGTGGCCCACATCTATTGGATTTGGCTCGCTCGGACGGCGGTCTGGCGCAAGGGGGTGGTGACACGTGGGTCACACGGCCCGGTAGGGGGATTGACTCGGTCGGGGGGTGGCTAAGAAGTAGAATAAGTTATTCTACGCTTAGCTACAGATTAGTATGTTTCATTCATTCCGTAGAGGCCAGAACATTGCCATGTTTAATGTTTTGCGCCCCTTTCCGCCCGCTAGCACCTTCAGTCATTAGGGGCGTTTCAATCCATCAGATATATACTTGTTCCTGTGTTGACCAGTTGGTTAGGAGCAGGACATTTAGACCGACCTAGCAAGCCATCTCCGTCCAAACCGCTATCGTGTAGGTGCATTGGATGAACAAATGTGCAACAATTTCCAGACTGCGTACACATAGTGGACAGAAATAGTTGTTGGGCCATCCACGTATCATCAATCTATCTATTGTGAGGATTTTGTTCTTGGTTGCCAACCATGCAAAGAATTTACATTTTGCTGGCACCCATGGTTTCCATATTAGGTCACAAAATGGGGACAAAATATTCCCTTGGCATTGTAGGTTATATGCCGAGGTCGTTGTGTAGATTCCATCTGGTGTGAACCATCATTTGAAGGCATATAGCATTCCATTCTGTAGTATCGTTGAACTTACAAGGGCCCATAGATTGATGAACTCCTCAATTAGGTTGGTCGTGATGTCGTCCCGCAAGTCACGAATCCAGTTGTCATTTGTTATGGAACTTGCAACTATTTTGTTCTTCCTCCTAGATATTTTTTATAGGTTTGGCGCTACATCTTTCAAGGACGAGTCTTCGAGCCATAGCTCTTGCCATAATAGTGTTATCTCTCCATTTCCAATGGTGACTTCCGTTGCTAGTGTGAATAGTTATCTATCTTCCGTGCTACACGGCGTGCCTAAACCAACCTAGGGTTTTGTTGGAGAGACCTTTTTGTACCATTACCATTGTAATCCAAGTGCTCTAGCATACTTGTGTATGTCGAGTATGCCAAGACCCCCTCTGTCTATTGGCATGCATACTTGACCCCCAGTTAACAAGACAATGCTTGCCGTTTGCATTTTTTGGCCCGCGCTAGAGCCAACTATGACGAAGTTGGTCTATTTTTTTAGCACCGCCTTAGGGGCTTGTATCGTTGATAGCAGGTAAGTTGGCATCGTTGTCAGTACTGATTTAAGCAATGTGACACGCCATCCCTTTGATATCATCGACCCTTTCCATCCTGTAGTTGAGATGCGATTCGATCGAGCAGGGGTTGAAAGTGGACCCTCTTAAGTTTCCATAGTGACAATGGCAGGCCGAGGTATTTGCATGGGAATTGTTCACGCCTTGCTGGTAGGTTCTGAAGTATAACATCTAGGTCTAGCTCATTGCAACGAATCGACATTACTGAACTCTTCTGTAAGTTTGTATGCAGCCCACTAATCTCCCCAAACCATTGTAGCATCCGAACAACCACCTCAATGTCCTCTTGTCGCGGCCTCAAAAAAGATTGCCGCACCATCTGCCTATAGGGATGTCTACATTCTTGGCCCCCATTTTCTGATGGGGGGTGAGTAGACTCTGTCCCGTTGCTAGGTTCAAGATTCTGTGGAGCGGTTCAATCGTGAGAACGAAAAGATAAGGAGAGAGTGGGTCGCCCTATCACAGATTGCGTCTGTGGTGTATCGGTGGCCTAGTGTGCCGTTGAGCAACTCGTGAGAGGAGGATGCTAGAAGCATTGTAATCCATTCTCTCCATCTACTGCCAAAGCGCTAGCATTTTCATGAATATTTTGGCGATGTTTTAAAGTTTTGTACAATAATCATCACCAAGGTTCAATAGAACAAACAGTTTAACCCTAATACCCATATACTTTCTGTATATTTTTGAATTTTTTAGATGTATCGGTGCATATCGAGCACCACCCCTGCCACGCATGCCGACAGCCGCAAATTAATTGCACTAGTGGAAGATGGCAAAAAGAGCAGCGGCCGAGTCAGGGTGAGGTATAGAAGCACGCACACGGCGCAAAGGTGAAACTTGGAGTGAGTGAGCAACAGCTAGCTAGCTAACAGACGATGGAGTGAGCGAGCAACAATACTGCCGCAATTATGCCCGCAACTTGCCAAGTTGGCTCCCCGCTTGCTAGCTAGCTAGCGCTAACGATTAAAGCTACTAGCTACCATGTATATATGCGTGCATGATGAGATCTGTACCACAAATCTCTCCCTTTTCTATCCCGGTGCATGCATGGCTGGTGTCCATCGTTTCCCGTATTCCAATCCCTTCCTTCCTATACCGCTCTACCCTGCACACGGTTTTCTATGCCATTCCTGCCAAGTCACTCATTCACACACACATGGAATATTCTTTTTTTTTCTTCCTCTCTCCCTTTTTGTCCCTTCACTTTTCCACTCCTATGGGCCCCGGAGTAGGGCCTGCATGTCAGTGACTGTTCGTAGCGATAGCGATAGTTTGTAAGTTCATCTATTCCATTCCTGCCAACTCACTAACTCACCCATGGAATATACCGCCCCCCCCCCACCCTCTTTCTCTTTCACTTTTCTATTTCTATTGGGCCCGAATCTATCGGTAGGGTCTGTATGTCAGTGACTACTTATAGCGGTGGTTTGTACATGTACCATTGCTCTTACACGGAAATGCAAATGTTGCGTATATAGATTGTAGATAGACGGGAGGCATGTGAGCTCATGGCAATGGTGTAGTATGCTGAGGAAGAAGACCACCCTAATGGCTGCATTTTTGTGCGAAGCTTCCTCCTTGGGTTCTTCTTCTTCCTGCCTTTGCGGCTATGATGTGGACTGGACTGGGTGCTGACAATAGATCCTAGTCCTTGCGTGTGATCACGGTTCCATATTTGCATCTTGGAGGCATATGTATCCAAGTCGCAAAACAAACTAAAACCAGCTGGAATTAATGGGTATTGCTCTGGAGATGCATGCTGGTTCCTGGCAAAAACTTGAGATGGAGAGCACTATGGGATGAGTTAGTTAATTATACATGAGGATTTCCCTTCAATATTTTCTCTTTGTAATTGGGACATTTGAGAAATTGTTTCATGGAAAATGCAGTGATGATTTCTGATAGAAGATTTGGCAATGAGCTGAGGCATATATACCACAAGGTGAACTTAGATAGATGTATAAATAGAGAGTTTAATTGACCAATTCCTAATCTGACAATGGCATACTCTAACCATCATCGAAGTGCCCTCAGATATACTGAACCAAAGGAAATCTAGCAAGTCCTTACCAGTTAGATAGACCACATTTACATTTAATCCCAATTTCTACCACTTCTTCAGAAAAGAGTATAGATCTCTACTACACTGCTGTTCCCCTATGATTGGGCGCTCTATGATTGGTAGGCCTAGCAGGAAATTGTTGACTAGACAAAGCAACTACAAATCATACGACCTCGTACACGCGACGACATTGCTCACACGAGGCACTTTAATAATGCATCAGTGGCCATATAGGCCACCGCACACAGGATAAGATGACACCCCGAGAAATTGCTACTGATTGAAATCCTTGAGGCGCACAGATGCACACCAACTTGCCATTTTGGAAGAGCTAATGGCCAGACCCGCTCTGCATTGGCAATGCGCCTGGATCAGAAGTTCCAGTAGACAGCTTACTGTTTCTGCAATATTCACTACGGTACTAGCGCGGAGCGCTGCTCATGCAGACTCAAATCGCTGCTCAAACTGTTATTCTCTACAGTACAGCAGAGGATCCGAATCATGCATATTCTCGCCGATTAGACGGCGCAAGATTACGCTACCTTCTGCACACACATACAATATCTTCTGCGCTGCAAATGATCCGACAGACAACACCGAACGCCATATGCCAATGCTAGAGGTGGTAACTTTGGCCAACTTTTTTTTCATACCCATTTTCTAGCTGCATTAAAGAAGGGTGAGCACGCGCGTTCAGCAGCGCTCGAACGTGGGCGAACGGAGGCCCGATGGCCTCCCGTGCCCGTGCCAGCTATGCTACGCTCAGTTCTCAACTTTGGCCAACTTGATGAGCTGACACCATGATGGCTTGGAATGCATCGACATATCTGCGATGAATCATCCGATGTGCCAGCTGAGCTACGCTCCGTTCTCAAATTTGGCCAACTTGATGAGCTGACACCATGATGGCTTGGAATGCATCGACATATCTGCGATCGATGAATCATCCGATGAGCTCTTTTTTGCAAGATATGGTTGGTGTGCTCTTCTCACTGGCCGCGTGAAGGTGAAATGGTATTTGCAATGCGAGGGGTCAGAAGAGAAGAGAAGAGAGGAGATGAGATGAGATGAGATGAGATAGAAAGTGGAAAAAGGCCTAACCCCTACTGCAACTGCCACTACTAAATTCACTGCAAGTTTTGCTCCGACCATCCAAGTTGCCCGGCCGGCCGCGCATCTCTTATCCCCGGCATCTTCGTGCGTGAAACAAGATTGGGAAAATGGGTACAGCATTATCAGCACTAGCTAGCTAGCTACCTATCTAGGATACAAAGAATTGCAATAGCAATGTATCAAGCCAGTGCTCTTGATGATCTCCTTGTGTGTTTTCCAAAAAATAATTAAGCACGGAATTAGTTTTTATGGTAGATCGCAATAGCATGCTAACCTTGACTAGTATTAGAGAAAAGAAGAGTCTATGTACGAGACAGAAAATATGCTAAAGGTTCAGGGGCCCAGAAGTGATATGGATGTCTCTTATCGATCAGTTTTAGCTTAATTAGGTGGTAATTGACACGGCTGTTTTGTTCACAGATTGCTCCGGGTCTTTAGCCACTCCAATGTACTAATTACAAGTGGCTGTCCTTGTTTGCTTGGGTCATTTAGTAGTTGGTGTTCTCCACAAGTAAATATAGGTGTACTTTGGTTGAACTTTTCTCGTCAACCAGCATCCAAACCCAATCATCACCATGTGTAAAGCGCCTCTGACTTTTTGTAAATTTTTTTTAATAATTACAGATAGATATTTACAAGAACCAGACTAGAGCAGAGCTAGACTGTGAAAAAAAAAGGTTTTACTAACCTGATGTTACCCTCACCAATTCTTTAGCGAGTACGCCCTTTCGTCGCGACATGTAGTGGTATTCCCTTCCTCCCCTTTCCTTCCATCACTTCCCTTACCCCTCAATCACTCTCTCATCATGGCACGTGGTGGCATCTCTTTCCTTTCCCTTTTCCAACCGGAATCTTTTGAATCGAAAGTTTTTTAGCCAAAATTTTTCATTCGTATGAAAGTTTCGAATCAAATTTTTCTGTGTTAGAGGGAAAAAAAACGGGTGGGAAAGAGGAACCGGAAGGGGGAGTGAAGGAGGGGCGCCACGTGGCAGCACCTTGAATATATACACTAGTAATGTTATAGATACTATATTAGCCACTGCCACGAAGTACTATATATGTTTCCATAAATAACTCATACTCCCTCCGTATTTTAATAGTTGGCGTCTCATCTCATTGTTTATCTCTTATAGACGTCAAGTAAATAGATCCGGAGGGAGTATCAAGCTATGGGAATAGTGAATGGGAAGAAGGGACTAGAGAGGCTTTCCATGGTCTCTTAGGTGGACATCCTCCTACAACAAACGGTCAAGCTGAGGAGTGGCGCCCATGCTTGCTGCCGTGGACTGCCAGTGCCAGATCAGCATGTACGGGCATGGTTCACTTGTGAGGGGGTGGATGATCAGTAGCCCTTGGTCAATCCATGCTTTCCTTTTGGTCATTTTCAAGTCAGCATGCATGTGATTCGTCCACACCAGCTAGGGTTTGTTGAATTGAATATTTCTCGTTTTCACTAGCTCACGTCTAGGGTTTGAACCAATGTACCCATAGATCATGACATGCCTCTAAAAAAAAGATTGTGACATGGGGGATCCTCTACATTGCAAGAGGATAATACTATTCCCAACAAAAAAAAATTACTTGTCGTTGTTTATAATAACGTACATTCAACATTTTAAAACTTTTACCACAAACATACATAAAGGTATTTAAATTTGTCACGTGGAAATTATACTAATAAATTTGACATCTAAAGTACTTTTGTATCATTATATTTTTAATAGTTTTTTCTAATGTATAATTAGAAAAAGGAATGGACACAACCTAGAGGGGAGACGCAGTTGTGTGTGGTTACGGAATACTGTGGGCTAAGGATGCGGGAGGGCGATTCAGACTATGTAACTAGGGTATAAAATATGTCACCTAGAGACGTAGGCATTGCCGAACCTCGTAAACAAATTCTCGTATCTCTTGTGTGCTTTGTATGATCTTATTTCTCGTGGTGTGCTGCCGCCGGTTCCAACCCACTGGTTCTTGGTTCTTTTAGAAAATTGATCGCTTTTCGTAAGCAAGATCCAGTGAGTTCTTTTCCGATTAGGCAGCTCACGAGCAAAGCAACAGGGGACCTGTGTTTCGACCTCCTTTGATGCAATGAAAATGACAAGGGAGACACGTCGATCACGTCTACGATCAGTTGTGCCGTTCTGGAATAAGAAACCAGTGTTAAATTTTGGCGCAGCCACACATTGACCAGAGGCAGTGACGGCTACTTTGTGAGCCTCTCTTCTCCAGCCATTGGTAACATGTACTGGGCAACCAGGCACCGCTCCTTTCAGTCTCCCAGTTCATGATGGGGTAAATGCAGATCCAGTTGGTTCAGAGAAATGATAGTAAAAGAGAGAAAATTAACATCTCCATCTAAAAATCTAGCTTATATTCTAATGGTCTCATAGGGCTTGCAGAGGTTGTTGTGAGTAGTACTAGAACACATTAGTAACAATCTTTCTTTCTTTTATTTCCTTTTATTTCCTTTCCCTTTTCTTTTCTGACAAAAAGAACATTTAACTATCTTGAGTACAACATAGAATTTTTTTTATTAATTAACCTTTTTTTGAATTTTATTTTAAAGTTAACCATCGGCGCACTTTATTTCTAATTTTGACCCCTTTAGTCACGCCACCACCCATAGCGTGACAAAATAACACTGTCACGTCAGCCCATTTCTGATCAAATTCTTGTCACGCCACTGGAAGTGGCATGACAGTGTTATTTGGTCACGCCACAACCAGTGGCGTGACAAAAAGAGCTATTTTGGAGACTTAACCTGACGCGTGACAGTGTCGTTTTGTCACGCTACTACCCGTGGCGTGACCAAAGGAGTCAGAATTAGAAATAAAGTGCGTCGGGGGTTAACTTTAAAATAAAATTCAAAAAAAGGTTAATTAATAAAAAAAAGTTCTACAACATAGTGGAGAGGAAAGGTTCAGAGAAGAAAACTTACCTTTGGTAGTTTTTATACACAAATGAGGTAGGTTCTGCCTAAGGGTTAGTTTTACAGCACATCTGAACTAACGTCAAACTAGGTGCTGTCTAGAATCTCCAAATCTAGTTGTCCTTTTGCAATTTTTAGACAGGATAGAATAACAGAGCTTATCATCTTGTGGCTCTCTTAGCATGATTTCACATATGCATGCCTTTTGAATGACTTGTAGTTAATATTGGCACGATAAGAACTAACTACCCCACCATCTCGTCTAATTTTGATGTGGGATACAGCAACCTGATGAACCATCATGACACAAGCAAACATCGAATTTCACAATCTTTTTCTGTAATTGGATGTTAGAATGCTGAGTTGGGCAAGAAAGCTTCAAGAAACAAGAAACTTGAGACCAGCAAGTTGCCACTCACCGTCATCCAGATTCTCACACAACAATGCAACAAAAATGGTCTTGTATGAGTTTATGGGGGGAAAATTATGGTTAATTTTCTTTTGGTTGTGGTTTACAAGCTACTAAATTTGCTTGAACAGTGAGGTGTTCTTGAACAGTTGCATTCATCGATGGAGAACATTGAGGTGTCCTTGCGTTCATTGATGGAGAACATTGAGGTGTCCTTGTATTTATTGATGGACTTACATTCATATACTAAGTTTTGGAAACAAGTAAACTGGAGGCCAACTACATGCCTACATGAACACTTCTAAGCAAATCTACTCTCTTGGGCTAGCTTGTTCTATGAAACATAAATAGTAGTAGACTATCAGTACGCATTTATGTCGACAGAAACTGTCCTAGTTGAACAAGTGCTGCTAAAAATGCCATTCAGTAAAAAATTTAGCATTCCTGTTGTGCACAAGAAAACTATGAGCTATATGTACTAATTTTTTCTTGCTTTTTTTTCAAAGTGAAACACTCTGATTAATTCATCGGCATTTTTCTCAGCATTCAAATGACTTTCATCTTGCATGACAATGTTGACGCCTCAAGAGCTAGCTGTTCAAAAAGACATCAATTGTATCAGATATGGAACGATACAGCCATGTGGTGTGCTTTTGCAGCTGCTATGAGCCTGAAGGAGCCCAAACTCTGCACTCCAAGTCTCTTGGGGGAAAAGAGGGGGACACAAGAGCTTGTTTCTTGACCCTTTTTTCTTTTGTGAAAAGAAGCTTGTTTCTTGACATGAATCCTCTGCTGGGGACAGAGCCAAATGAACGATATGAAGCCAAGAGAGACTGAGTAGCACTACCGCATAACGAGAAACTCCGGAGTTTGAGTCGCCTGAACATTTTTCTCTAAAAAGGTAAATCACTATGAGCATAAGTAGTAAGCAAATCTACCATGTTCTTGAAATTAAGTACTCAGCTCTATTATTAGACGCATTAATTAGCTTGTAATCAGGGCAAATACATTCTTCAAAAACTAACAGCACTCCATGTAATGCAAGTAACAGAATGGCCTTTAAAAATGGTATCGCCGATTGATTAATTTCAAGTAATCCTAGTTAACTGATAGTACTAATTCACACGGTTCCAACAAATAATCTGTACTCAAGTACAGTTGCACTGTGTTTTCTCCTCCAGTCAGAGCTCTGGTCATAGCTAGCTGGTCACTTAGTGGAGGATAGTATGTGCAGTACAGTTATCAAGCCACTTTTCAGTGTTCATAGAAGGAGCTGATGTATTCTGCGTTTAGGTTTACCCCACCACTAGTCAATGGATATCTTTGCTCTTGTCGGCTAAACTGTCATACTTAGGGCTTATATATAGTACCTTTTCTTTTTCACTTTTCATTGTAGCGTGCCCTAGGAGTTGAGCTTTGCTCGGATGGCGTGGGGGCCGGCGTGCCCCCCAGCCCACCCGCGCTCGAGTCATCCGGGATGTCTACTGTAGCTGATTACTATAGCTGGTTTCACTAATTAAAATTGAGGGAGATAAATACCCATAGTATGAAATGCTTAATTTGTTTTTTTTTCCGATTTGTGCGTGCCTGAACTTTAGAACATTATCGGTTTTTTATATGATCTTCTCATTTTTCGCCTGAGAAATGTTGTGTTTTACATAGCGTTAAGGCGGTTTGAAAATCTAGCAAATAAATGAAGGCAAAATTGGCTCTCGGAGGTCCGTGACATTTGCCAAAGCACACTCTAAAATTGATATTCGGCTGATGGACACCACAAATTTGGACAAATTTGTCAGAACACACTTTGCCGATTAAAATAATATTTTTATGAGAAAAGGGTGGTGAAATGTCGAAGATGCCCTCCCCTCTTCGCTTCTCTCACTATTCTATGGAGCATGCCACCATGGTTTCACCGCCCTAAGCTCTATCTGACCTCGACACCTGCGTCATCCCCGCTTGAGTGAGCCCAGTCCAGCTTGGAGGCGGAGGAGGTGGCGGCGGAACCCGGCTGTTGGCAAGCCGAGTGGGGGCCGTGGCGGCGGATCTCGGACGCTGGTGAGATGAGCATGGCGGCCGGCAACACGTGCAGGAGCGGGTCACGGTGGCCAGCGAGCCAGTGGCGACCGGCTTGGAGAAGAGACGGAGCACAGTGTTGAATAATCCTTAATGACTGTTTTATTGCATTTACTGTTTTCTTGTAACGTCACTTCAGTTTTTGTTTTGATGCTGCTGCATGAAGTGCATTGCTGCAGAGTGATGCATTATGAGCGACTTAGTGGCATAGAAAACTGCTGCTATTAGTAGCTCTTCATGCATGTAACGTACAGCCTCTAGATTAGTATAAAAGGAGAACAAAAACTAGAAAAGCAGTATGTTGTTGAGCTGTACAAATCTTTGTCTCTCGCCTTTTGCAATCTCATTTTCCTGTTCCAAGCATTCGTGTGTGTAGATCGGTCTTGTGTGCTAATAATTGGTATCAGAGCCGGTGTTGTGATGGCAAGGATGGCGAGGTCGTTGTTTCCATTGATGTCGAGGCATGTCACTGGTGGCCTAGAGGAGGTGGCCAGCGGCGGCATGCATGTGGCTAGCGGCAATGAAAGCGTTGGTTTCATGATGGTCGTTAACACGAAGTCGGGAAGGAGGAGAGCGTCACGCTCTAGTACCCGTTATTGACTAGTAGCAACTATACTGCATGGTCAATGAAGATGCAAGTGTACATGGAAACACAAGGAGTGTGGGATGCTGTTGAAGAAGACGGCGTCAAGAGGCGCCAAGACAATAAGGCACTTGCGGCCATCTACCATGGTGTGAGCGAGGAGACCCTTCTTGCTCTCAACGGCAAGAGGACGGCGAAAGAGGCATGGGCGACTCTCAAGTCCATGTATGTTGGAGTTGAGCGCGTGACGAGGGCCAAGCTCCAAACCGCCAAGAAGAATTTGACAACCTTCATATGCGCGAAGGTGAGTCAATCGATGCATTTGCCATGAGGGTCACCCTCGCTCCAAGCAAGATGTGAACGCTGGGCGAGAGGGTTGAAGACTCTTGTGTGGTGGATAAGGTGCTTTGAGTCTTGACACCAAAGTTTCTGCCGATCGTTTACACCCTCGAGAATTTCGAGGACTTTGACGTGATGTCGGTCGAAGAAATGTTCAGGCGGCTAAAGGCGTTCGAGGAGCGCCACATGGTTGGTGAGAAGGAATGTGAGCATATGCTACTCACCCGCGCCCAATGGGAGTCCAGGGCCAAGAACAAGGAAGGCGGCTCCGACTCCGGCAAGAAGAGCACCTACGAAAAAGCGAAAGTTCGGTGTTATAATTGCCAGAACTATGGGCACTACTCTTGGGAATGTCCTGAACCGAAGAAGGTGGTGAAGGATAAGGCATTTTTCATTGCGGCGGACGCGGATGATGAACCGACGCCACTCTGAAGCTCAGTTGGAACTATTTTTATTTGTCTCTGTGTTCATCATGTTTCTTTATGTTGCATAGCTTTGTTGCCGTATAGAGTCATAGTAGTGGGCTAAGTATAAGAGAGTTGTATGTGTGGTGTCATGGCACAGTGGACGGATCGGCAGCGAAGTGAGCGGATCAGCAGTCAAGTGAAGCCAGTAGTTGTGTGCACATGCATATGTTATTGGATTAGTCATGTGTTAGTGGTTAGTGCATTTAGCTGTGAGGACGTGAGCATGTACACATTGCTGAGCGTGAGACTAGCTCTAGATGTGTTCGAGTTAGTTGAGAAGGTGTGCACGTGACATGAGTTGGTCATCCTTCAAAGTAGCTGCATACATCCATCTAATGGAGATAATGCATGGCATGAGTTAGTCTTCTGCGTGTGGCAATAGGTTGCGGGCGATCAGCAACGGTGAGTCGGCTATAGGGATAGTGACATGGTTGGCGACATCGATGACCGCAAGAGCACGATAGGCGTCTGGGCTGCGTCAAGATCAAGAAAGCGCATCAAGGATTAGGGATTTGGGGGTGTTTGTTGAATAATCCTTAATGGCTGTTTTATTGCATTTACTATTTTCTTGTAACGTCACTTCAGTTTTTGTTTTGATGCTACACATGAATGCTGCATGATCTCATTTTCCCGTTCCAAGCGTTCGTGTGCGTAGATCGGTCTCGTGTGCTAACACATAGGAAGAAGAAGTGTTTGATTGGGGAATTTTGTAACTATGGATTCTTTTTGTTCTTTTGGGAATTTTCAAATATGATCCAATGGTTAGGATGAGATGTGGCTAGATCTGGGGGTTGACGATTGGTGGAGGTGGGGACCTACCCAAGAAAGGAGAAGAGAAGAGAAAGAACAAGATAAGGGGCAAAATGGGCATATTTGAGCTACCCCCAAACTAAGACAATATTGTTTCGATTGACAAAGTGTGTTTTGATAAATGCGCGTAAATCTGTGGTTTCCATCAGTCGAATATCGATCTTGCAGGGGTGTTTAACAAAGAGATATCTGATTATTTGCCACTGTCAAAGATATGCAATTCAAGATTTGCCACTTATGTGCCTATGACATGTGACCCTAAGACCTAGATGTTATTCACACATAGAGTGATAAATCCTGAATTCCACATCTTTGCAGTGGCAAATAATTGCCCAAACGAACCGTGTCCATGAATCAATTTTGCCATAAATGAATGGTGGTTAATCTCTTCCACGTGGCCTTTGGAATTTTTTTTCCTTAAATGCATTTCGTAACTTATGGAACGGTAGTTACTCGTTAGTAACCTGAGACCTAACAAGCAATTAATGATGTGGCAACAAATTGGCAAACCGACCCCTTCCTACAAGTTTCATTTTTGTTAAGAATAAATCATAATTCAGCTAGGCAACTAATTAATTAGCTAGGTTTTTAATGAACCTAGCTTTGAAGCTTGGACAGCAAATAGGCCAAAATTTTGACATGTTATTATTATATACTCCATCCGTTGGGAAATATATGATATTTTAGAAAGTGTGCAGTCAAACTTCTTTAACATTGACCATTAATATATGAAAAACTATTTGAATTGGTCATGTGAAAATGTTATCATTAGATTAGTCATGATTTTTTATAATATAATAATTTTATGAATATATTCATATAAAAAGTAATGATCAAAGTTACGTGTTGGAGACAGTGTCGATATCCAAGTCGTCATATATTCTTGAACAGGAGGAGTACTTATTAGTAGTAAAAGAAATATTGATACAAACAACTTAATTCAGCAAATATTAGAAGATCCACCATCCTTTTCTCTTTTTGGAAAACAATAGCATCTCCTTGTGAAAATACCTCTCCCTTTTGCATGCATTCTCTTCCTTTCTCTTCTTTTCATCTGATAGTTAAAGCACACCTAGAAAGTTCTTTTATTCCATGCCATAAAACATAATTTGTCTTTTTTTGGAATGAATCATTATTTTTTTAGAATAATGTGGTTCGTTCTTGAGAGGAGATTTTTTTAAGGGTAGACACCTGGCGTGAACAAAATAGACATAAAAGCTAGGGCATACATACATCGAAAGTTTTAGTTGGTATATATGACTATATGAGAGACTTGCTATGTGTAAATATATGATTATATAACTTTTTATTAATTAACCTTTTTAAAATTTTATTTTAAAGTTAACCCCATGAACTTTATTTTCAATTTTGACCCCTTTGGTCACGCCACTACCCGTGGTGTGACAAAATAACATTGTCACGCCATAGGATAAGTCTACTAAAATAGCACTTTTTGTCACGCCACTAGTGGTGGCGTGATCAAACAACACTGTCATGCCATGGGTGGTGGCGTGACAAGAGCTTGTCCAGATACGGGCTGGCGTGACAGTGTTGTTTTGTCACGCCACAGATGGTGGCATGATCAAAGAGGTCAGAATTGGAAATAAAGTTCGCGGATGGTTAACTTTAAAATAAAATTTTAAAAATGGTTAATTAATATAAAAAAAATCATGATTATATGCTAGCTTATTGCACTCCAATATAATTGTGTGTATACAAGCATGCATGTAATTGAGTATATATTTACTTCCTGAATTCTTTGTTTGATTTTAGCATATTGCACACCGTTGAAGTATAAGTGAATTGTCCGTCTTTGCTCATCAGCTTAAGCTTTTGGGGTGCGTTTGGTTGGCGGAATTCTCCAATGATTACCAGGAATCCTTTCATAATTATATGAGATTACCTTGTTTGATAAAAACATCTAGTAATCTGAACCAGGAATATAAGATTACCTTGGAAAGATTACCATCAATTCCAGAAATTTGTTTCCCGTAGAAAAGGATGTCTATCTTAGATTACCGAGGGAAATGAATCTTTGTTATTTTGTTTTTTTATCATATGCTTTTGATTCATCAAAGTCAAAATTTGAACTTTCAAAATCCAATGTATGGATTTTTTTTAAAGTTCAAAATATGAATTTTGAAACCAAAATATCAAAATTTGATCCCTAAATTATGAAATCTTAAATTCTGACAATTTAATTTGAAAATTTAAAAAATTCAAGGTTGGATTTCAAAAATCATTTTTTTGAAAATTTTGAATTCTGGATTCCATATATTCAAATTCTGAGAATTTAAATCTTAGAATTTAAACGCCAAAACTCATAATTTAAAATATCAAGATCCAAAATTTGACCTTTTGAATAATAAAAAAATGAATTTGGAATGTTCGAATTTTAAATTGCGAGATTTTAAATTGTAAATTCAAAATTTATATATGTTAACCTTCATGGTTTGAAATTTCAAATCCTATAATTTAACTTTGTGACTTGGTGGTTCGAGTTATGAAATATTTGAACTATGATAAAGACTGATATGTAGTTTCCTTCAAATCAACCAAACATTGAAATCTTAGATTACTGGTAATGTGTTTACCAGTAATTAGATTGAGGGGAATATTAGATTACATGGGAACATGAGATTATACATACCAAACATACTCTTGGGTGAATTGGTTAGTGCATGTAACTCAATATGGTATCAGAGCCAAGAGGTCTTGAGTTCAAGACCAAGTTGACGTAATTTAAAAATAATAATTGTAGCCCACTTCTATTACACGTCTTAGGCCTAAGGGAGCTTACACATTTTTTTTGATAAAGGGCGACACCCCTGTTTCTGTTAACAGAAACCAAGTTACAAAAGTTCACTTGACAAACTAAAAGACAAAAAAAGGAAGTAACCAGCATATACAATCCAAAACAAACAAGTGGAGCTCGGAAACTGCGATTACAACTAGTAAAGTAAACTACCAGCAACACAACGAAGCGATAGCAGGAACTAAAACAGACTAACTACCACCATGATCAACTCCAGTCTTCAGTTTCTTGATCCACGGTGTCCATCTTCTTCTTGCTCCAAAAACCTCCATCGCCACTTGTTCAAGTTTTTTAGCGCCCCTGACTAGCAATTCCTGATCTACCTCCTTCTGTAATTTGGTCCAAAGACTAATCCACGGGCAAACATCAAACAACACATACACTGGTCCTAGAGGCCACTTATGCTGAAAACAAGCTGCATTTCGAACTCTCCAAACACTCTAGACATTAGCAGCTACACCAATTGTGACCAACCTTCTTAACCTCTTAGCAAAACATCCCATCCAATTATTCATTAACTGATGGATATCAGCTGGAGGACAAGGTAAGCTAAATGCATACCCCACAATGTTCCAAATAAATCTTGATAAAGGACAACCCAAAAAAAGATGATTGATATTCTCATCCATACCACAAAAGACACAAGCTTTATCCCCTTACCAACCCCTATGCAAAAGATTGTTTTTAGTTAGAATCCTTTGCTTAAGGACTAACCACAAAAAAATCTTAACTCTCATAGGCAGTCTCACACCCCAAATGAAGTGATAAGGAAAATCCAAATGTTGATTTCTCAATGATTTATTAAAGGACTTCATAGAAAGAAAAACACCAGATGGTGTCAACAGCCATACTAAATTGTCACATTCACTGCCAAACTTCACCTTAGTGCAATCTTGTGAAAGTTGCTGCCACAGAATTAAGCTCCCCCCTCCCCCCTCCAAAGGGTCCTTCTAAACTTTAATAGAATTCAACCCTTGTTTAAAGACCACTGCCACTGTGACATGCTTCTGAATCACAAGATCATATAGTCTAGCATACTTTACTGCAAAAGTAACATCACCCATCCACAAATCTTCCCAAAACCTAGTTCTAGTACCATCTCCCAAATTCCTTTTACGACAGGAAAAGAAGGCATTCTTTACCTCCATTACTCCTTTCCAAAAATGAGAGTATCTAGCTTTAGCTTTGACTTGTGACAAGGTTTTCTTACTTAAGTACTTCTTTCTAATGATATCTTGCCAATAACCATTGCCATTTTCTAACCTCTACAACCATTTGCCTAAAAGAGCTAGATTCATGACTTTCAAATCAAGGACACCTAAACCCCCTTGTGACTTAGGCAAACAAACCACTGGCCAACTAACCAAGTGGTATTTCTTTTTGCCCCCATCAGAGTTTCAAAGAAATCTTGATCTACAACAATCCATCTTCTTCCTAACACCCACAGGTAATTTGTAAAATGACATCATATACAAAGGTAGACTACTTAAAGAAGGATTTATAAGCACCAATCTCCCTTCCAAAGTTAGTAACTTCCCTTGCCAACCACTCAATTTATGCTCAAATTTGTCCTCAACATGTTTCCAATACAGATTTCTCACTTTTTTTCCTATCCACAGTAATCCCTAAATACTTAAGAGGTAATCCAACCCCCCCCCCCTCCTCTGCAAGTAAAGATTTCCTTATAGATTTCCTGCTTAATACCTGCTGACCCAATGAAAAAAAAAACCTCACTTTTATGAAAATTTATTATTTTTGGCACTCTCTTCATCATTCTGGATCAAGAAAATAGTGCCATCAGCATATTGTAGGATAGCAGTCCCATCAATTGACAAGTGAGAATTTAGGCTTTTAATCAACCCCAAATCCTGAGCTTGCCTAATGAGATGAGCTAGATCAATATCAGCTACAAGATCAAACAACAGTGGTGACAAAAGATCACCCTGCCTAAGATCTTTAAAAATTCTAAAATAAGGCCCAATATCATCATTCACTTTAACACAAACTTTACCCCCACTAACCACATGCATGATCCAACCAGTCCACTTGGTTGGAAAACCTTTCAGCACAAGAGTTCTAAAGAGAAAGTTCCATTTCACTTTATCATAGGCCTTTTCAAAATCAACTTTGAATAAGATGCCAGACTGTTTTCTCCTATGTAATTCATGCAAAGTTTAAGCTTATCCGTCTTTCCTCGTCAGCTTAAGTTTTTAGATAAACTGGTTGGTATATGCAACTCAATACACACGACCTTCATGCTCGCTCTGCGTTCTTTACTTATGTCACAGGCAGCAAGTCGATCTGATGATCTGGCTTAATTAGAGTCACCAACCACCAAAAACCATCGATCTTCACGTCACGCTCGCCTAAATGTATCTCTTCCATGTTGCCTCGAAAAATCATTCATCGCAAAACTTCTGTTCCACATGTTTATTTACCATTCGAAGGATTAGCTGCATGCATCATACATAAGTCTACAATTGTTAGTGGTATCTTTCCCCATGGTTATACATCTTTGTAAAAACTATACTGCAGAATTAG
Source organism: Phyllostachys edulis (assembly GCA_036346405.1). Taxonomy (NCBI): domain Eukaryota; kingdom Viridiplantae; phylum Streptophyta; class Magnoliopsida; order Poales; family Poaceae; genus Phyllostachys; species Phyllostachys edulis. Next base: position 61,278,412 of record CM070560.1, on the reverse strand, counting down.
AGTTGCGATAACATTTCTACTTGTGAGGCAAGGAAAAACCTATTTGTGCCATGTTCCATGACCGCATACATTCTGAGTGGAGAGAGAGAGAGTACTAGCTAGGCAGTGCAAATTTTCGTCGGAGTAAAAGAAATATCGAGCAACGCAACGCAATGAAAAATTGCAAATATGCAATGCGGTTGTGGTTGAAGAATCATATCACGCGGCTGGCTAGCAGTCCACTTACTGTACAGCACCCAGGGCCAGGCCCCACAAGTAGGAGGAGGGTCTCCAACTATATAAACCTGAGCCCATGGCCAAGGCCAACCACGCATGCAGTGGTAGTAGCATTAGCATCTCTCTCTAGCTAGCTTCTCTTGTGTCACAAGGGAAGGAAGAAGTAGGAAAGAGATTTAGTTTGGCTTCTTCTCTCTCTCTCTTAGAGTCTAGAGAGAAGAACAGAGCTAGATCACTTTGAGCTAGCTGGGTCGTTCTCCATCGGTCTAGCTTGTCTCTCTCCTCTTCCTATCCTTCTCACTAACTAACAATGGCAGGAGGGTTCTTGTCCATGGCACACCCGGCGATCACCCTCTCCGGTGTTGCAGGTAAAAATGCCATGGCCAAGTACATCGCATGCGCTTCACTTTGGTGGTTTGGCCCATGCTTATTTCCTTCCTTCGTGTTGCATTGTCCTTGGATGGACATGCATGAATGATGAATTGCGCCTTTTCGATCTTCCTAGCTCTCCTATTTTCTTTTGTCTTTCCCATCACTTTTCGTGGTTTCTTTAATTTGATGTGTTGTACGTCCTGCTGCTAGATTTTGGGTACCTACAAGATTTTCATTTTTTTTAACTTTTCGATCTCCTTAATTTCTAAGTGGTTAATCGAATTAAGCTTGTTGTTTCCTGTCTATATTAGCCCTTGCTTTTTTGTCTACTCCATTGCACTACTGTACAGCACACACCTTTGGCGCTTCTAGGAATGCAGCTCATACATGACAACAGCCAATCTTTTCATCTTTTTTCCCTCCTCCTTGATCAGCTTTCTGTCTCCATTGACCTACCTTTTCTTATTTAGCAGTGAATATCCTAGTGCAGGCAGATCACGCATAGAGCAGGAAGCACCTCCAAAACCTAACACCTGCTAGAACATGCTGAGTTGCTGACCCCACACACACACACACACACACACATACATACATTGCATCGCCTGGATAGCAAGTTTTCAGTTAAGGATTGATATGTGTGTATATCCTAAGACTCCATTGTGCATTTAACAAAGCATTAATATATATTACCAACAGCTCACCAATTCACCATGCACTCTACCTCTCAAATTAGCACTGCTACCATATTCCCCTTCTTGAAATGGCGATTGGTTGAGCAGTGAGGGAGGCGTATGTCTGCAGTTCTGCACCGTCTCCTTGCCATTGCACCGTCAGTGTCAATAAATAAAGACACGTACGCCATACAGTAGTAGTAGATCACTAGCTAGGTAGTATGTATTCCTAAAAAACGTACCATTAAATATTCTACCAAAAAAAAACCTTGTGCTCTGCTCTGCATATGTGTACACATATATATACGTGCCGTTTTAATTTCTTAACCTAACACGCATTGGACACATCTGTGTGCGTACGTGTGTGAATGAGCTGAAAGAATGAATGTTACTGACAAACGGTGTCCTTTTCTTTTTCTTTTTTTCTGCAGGAAACATCATATCCTTCCTGGTGTTCCTTGCACCAGTGTAAGTCCACACTGTCCCTGTCACGCGTCATTTCAGATTCGGTCTCTGTCACCTCGATCGATACATCAATCGTCTAGTAGATATAGCTGGTTGCAATCTTTGACTGGCTCTGACTGATGGAGCCATCGATGGGCAATTAACATGGTCTGATGATCTGATCTGGTGTGCATGGGTGCAGCACGACGTTCCTGCAGGTGTACCGGAAGAAGTCGACGGGCGGGTTCAGCTCGGTGCCGTACGTGGTGGCGCTCTTCAGCTCGGTGCTGTGGATCTTCTACGCGCTGGTCAAGACCAACTCCAAGCCGCTGCTCACCATCAACGCCTTCGGCTGCGGCATCGAGGCCGCCTACATCCTCATGTACCTCGTCTACGCCCCCAGGAAGGCCAAGCTGAGGACCCTCGCCTACTTCCTGCTGCTGGACGTGACAGCCTTCGCGCTCGTCGTCGTCGTCACCCTCTACCTCGTCGCCAAGCCCAACCAGGTTAAGTTCCTGGGCAGCGTCTGCCTCGCCTTCTCCATGGCCGTCTTCGTCGCGCCGCTCAGCATCATCGTCAAGGTGGTCAAGACCAAGAGCGTCGAGTTCATGCCCTTCAGCCTCTCCTTCTTCCTCACCCTGAGCGCCGTCGCCTGGTTCTGCTACGGCCTCTTCACCAAGGACCCCTATGTCATGGTAATTACGATTTAACGCAGGCACTGGCATGGCTTGCATCTTAGCTAGATCTCTGGCCCTTGTGTTAATTAACTCTTGATTGTGAATTTTATTCAGTACCCCAACGTTGGCGGCTTCTTCTTCAGCTGCATCCAGATGGCGCTATACTTCTGGTACAGGAAGCCCAAGAGCGCCGACGGCGCCGTGCTGCCGACGACGATCGACAACATCGCCCTGGTCACCACCGAGCTGGGGGAGGTGATCGAGCTGCCCGCCCACACCGTCGCCCTCCTCTCCGTGAGCCCGATCCCGCTCCTCGGCATGCACAAGATCGAGCTGCTGGCGGCGGAGCAGCCCGACGCCATGGACAAGGAGCACAAGGCGGAGGCCAAGGACGTCTAGATCAACAAGCCGGAGGTCATCGAGATCGTCACCGCCGTGTGAGATGGACAAGTAGTGGTGATCGTACGTACGTGCATGTGTGTGTGTGTGTGGATCGATCTTTAGTATATTATTGGATTGTGTTGTGGTATTAGCTGCTAGTTACGTTCAGCTGCCGAGTGCCTCTCTCCCCCCTAATTAGTAGTTTGGTTGGTGTTAATAAGACGAGCTACTATGCATGTGTGTGCTCTGTGCTCTGCTAGTACGTTGCAGTCTCATCATGGTCCTTAATCTGGTGTGTACGTAACGCAGTATCAGTTAATGGGGAGATTGTAACAGGGCATTGCAGGTTCTTTAATTAATTATTAATTTAGCAGTCTCTTTCAACTTATTCTACTTGCTGGCTCAACTAAAGATGATTGATTCATCTATATATAGATGGCACGCTCCTCCACAACATGATTCATGGTCCAGGTCGTGTCACTTGCTTAATTACCAACGAGTGTAAGAACACTTCTGTAATTATACTACATAGTACAGCTAGCTGGTCTCTCCTGTTTCTTTTTAACAAATTAATATCTGTAAAAAGTCAGACTAAGAGAGAGACTAGAGATGGAGCGTGGGGTGGGGGAGGTGAAAAAAGATCAGTTGAAAGCTGCTGCAAAGTGAACGGAAGTGGTGGACTTGCTGTAGTGAACAGTTGAAATATTGTGAGGTTATGAGCCCAGGACGTACACGGAGTACTGTCCTGCCGAGGGAAAAGAGAAGATGCTGCCCCGCAGAAACGAGAAATCTTGATCGTTCCTCTTCCTCGAGGGATAAAAGTGCAAGGGTGTGATTGTGCTGGGACTGTTCGGATCTTCCAGTGCGTAGAGCACGGTGTCGGCTGCTGCTCCCTCCAAAAGCGAAAAATGAGGTACATCTATCGAGTAATATGATTGGAATCTAGCGCACTCCGCGCGTTCGATCGGTTGTGTGGTGAAGTGGCCGAGGAGTGGGCACACTGCCTGCCGCCTTCCGTTCCGCCTCACTGCCGTGCCGTCCGCCCTCTGTCAGGGCGTCGCGCGGGCCGCGAAAATCACCGCACTGCGGGGAGGGGTAGATCCGCGGGCGCGAGAGGCCCACCCATTCCGCGGCCTGGTGGAAGCTCAATGCTCCTAGATTTCACACATTGCTAGGGATATCCTACCAATTCCAATATCTACAGTTGCCTCTGAGTCAGCCTTCAGCACCGGTGGCCGTGTGCTTGATTCATTTAGGAACTCATTAACTCCGCAAATTGTGCAAGCCTTAATATGTGTGCAAGATTTGTTGATAGCAGCCTCTAACACCTATCAATGTGGAGGAAGATCTGGAAGAGCTAGACAAATTTGAAGCAGGTATCATTTCAAATAAAATCATTTCTTTGGCTTACATATTTGCTGTTTTATGTCTAAGTTGCTTGATATTGCTAACTTTCAGAATTAGCAAGCTCGCGGAAATCACCTTCTTCGGGGCATTCTGGTACAGGTCCTTCATCTTCAATACCTTATATAGCAATTTGAGATAGTAAACAAGATGTCTTATATTCTGGTCTTTCACCTTTTGTGTGCATGACAACTTGCTTGATTGTTATTGTGCAGTTTTGGTGGGTAGCGTCAGCAAACATTTGGTGGGAAGCCGCCAAATTTCCAAGCATTAAAACATCTTGCTTTTAAGAAAGTAGTAGATGTTAGGGAAAATTGGCTACAAGGCACTGCAATTTTGCGTCTTTCGCTGGTGGACATTCAAAAAACGTGATTACACCAAAACATACTGTAAAAACGTGTAATTTTGCTGTAGAATATCGATGCAACTATTTTATTATTTATAGGTCAGAGGGGAGAGAGAAAGCATGCGAATTGTCTATTTTGCCCTTTCTCCTTCTGCTCTCTTCTTTTTCCCCTTTCTCTTCTTTCTTCCTCTTCTCTTCCTACCCAGCGCACGGGCGTCTGGCCGGCTCCACGCCGCACATGGGCATGGCCCCTTCTCCTCCTCTCCGGCTGCCGCCTCTGGTCCCCCCTGGGTCCACGCCTACTAGTGCCTTAGCCCGCTCCCCTGCACCGCGTCGTGGAGCCCGCCCGCATGCCCTAGCGGCTTGGCTCTAGTGCTTGTGCGCCACACTCACCTCTGCTCGCCCGGCTCACGCCCGCCTCGGCTCCTCTCGCCACCCGCCCTGTGCCCCCCATAAGCCGCCGCCGCTCTCTCTCTGGCTCGAACAAGATGATGCTGCTTGCCCATGCCTCTACCTCCTGGCTCTACTCATATGGCTATTGGCTTCCTTTTCCCTTACTTTCTCTTCTATGGTAACTTTGGTTTGGATGTGTTTGCTTGATGCTTGCTGATGCTTGATGCTTACGGTTCACTGATGCATGCTGATGCTTGATGCTTACGGTTTGCCTGGAGAGAAGAAATGAGGACAATTAGTGTTAAGTGCAATTAGTTAGCCGTTAATAATTCATTAGTATTTTGTATGAAATGTAGGTCCAAAGCCATTAGAATTGCAATTAGAGCTACCAAGCCAAGATCTTATGGTGATTGAACCGCACCAATCGAGTCGAACCTTTGCGCATTGAGGGCATTAAGGATATTTTACAAAGTTTCTCTCTCCTAATCACTCGGTATATTATTTTAATGAGAGGAGTATCTAACAGCAAAATTATATATTTTTACAATGTCATTTGGCGAAACCACGTTTTTTATATGTCCGTTGACAAAGGACGTAAAATTACAGTGCTCTGTAGCTAATTTTCCCTACATGTTATAGAATAAAATGCGCTGCTTTACATCATTTACATACATGTTTTCTATGGTATGCGGGACTTCCGTGAACTTCAGTGCAAAGTTCTATATTGCCGTGTGTATGTATGTCTGTTAAAGCAAGGTTGAGCGGTTGAAGTCAAATATTGCATCATATTTTATACTACAATATCAGTATTTCTTGTATTATATTACACATTATATTACCGCGTATAATATTAGTAGAGCCGAATAAACTGACCAAAATATTATTGGTCAATTAGGTTCAGTTTCTATTTTCAATTTGATTAATTTGGTTTTGAAATCTATGAAACCGAAATAAATAATTCGGCCTAAAAATTCCCATAGCCAGTCAAACTGACCGAATGATCAGCCCTAGCTAGTAGAGCATTCTGGGGCGGAACTGTCAATGAGCATGGGTTGAGCACAAACACTGGATCTACTTGGCCTTAGTTATTTCTGGTTTGCAGATGATTCAACAAGAATGATTAGTGCATGCAACTAAACTTCTCGTGTCCCTGGTCGCACATGGGCCCAAATGTTTACCTGTTGGGCCTCTAGTGGGCCCGAGATTCTGACTGGATGGGCCTTCCTTGAGCCTAACCACGCCTCTTATGGGCCGTATTTGAGCCCAGATGTTATTTAAATTCCGAATCTGAAATTCAAGCTCAAAGTTTCCATCGTCTCAATTCGAATCTCCTCGCCATTTTCCATATTCAAATTTTGACATTTGAAATTTCCTGGCATTTTCTTTCCTTTTCCTTTTCTTTCTTTCTTCTTTCATTTCCTTTCCTCCTCTGCCTGTGCTCCTAGCTGCCTGTCCTAATAGCCCTTGCGTGCCCGCCGCCCCCGCTCCTAGTGCAGCACCACCCTGGCAGCGCCTACCCCACACCACCCGTCGCCTGTCCCACGCCCACGCCGTGCGCGCCCATATCCTGCCCGTCGTGTTGCACGTTGCACGCCATGCCCTGCCAGCGCCCGCACGCCTAGTCACCACGTCGCTCCTCCCCTTCCTCCCCCTCTCTCCCTCTCTACTCCCCTTGGAGCTCAACACCGCCACTGTTTTCTCCATCCTCTCCTGGTCCAACAGCCACCCCTTCTCATCGTTCCCGCCGCTCCAGTGAAGTCCTCGAGTCTCCAAGCGCGTCACATCATGTTCCCGAGTATCTAGCACCCTTATGTGAAGTTAATTTGATTTTTGTGCAGCCATTTGACAGGAATCGAGTTTTTCCCAAAACCGATCTACATCGTCTTCCGTCGTCAATTTGTTAATTACCTCCGGTGAGCCAAAACCCAATCCTTTGCTACTACACGATCACCATCATCTACTCTACGTATTACATACCTCCGCTTGTCCAATGCATCGCCAAGGAAGTCCACCACCGAAGCACCCCATGTTTCCGATGCATGTCGTCGTTGCTAGCCTGATCCGAGCATCCTTTGGTCAAGTCGGCCGCACCTACGCATTCCTTGGGCCGAGACCATGCCCATGCTCACCTTATTTCTCCACGTTCCTCGTCGGAGCCTCACTACTACAAAAAAAAGGGCTAATACTGGACGTCTCATCACAGACGGTTGACCAAAACCGTCTGTATTACATGCAATCACAGACGGTTTTGGTTTAGAGACCGTTTGTGTTACTAGCTGCGCTAAAAATCGTCTGTGAAGAGGTAATATCACAGACAATTCATAATTAAAACCATCTGTAAAGTATCACAGATGGTTATTAACAATAACCGTCTGTGATAATTCTACATATCACAAATGGTTTTCAACAAACAACCATCTGTGAAACATTATAGACGGTTCTTAACAATAACCATCTGTGGTATTACTACATATCATAGACAGTTTTTTATTATAACCGTCTGTGATAATTGCAGACTTCACATATGGTTTTTAATTATAACCGTCTGTGATAATATCGCTACAGCTCCCCATTGAAGCCCGATGAGTTTCTTCATCGCCGATGCGTCTCTTCGTCGCATCAATGCCGTTTCGGCTCCCTGATGTGTCTCTTCGTTGCACGCTCCAAATTTATTCCTTGTTTTATAAAAAGAATCATCCGCCATCGAAGATGATCATCCCCACATATAACTCTACTACTTCTAAAAAACAAAAATGGCTGCCTCTTCTGTTTTCTTGTCGCCGGCATTGATGGCCTACCTGGCTGTACTGTATGAGCACCTCTCTGGCTGTAACTTGGTCGATGCTGCGGAAGAACACTGTTTCAACAGTGTCTTCACTCCTCTGTCTGAGGATTTGCCAGAGCAGGTGACAGCCACCTTCCACCGTCTTGACATCCTCCTCTACCGCGTCTTTCGAGTGATCTCCCACTTTCTGTGAGTTTACCGTGTCATCGACGTGGTCCTCCACAATGATGTTGCACATCTCCAGGAGGCTTGCCGTTACTTGGACTGCTTAATCGAGGCGGCGGGCGACCGAGACGACCAGGCCGAGACCCCTCAAGCAAGGGAAGAGAGCCTATGGGCTCAATTCTTCTTGATTCAACAGTCCGAGGGTCTTCGGGAGACACTCGAACGAGCGTGTCAGCGAGTGAACGCATTTTAGGCTTCATTCGATCACGAACGGTCCGACGCCGCCGCCGCCGCCTACGAAGTATTAAAGACGGAGATAGAAACCTACCTCCGTCACCAGAAAAACTTTGTTTATTTATAGGTTTCTACTTTTTTAAAATCTTTGTAAGAAACAACTGGCCGCGCTGTTTGGCCATATGAAAATTCCAAAATGAAAAAAAAAATCTGCTAAGTGAACGGTTCCATCCGCTGGGCGTATATTTCCTTCATCAAACATACCCCTCATCGAACATATGTGGAAGCAACAACATGAATCTAATATCTATCTATGAGAAGTACCTGATTGGCTGACGACAAATATGTCTGAATTATCTTTCGCTACTGCCACTGAGCATGTACCCCTCATTTGATTCAAATTCAGACATTCTTTTATCATATGACCTTCCTCGTCACATAGATAACATACATGTGTGCCCTTGCCCTTGCACTTCTTTTTGTGACTTTTGCTTTTGTGTGTAGCACCTACGGCAAACAATGCTTGATCACTCGAGGATGAAGATTCCGATAGCTCCTTCAAAGACTCAGCCTCCAATAGATATGCAATTGCCTCCTTAAAGTTGAGAGTGCTTTTCTCGACGAGAATATTCATCACCAATTGCTTTTATGATGGTGGTAGAGATGATGCCAATATGATGACCTTGTCATTCTCCTCAATTTTCTCATTCACACTAGTCAGTTGTATGATAAACTTGTTGAAGACATTGAGATGGTCAACGAATTGTGTGCCTTCCTCCATGCACAACCTATAAAGTTGCCACTTCAACACCCACTGGTTTATCAACGATTTCTCAATATATAATTTTTCTAAGTCACTCCATAATTTATTCAATGAATTCTCCTTAACCACCGAGTATTTTACCTCATCGGAGAGACATAGAAGGATTGTACTAGCAGCCTTTGGCTCCATCACCTTCCAGTCCTTTTCGATTTGTCGCCTTCAAGAGCATAGATTAACCCTTTTCTAAACAAGGACATCATTCACCACATATTGCCACATGCTGAAATTTTCCCCATCGTCAAATTTCTCCACTTGATTCCACATCGTCAACATCGATCTTGATTTTGTGCTACCTGACGCTTGACGACATTCTCGCAAATCAGATTAATCTAGTGTTGGCTTTGATACCACTTATTATACTATGATATCACTCCTTATACGCAACAGCCCCCGGGTCAGAGTTTATGAGATACAACACGAGCATGCACAGTATAAAAACGAAGTAGATGAATCTCATAAAGAGAACTGAGATAACGACGACGAAACAACCATGATGAGAGAGAAAGATTTGGCGATGCCAATCGCAAATTCCTAAAGTACGACCTCAAAAGGAGTTGTCGGTGTTTTACAACTGAAGTTACGTAATGATTGTTTGATTCGGGGAGTCTCCAAGACTCAAATCACACAGAGAGAATGATACAAGGATTTTTATACAGGTTCAGACCTTCTCTGGAGAGAATAACAACCCTACTCCTGTATGGATATATTGAGTATACTGGTTTACAAATCAAGAGAAAGACTCAAGCGTGATGCCTTGTGTTCCTAATTGCCCTCCCCCCTCTTCTCCTGATGATTTCGCCTTTTATACAATACTCGAAGTGGGCTGCCGTTTCTCCAGTCCAAAGAGCGCCTCAATGCTTCAGATGATAGAGCCGTTACTGGATATTATTATGAGAGTAGTAATGTTCCCACGTTGCTAGGCAGTTATTACTAGGACAGAGAGTTAAATCATGCTATTATTATAGAGAATAACAACGCAATTAACTGCCCATATCTCCATATCTTTAGATATGGTGCAGAAGATTCCCTGATCGACTAGGCCCACACGTTTGTAAGCCTCATCGACTAGGGACTGGTCGTAGAAGAGCTTACGACCAGGGGATGGTCGTAGAATAACTTACGACCATGAGCTAGTCGTAGAAAGACTTATGAGTATGTGGTGGTCGTAGAAGGACTTACGACCACCGGGTGGTCGTAGAATAACTTACGACCTCCAGCTTCTCCCTTATGAAATATAAGGGATATACTAAGAACCGTATGACAGTATTATTATCCATAATAAGAATTACAGATAAATAATTAAATAAGGATTATTAGAGCCTCGTCATCTAGCCCCCCCCCAGCTTCATGTGAAAATAACTTACTTAGAAAAGGAGTTGTAGATGATCTTACGACCAGTAGATGGTCGTATAATGGTGGTCGAAGGAAAAGCTTTTCGACCGGTATTTCATTTGATCAGAAATAGATTTTGTCAAGAAAGGTGTTGGAAATCTTGCGACCTACAAGGTGGTCGTAGAAGATCTTACGACCACAAGGTGATCGCAGTACTGTAATCGAAAGTAAAACATTTTCAACTGCTGTTTCATTTGACCAGAAATAGACTTGGTCAAGAAAGTAATTTTGCTTGAGGTGTAAAGACAGACTCGGTTTTCTCGAGCAGACAAATTAAAGAATCTCAATCGACTCTCATAGACCTGTCTGTTGGAGCGATTCCCGAAGAGGTGGCAACTGTAGGGTTGCCACGTCTTTAACTCAAGCGCGTGGTTAAAAAAACTTACTGTAGGTGAGACTTAGGGTTTTTTTAGCTTTCCCCAGATCACTTCGACTGTTCATCAAGTTCTTGCATTCTCCACCGTTGACCAAATCGTACGTCCTCCTAAAAACTTTCCAAATCTAAATCTCACTTTCTTGAGAAAAATGGCCAAAGCTGCTTTCTAGTGGCCCAAATCGAATATGGATCTGACCAAGATGAAGGCCTTGGTCGTCGCCGAGAAGATCCCGAAGAGGGAGTTTGTCAAGTGGATTGAGGCTGTTGGGCAACATTGGCGGTCGGGGGAAATTGGACAGATTCCCGTCTTCCAAGCGTACTGTGAGTGTGGCCTTCAATTGCTTGCTCACCCTTTCTTCACACTCGTACTCGAACACTTCGGGGTGGAGTTGGTGAACCTCATTCCCAATTCCATCACTTTGTTGGGCGTGTTTGTTTACTTGTGCGAGGCCTACCTAGGGATTCTGGCTGACTTGGAGTTGTTCCAGTACTTCTACGGGATGACCAGGCTAGCGGGAATCACCGGAAGCTGTAGTCTGAAGCTCCACGACGGGAAGTCGAAAGAGTACATTCAAATGTTCAACCGGTCGTCGTGGCTGGGATGGAAGAAGAGGTGCTTCTACTGGGATATGACCAGTGAAGATAGGCTCTCCTTCGCTGGAAATCCGGCCGAGAAGATTGCTTCCTGGGATTCGACTCCCAAGGATCTCGGCTGGATCGCCCCTTTCATTCCAGCCATCAAAGACTTGAAGGAAGAGGGTCTCACTAGATGGCACGTGGTGAAAATTTTTATCATGCACCACATTAGCCCTCTGAAGAAGAAGGCTCATCCCATGTGGAGGTACTCGGGGCCGCAAGACCCGACCAGAGATTACGAGAAGGGTAAGTAAGTTTTCAATCTTAGCCTTCTTTCTGCTGATTTCGATCTTGGCTATTGAAAGTTTACTTACTCCTACAGATCTCTCACAAGCGAAAATTGACGCTCGAGTCAAGCTCATTTGTGAAATCCCCACCACCCAATGTGGTGGCTCCTCAAATCCTGGCAGTCCTATTCGTAGAGGATAAGATGGAGCGCCTAAAGGTAATCAATTATTGATTTCATCTTTAGGATCTTATAATCGTAGAAAAACTTACAACTTGTACTGGTCGTAGAAAAACTTACGAAACTTACGACCATAGGATCGTCGTAGAAAAACTTACGACTAGGTACTGGTCATAGAAAGACTTACGACTAGGGGATTGTCGTAGAAAAACTTATGACTACTTAGTAAAATTTCTTTTTCTGACTTCTACATAAAGTAGGCATAGAAGACTGTCGAGACGATGAAGAGGTCGAACTAATGGTCATCAACAATGTGGCAGAGCAAGTCGAGACTCCTTTGGCCAAAAAGCGTCGTCTTGTGAAAGTAGCCGACAAGGAAGGCGTAAGTTCAATCTCTGCTGCTCTGACCTGGCCCTTTGCAAAATTTACTGTAGACATGGCTGCTGTAGAGAAGGCAAAGGCGGCTGAAGCACTCAAACGCAAAGCCCCCAAGATCAAGCTACCCTTCTACTACGACTTTCGAAGTTTCTGCCTCCCGTGGCTTTGTCAAACAAAAAAAAAGAGAATTGAAAGAATTTTATGTCTTTTGTGAAGGAAATCGTTGCATCAGTAGTGCCTGTGGTCGAGGGCAGCACTGCCCTTAAGGTGGTCGAGACTGGTCTCGGCCATCAAGAGAACCAAAAGGCTCGAGGAGCGGTAGTGCTCGCTCAAGACTCACGACCAGACGTGGTCGTGGCTGGTCCCATTCCTCAACTCGAGTTTCGACCAGACGTGGTCAAAGAGAAGAAGTCGAAGAAATCTTCTTTGGGGAAAGTTTTTTCCAAATTCAAGATCAAATCCGGGATACGAAAGTATGTAAAAAGACAAAAGTGTAAGAACATCATTTATCTTTTGCTTTTTTTATCATTTAACGTGTTTTCCTTTGTGTGATCTTAGCCTGACTCCTTCAACCCTCAAGGACATTCCTGTCGAGGAATCCACTGCTATTTCTCCTGCAAACGGAGAAATGACAATGACGGTGGCCGAAGGGTGAAAGCATCTAGGCCCCTAAAAATTGTTTTGGTAATTAACGACAATATGTGAATATGGGATTAACGTAATTATTGAGTATGTACAAGGTTAAGTCCCATTGGCGCTCTTGATGATCAGGAATTGCACGCGAAAGGTTTACATGAAGTTCTTTTGACTCAAAGGCAAGGTAAAATAGTCTAGGACTTTTTTCTTTTTACCGGTTTTAGGCGAATTGGTTGGAAGACCGGATTATAGGCTAGACAGCCGTACTATTAAGAGGGTGCAAGAATTGAGTACCTTGAAAGTGAACGATGCCACAACTGCTCAAATCTTAATTGGTTTAATCGTGGTTTTGCTTTTAGTTTTGCCTCAAGTAAAATTTATTGTTTTTCCTTTGAGGCCGGACTGACCGACGTTACCTGGCCGGACTGACCGCATTGCCGGACCAAAACGGCGGTCAACATTTTCGATGAGGTGCTATTTTACGGTTTTGCTAAAACCTCGGCGGGACCGACCGACAATTTTTGCGGATTGACCGCACCGGTGCAGGGGCGCCGACTTTTCTGAAAAGGTTTTTAGTGAAAATGCCAGTAGGATCGACGCATGAGTTTTGTCGGGATGACCGCACCCCAGTCCGGGCGCGTCGACTTTTTCGAGTGTTCCTAAACGAATCGTTTTTACAGAGGTCGGATGACGCGTGCTTGCTGCGGTGGACCGGACCCTCTATGAACGGCTCTATTTGATGCATTAAATGCGTAACGATCGTTATTACCGAGGCCGGACGGATGACCGCACCTTTGCTCATGGGTGGCCTGGCTCATCAAAAATTGAGAATTTCGTGTCCAACGGCTAGTGGAGTGGGTGGAGGCTATAAATACCTCCCCCACTGCCACTAGAAATGTTGTTGAGCCTCATTTAACATCTCTTGAGCCCTTTGCATTGTTTCCTACTCTTTGAGAGCATTCATTTCCATTTGCAAAGGTAGTTGAGGTCTTTCCAAGAGCATTCATTGTGTTTGATAAATTGTGGCATTTAGAGCGCTTTCAAGTGAAGAATTCTTGCTCTATTACTCTTGGAGATTGTCGTCTCCTAGACGGTTTGGAGTTGGGTTCGGTGATCTTCTCAAAGGAGATTGTGAGAAGGCCCGGGTATTTGTGAAGGTTGGAGCTCGCCTATCCGGAGAGGAAAAGAGCTACCTCTAGTGATCGAGGAAAGACTTAATTCGTGGAGCCGGCTTGAATTGATCAAGCTCCCTCAACGTGGATTAGTGAAGACCGGCAAGTCTTCGATACCACGGGAAAAACTTCCTTGTGTCATTGTGGTTATTTCTAGTCTTTACATTTCCGCACTTATAATTCTAGCTTGTCTATTGTGATAAATTGCTTAGCTAGAATCATATCTTGTTTAGTCTAAGTAAATAATTGGATAAACTTGTTAATTTGCTAAGAAGTTTAAAAACCTCCTATTCACCCCCCTCTAGTCGGTTATCCTTGATCCCACAAAGGGTCGTCCACCGTCCGAGTGGTGGAAGAGGTCGTTGCTGCCGAAGCAACTACGACCACAGGAGTGGTCGTAGAGGCCGAGGCGAAGTCGGCGCATGATGCAGCGGAGGCATCAGGCCAAGGCGGTGAATCGTTGGGCCACCGCACCGGGAAGGAAGTCACCGTAGACGTTCCTCCCAGTCCCCAAGAAGGAGCTGCCGTCACCGAATCAGAAGAAGAAGAATATGTCAACTTCTTTTCTGAGTTCTTCAGCCTGGCTTCCATTGTGGAGTCTTCTGCTTTCAAGTCTCGTAACCGAGTTTCCCACCCCAAGGACATTCATAACAGGGGGAATGTTTTCGATGACGAGTGTCTCGAAAAGGTGTGGTGGAATCGAGTTAAAGAGCTTGATGAACTGAAGAATCCTACAAGCATACTCTCCATGTTTGCTCGAACGAGCATTAATGTAAGTGCTTGTTACCCAATATTTATATATGTGGATTTTCTCATTTCTCACTGTCTTTCTTTATGCAGAGAGCTCTAGAGCAAATTATCACCATTGCAAAGTACAACCGACAACTTGTGCAGCTGCGACAGGAGAAAACGGAACTCTGCGAGCAGGCAGAGAGATGGTAAGTAACTACTACTCGTAGTCATTTATGTTTCGACCACTTACACAGTGCTTATGGGGATTGTCGTAGAAGAACTTACGACTAGGTAATGGTCATAGAAGAACTTATGACTAGAGGTTTGTCGTAGAAAAACTTACGACTAGGTATTGCTTGTAGAAGAACTTACGACCAGAGGATTATCATAGAAAAACTTATGACTGGTTGTTCTATTCTCATGTCTACTCTTTTTCTCTGTAGGTTCAAAAGCGACGAGAAGACCATGGCTGATTCGCTCGACTATGAGAAAGTCGAGACGAAAAAGCTAAAGGAAGAGAAAGAAGCTTTTCTGAAGAAGCTTCGGGAGGCAAACTCTGCAATTGAAAAGTTGCAGGGACTAATAAACGGTAAGTGTTGAACTTAAAACCGCTTATAACCTTCTTTTCTTTTTCTAACTCTTATTCTTTTTCAGAAAAAGAGGTCGAAATAGGGAAGCTCGAAACCGAGGTCAAAGAAAAGACTATGGTTGTTCACGAGATTTTCCGTGTCACCAAAGAAAAAGATCAGGAGGCCAAGTCGTGGGAGGAGCGTTATATAAAGAGCACTGCCTCTCATGACGATGAAGTCAAGAAGTTGGATTCCCGACTAGCAGGTAAGCAAGTCTTTACCTGCGACCGGTTTTGTTTTTCTTTTGGGGTCATTTTATCTAACTAGTCTTATTCTTTTCAGAGCAAGCAGTCGAAATAAAACGACTCTGTGAGGCTTTGACTTGTAATCAGGAGTAGATGAAGTCGATGAAGGTCAACCTTAAAGACAATATTTCTCTCTTGAACAATGTACTCGGTGAGCTACGTGTTGAGGAGATCACTCCTCGTGAAGACACGATGATTTCTCACACGAGTACCATTGGTGAACAAGTTGGGACTTTGCAAGAGTTGATGACCACTCTGAAGACTAACCAAGCTGATTCGATAAAAGAAGTGGTCGAAGAGGGAATAAGTTTTGTTCTGGCAAAACTTAAAGCTCATGACCCCCAGTCATAATCTACAACCAATCAAAGCTGACTTCGACTTCTCTGAAGCTGAAGCAGAGCGGTTGATGAAAGATATGCAGTCGATCAGGAAGGAACTCATAGAGGAGATACAAATAGGGTCTCCCTTGTCAGAGTAGTTTGTAATACAAACCTATAAAGACAAGTTTTTGTTGTTGATATATATGATCATTTCTTCATCCTGCAAATCATCTTGTCGAGTAGTTAGTAACTCATAAGATAATGAATGGAAAAGGAAATTAAGACTAAGAATTGAAGTCATATTAATAACTTTATCCTAGCTCCCAACTATTCTCTTAGTTTATTTAGATAAACTAAGTAAATAGTATGAAATAAGTTTTCTTGAAAAATAGAGAGGTTTAGCTAACTTATAGTTTTCGATCACGATTATCATGCACTGGTCGAAAGATTAGGAACGAGTCGACACTAGGAAGTTCCTTCTAGCGGGCAGGACCACGTGCAGAAAGGAAAGGCTTCGACTAGCTGATGTTACCTTCTCCGACCAGATTAATCAAATCAAGAACGGTAACTTGAGTTAGACAAACGTCTGGAGTACCTTAAAAATTCGTCCAACTTATTCCAATGCACTCGTTAGGTTCGCTTTGGTAGCAAGAGTTAGAAACAAGACGACGCTAGGAAGTTCCTTCTAATAGGTAGAACCACGTGCAGAGAGGAAAGACTTCGACTAGGTGTTGTGTCTTCCTCCGACAAGTTGAAACGAAATGAGTTTACCAAAAGTAGTTGAGCAAATTACAAAAGTGTGCTCTGCTTAGAGTATTTTTCAAAATGAATGAAGAAACAAACTAAGGTGATAAGAGTTGGCTTTGAAAATATTTCAAGCATGTGTATTGAAGCCGAGCTCTTTGTGTTGGCAGCAAAAGGGAGGAACGAGTCGACACTAGGAAGTTCGTTCTAGTGGGCAAGACCACGTGCAGAAAGAAAAAGCTTTGACTAGGTAATGTTACCATCCTTTTGACTAGTGTAAAGATAGACTGGGTACTAGTCGTAGAATGACTTATGACCATGGTATTGTCGTTGAAAAGCTTACGACTAGGCACTGGTCGTAGGGAGACCTACGACTAGGGAATGGTCGAAAAATTGTCAAAGCGCTACTCAAGTTAAGATAATAAAGATAAAAAGAAAATGATGCTTTATTGTAGGGTTGGTCGGTTACACATAAAATTTACGTAACTGGTCGATGTTCTAAGAATTAGAGAGAATTCGGCCGTCTTCCATTGCTAGTCGTGACGAACACAGTCGCATAACCCGACCATTGTAAGGACCTTCCCACTTAGGGAAAAGCTTGTTCCGATTAGACTGGGATTGAATTTTCTTCAAAACCAAGTCACCTAGTAAGGCTGCGAGGTTGGACCTTACGATCGTAGTATTTGCATAGGGCTTGCTGGTAGACTGCTAAATGGATTAAGGCTTGGTTTCTCTTCTCTTCGAGCAGGTTGATGTCATTCGCTCGAAGTTGTTCCTGGATTGACTCAATGAAAGTCTTGACCCTTGTTGACCTGATCTTTAGTTCTGGTGGAATCATGGCTTCAACATCGAAAACTAGGAAAAAAAGGTGTTTCGCTTGTAGCCCGACTAGCAGTCATATGAACTGCCCATAATACTGAGGGTAATTCTTATACCCAAGCCCCCGAGCGCTTGACAAGCTAGTCGAAGACTTAAGTTTTGATTTCCTGCATTATTTGGCCATTCGCTCTTTCGACTGCCCCATTGCTTTGAGGATGGGTAACAGAGGCGTAAGACAGTTTGGTACCCAACTTGTCGTAAAATTCTTGGAATTTTGCGCTCGAAAATTGCTTACTATTGTCTGTGATTATTCGACTTGGGACCCCAAACCGAGTAATCACGCTTCTCATCATGAACCGCTTTCTTGCTTCGTTGTTATCCTAGTCACGTGTTAAACCCGATCCACTTTGTGAACGTATCAATAGCCACAAAAAGGAACTCGAAGCCACCTGGAGATTTTGGGAACTGTCCTAGGATATCGAGACAACAGATCGCAAAAGGCCAAGATAGAGGAATTGTTTGTAATGTCTGAGCCGGTTGGTGTATTTGCCTGCTATGAAACTGGAATTGTACACATTTCTTAACTAGCTCTTTGGCATCATAGAGAGTTGTTGGCCAGTAAAAACCTTGTCAAAAGGCCTTTTCGACCAGTATTCTGTAGGAAGCATGAGTTTCACAGATGCCCCCGTGTATGTCACGAAGGAGGTTTAGTCCTTCTTTATGCGATATGCATCGCATGAGTACCCCTTGAGTGCCTCGTTTATAGAGGACTCCTTCGACCAAAGTATGCATTTTGGCCTTTCGGGATAAGCGATCTGCCTCAGGATCATTATCGGGTATGGTACCCGTCTAAAGATACTCGTAGATGGGATTTATCCAGGTATCCTCGTATTCTAGAGAGGCTGTCTCAATAGGAGTTGTCTCTGGTGTGTCGACCAGAAACGATTTTTGGAGCTGCTCCAAGAAAACTCCTTTTAGTATTTGTGATCGGGAAGAAGCTATATAAGTAAGCTGGTCTATGAGGAAATTATCCTTTCGAGGGATAAATTATACCTCGAAACCGAAAAAAATATTTTTCAAGCTTTCGAACTTCCGATAAGTACCGAGACATAGTTGGGTTAGAGCACTGGTACTCTTTTCCAACCTGATTCACAACTAGTTGAGAGTCTCCTCTCACGAGTAGTCATCGAATCGCGAGCGCTTTCGCGACTCGTATGCCAGCCAGCAAACCTTCGTATTCTGTCACGTTGTTAGTGGCTTGAAAGTTTAATTGAATAGCATACTTTAAGGTCTCTTCGGTAGGAGATTCCAGGACCACCCTAGCTCCCGAGCCACTTAAAGTAAGTGACCCGTCAAAGTACATCATCCACTGGTCGTGGGTATCGTACTGGGGATCCTGAACAGGTTTAGGATTTGTTCATTCGGCGACAAAGTCTGCCAAGATCTGAGATTTAATGGCCGTTCGGGACACGAAACGAAGGTCGAACTCCCCAAGTTCTACTGACCATTTTTCCATGCATCCTCCTGCTTCCCTGTTCTAGAGGATCACTCCTAAGAGAAACCCAGACGACACAATTATCTTGTGCGCCTGAAAATAATGCCACAGTTTCCTCGAAGACATGAGGAGGCCATATAGAAGTTTTTGGACCTAAGGGTAACGCTCCTTAGACTCGTGCAAAATTTCACTTACGTAGTAAACTGGTCGTTGGACATTTTCACGCTCTACGACTAGTACTGCGCTCACTACCTGTGGCGTAGTAACTAGATAAATTAAGAGCGTCCCTTCTTATTTCGGAGAAACCAAAATAAGAGCACTCGTAAGATACCTCTTGACATCCTCAAAGGCAGCATTTGCCTCTTCTGACCACTCGTAACCCTCGTGCTTCCTTAGAAGTTTGAAAAAAGGTAGTCCTTTTTCTCTCAGTCATGCGATAAAACGACTTAAAACCGCCATGCAGCCTGTGAGTTTTTAGATTTCTTTTTTCATGGTTGGAGGGCGTATTTGCACGATGGCCTTTATTTTTTTTTGGGATTTGTTTCGATCCCTCGTGCAGAGACAAGGAATCCAAGTAATTTTTCTGAAGAGACTCCAAACACACACTTCTCAAAATTGAATTTCAGGTGGAGTTTCTTGAGGTTGCCAAATGTTTCTTGCAAGTCGGAAACATGATTAAGTCGCTTGATGCTTTTTACGACTAGATCGTCAACATAGGTTTCCAAATTTCAGACTAGTTGAGGTGAAAAAGTCGATTGCATCAAGCGTTGAAAAGTAGCGCCGTCATTTTTTAGACCAAATGGCACTTTGACATAACAAAATATTCCAAATGGAGTAATAAATGCAGTCTTTTCTTCATATTATACACACACATTGATCTGATGGTAGCCAGAATATGCATCTAGAAAACTTAATGTTTCACAACAAGTATTAGAATCAACCAACTAATCGATACGAGGTAAAGGAAAATCATCTTTTGGACAAGTTTTATTAAGATCAATGAAGTCTACACACATTCGCCATTTGCCATTAGACTTCTTAACCATTACAGGATTGGGCAACCACTCTGGGTGGTCGACTTCTCTTATAAAGTCTGCTTTAAGTAGCTTGTCCAATTTTGATCTTATAGCAACTCATCGATCAGAAGTAAATCTCCGTAATTTTTGTTTTACAGGTACTTTGTCAGACCGTAGAGCTAGCCTGTGCTTGATTACCATCCTAGGGACTCTAGGCATGTCGGATGCTTGCCACGTGAAGACATCTGCGTTTGTCTGGAGGAAAGTGACGAGGGCGTCTTCATTTTTGGGGTCGGAAGTATACTCGATGCGAACAGTCTTCGAGGGCTCCTCTGGATCCAGAAGAAACTCCTTGACCTGGTCGTTCGGTTTAAGTACAGCTTTAGGCTTCGACTGCTTGGTCGAAGGCTGCCCTTTGCTTTCTTCTCGAGTTGGTATTTGGCCAACCATCTCGAGGGATCGATGGTCACATATATGCGCCATCTTTTTATCACAATGAATTGTAATCACTCCTTTGGAACCTCGCATTTTAAGACATTGATACCCATAATGAGTAGTAATTAAGAATTTTACCAAAGTTGGTCGTTCGAGTATGGCATTATATGTCGTATTGAAATGGACTACATCAAAGGAGATCTTCTCTGTCCTGAAATTACTTGGAGAGCCAAATGTCAAAGGAAGATAAACTTGGCCAATAGGTTTGGCCGAAGACCCCAATACAATACCATGAAAAGAGTATCGCACTGGTCTTACCTTGGTCCTGAGTACTTGCATCTCGTCCAAGGTACTTATAAACAGAATGTTTGACGAGCTCCCACCATCAATAAACACTCGATTTACTTGACAGTTGTTGATGGTGGGCTCGACCATAATCAAAAAACGACCTGGTCGAGTAGAAGGGATTGGACATTCACTCTTCTCGAAAGAGATGGTGATTTCCGACCACTTCGGCAGTTTATTGACTAGAGGAGAGTCAATGGAGTTTACCTCACGTTCAACAGTCTTAAGCTGTCGCTTTGACTCGTATGCCGATGATCCTCCATAGATACGCTCAATGGTATGCTTAGGATCTTGGAATGGCATATCCTCGTCGTCGTCTGACTGCTTACGACTACTCGTTTGCCCTACATCCTCGAGAGTAGGAAGTGGTCATTTGCCGTTGTAGTAGTCCTCGAGTTTTTGTTGGAAAACTCAGCAGTTGCGAAGATCATGTCCTTCCTTTTTTATAGAAAGGGTACCACCTAGGCTTGTCGTTCTTCCACTCGGGGTGCTTACCTTTGCCTCGATCGGAGTATGGCTTGGAGCCTTGAGGCTTCTTATCGCTTACGACAAAGACTTCCTTAGAATTGCTAGCTTGAGGTTTTTGACCCTTCACCTTGTTCTTGGATTTCGTGGCCTTCTTATCCTTCTTCTTTGCCACTTTCGCCCGCCTCCTGAAGGATATTGTCATCTCGATCAATAGTGTTGTTCCACTTGACTGCTTTAGCAGCAGTCGCATATCGATCGACCATCTCAAAGAGCTCGACGACAGTAGCAAAGGGATTTAAAGCGATATCCTCTGTGATCCTTCTACTAAGGACTCCCTGCTTGAAAGCTCTGATAGTAGAAGAATCAGATACTTCAGGAATAGAATTTCGAATCTGACTGAAGCGTCGAATGAACTGGTGCAGAGTCTCGTGGTCGTTTTGTCTCATCCTATGCAGGTCGTCCTCTTTCCTAGGGCGATGGTAGGTGCCCTAGAAGTTGGTTAGTAGGAGGTCGCAGAGGTTCTTCCATGAATAAATCGACTCGAGTGACTGATTTAACAACCACGATCGAGCAGATCCCTAGAGCACAGTAGAAAGGTAATTTGCCATTACATGCTCTCCTCCTCCTACTGCTCGGACAACGGTCGTGTAGATCTGGAGGAATTCGATAGGGTTTTGAGATCCATCAAATTTCTCCATGTTCATTGGTCGAAACCGAGGCGGCCAGCGAACTGCTCGGAGATCAAGCGAGAAAGCCCGACATCCGGTAATGACTTCTTGACGCCTTCTTTGTGAAAAAGAAGGGTTGAAGTCACCAGATGATCG
Source organism: Phyllostachys edulis (assembly GCA_036346405.1). Classification (NCBI taxonomy): domain Eukaryota; kingdom Viridiplantae; phylum Streptophyta; class Magnoliopsida; order Poales; family Poaceae; genus Phyllostachys; species Phyllostachys edulis. The sequence goes on along the minus strand of CM070560.1, from coordinate 61,256,433 downwards.
TACACGATGATACCTGGTCGTAGGTGGACCCGACCTGTGGTAGGTCTTAATCTTACGAGGGAAATACTCCTCTTATTCCATCTGCTGTTTCAGATTTCTGAGTCGAAATGGTAAGCGATCATCTCTCCTGGGAGCTTGTTGATCATCAGGCGTTTGAGGAACTCTTCTTTGACTAGAGTGAATATCAGGAGAGCGTCGTGACCTGTTGTTGCGCCGATCTCCACGTGGTGAGTTGTTCGAGCGACTAGAAGCTAATGGAGTCATACCGCCACGACTTCTGGGTTGATGTCGGTGAGGGTGATCGAGTCTGGCCATTATGCTTCTAAGACTTTGTACGATCTCTTCAGCGAAGAGGTCGTAGCCAGGCGTTCGAGCAAGTTCCCGAGATGGGTTATTGAGAAGATCATTGATGCGCTGGAGTTTTTGTGCTTCCTCCGACTGATAGTGAATGTGCCCAGACAGATTTCTCTGGGCTGCAGTTCTTCTCTGTCGGGTTGTCTCAGGAACATCTATACCTGGTCCTTGAGTTTGCCTCAATGGAGTGCGAGTATTTTGATAATCTCCTTCACGCTCATCAGAGTGTTAACTATGTTCATCACCGGAGGTGTCCTCGTCATCACCACGAGGGGTCGCAGTGTGTGTTCGTCGAGAAGCATGCTCAGTCCTATCTCTAGGAGAGTGATCATTATCTGAGGGAAGAACAAAGACCTCCTGTTGATGATCTCCACTTGCGCTTGAGACCTCCTCGCTTGAGGAGTAGTCAAAAGACATCGTCTGGCGACTTGGAGCAAACCCCTCTAGGAAGGGGAATTCCGGGTTATAACCGTCTCCGTCCGTAGGTGAGCCCTACGATGGGATGGTCGAATTCACAGGAAAAGCATGCTCAACCACATCCTTTATGGGGCTAACCGGAGAGAGACGACCACAAGATGCTGGTGAAGCTCTGGAATGATGGCTTCCAGAACTTGTCGTGCCAGGTCGGACTGTCTTAGATGGACTTGACCATTTGGATGGAGAACCCTCGTCATGTTGTGAGCCTATCTTGGTACAGTCCTAATGGTGGTCGGATTGACCCTTCCCCTTTGGGGAAGCTGGTTCCTCGTTTGGACGTAACGTTGTGGGGGATAAGGGTCCCTCCTCAACTCCATCGATGGTATGGTCTCCTGGAGAGTGATCTCCGAAGGCAACATCACCATCGGATGATATAATACTCGGCTCGTAGTCGAAATTGGCATCCATGTTGATATCTGCGTAATTGGCCAAGCCAAACCAGTTCTCATCGTTCCACTCTCTTGCCATGGAAGTATTAGAGTTGGGAAAAAGCGAAGGAAACCTGATGACTAGAAGATCCCCACGGTCGGCGCAACCTGTTGGTGTTTTAGAACCGAACTTATGTAATGATTGTTTGATTTGGGGGGTCTCCAAGACTCAAATCACGAAAAGAGAATGACACAGATATTTTTATACAGGTATGGGCCTTCTCCGGAGAGAATAACAACCCTACTCCTGCATGGATATATTGAGTATGCTGGTTTACAAATCAAGAGAAAGGCTCAAGCGTGATGTTTTGTGTTCCTGATTGCCCTCCCCCCTCTTCTCCTGATGATTTCGCCTTTTTATACAGTACTCGAAGTGGGCTGCCGTTTCTCTTGTCCAAAGGGCATCTCAATCGTTACTGGAGATTATTATGGGAGTAGTAACGTTCCCACATTGCCAGGCAGTTATCACCAGGACAGAGAGTTAAATCATGCCATTATTATAGAGAATAACAGCGTAATTAACTGCCCATATCTTTAGATATGGTGCAGAAGGTTCCCTGATCGACTAGGCCTACATGTCTGTAAGCCCCATCGACTAGGGACTGGTCGTAGAAGAGCTTACGACCAGGAGATGGTCGTAGAATAACTTACAACCATGAGCTAGTCGTAGAAGGACTTACGACTATGTGGTGGTCGTAGAAGGACTTACGACCACGGGGTGGTCGTAGAATAACTTACAACCTCCAACTTCTCCCTTATGAAATATAAGGGGTATACCAAGAACCGTATGACAGTATTATTATCCATAATAAGAATTACAGATAAATAATTAAATGAGGATTATTAGATCCTCTTTAGGAGTATAAGTGATTGTCGCTCTCTCAGAACCCTCTCGGACCTCTTAGGACCCTCAAATCCTTGCCTTATACAAAAATCTAGTGCTAAAAAATAACCTAGCCTCTAATTGCTCCTATGATGGTGGTAGAGATGATGTCAATATGACGACCTTATTGTTCTCAATTTTCTCATCCACACTAGTCGGTTGTATGATAAGCTTGTTGAGACATTGAGATGATCAACGAACTGTTTGCCTTTCTCCATGCGCAACCTGTAAAGTTGCCACTTCAGCACCCACTGGTTACTTTGCGATTTTTCCATATATAATTCTTCTAAGTCACTCCATAATTTCTTCAGCGAATTCTCCTTAATCACCAGATACTTTATGTCATCAAAGAGACAAAGACGGGTTGTACTAACATCCTTCGGCTCCATCACCTTCCAGTCTTTTCTGATTTGTCCCCTTCGAGAGCATCGATTAACCCTTGTTGGACAAGAATACCATTCACTACACATTGTCACACGTTGAAATTTCCTCCACCGTCAAATTTCTCCACTTGATTCCACATCATCGACATCAATCTTGATTTGTACTACCTGACGCTTGCCGACCTTCTAGCAAATCAGATTAATCTAGCGTTGGCTCTGATACCACTTGTTATACTCTAATACCACTCCTTATGCGCAGTAGCCCTTGGATCGGATCAGAGTTTGTGAGATACAGCACGAGCGTGCATGATATCAAGAACGAAGTTGATAAATCTCATATAGAGAACTGATATAACGGTGACGAAACAACCATGATGAGAGAGAAAGATTTGACGAAACCAATCGCAAATTCCTTCAGCACGACATCAAAAGAGACAAGAGATTGTCGCTCTCTCACAACCCTCACGAACCTCTTAGGACCCTCGGATCCTTGCATTATATAAGAATCTAGTGCTAAAGAATAACCTAACATCTAATCCTCCTGTGCACCTCTACTATGGATGAGTTTCTTGCTTAGTTGCTTCTTGCTTACTTGCTTTGATTTATATGATCACCCATCATGGCTTTATATAGTGCCCCTGATCCTCCTCAAAAAATAAGTGTGAATCATACTCTAAAGAGAAGTAGGAATCATAATCCTATTAGAATTCATGGTTTTCTTGTAACACACATAAGTCCTAGTAGATTAGGATACGAGTCATCGTACTCAACAAAATACAATACAATATTTTCCGTTACAAGCGCCGGAGTGTATAACAGATACAACTCCATTTCAAATATAAATGAACTGTTGGGTATTTTACTTGCAGTTGTATGGAAAATTCGGCAAGTTCCTAAGAGTGGAAAAGAATTAGAAAGAAAAACCGGCTTGTCTGCTAGGGATTAGAGATATGCATCCAGGCTCTACTAATTCGACATCGACATGGGAACAAGAAGCCAGTGTAGGGCACGCATGCCACTGAGGGTCGGCATGCACGATGGTGCGGTGCCGATGTTACGTCATTGCTACATCGGCTCAACTCAACATCAAGATCGTGTGGTTATGTGATTAGTCCGTATCATGTTCGAGTGCGACACTAAAATATCCACCAATATTGCATCAGGCCGCATCACCACTCTACAGTGGTTGCAAAGTCACTGGGATTTTCTTTCAAGATTGTATCATGTTGCAGACTTGCAGTTGCATTGATCGCCACTCTACTGTGGTTACTAGGGTTTTCTCTGTGTTTTTTTTTAGAAAAGATACTAGGTTTTTGGAGCAGCGTAGATTTCGAAGGTCTCACAAGAATGATTTTTTTAGTGTAAGACAGAAGCACACACTCAACACACCCCCACGAGGTCACGAGGATGATTAGATGGGCATAAACCTATTATTCTTCATCTCATGCCCCATCAATGAACAAGGCACTTTTGTCTAATATCTCTCAGAATAATCTGTTCCTTAGTGAAAAAGTTCTTCGAAAAATAGAGCAGCCTAGAAAAACAGGATTGTTTATCTTCTGCGTATATGCCTAGACGAGGAGAAATCCGTAGTGTGCAGTCACGAAAGGGCCGAAATCCAAAAGAATTTTTTTAAAAAAGAATCTAGTTTTTATTCGGAAATACAGTAATAATACCATTTTTTTATTTTACAGGAATAATCATATGTCGCTCAACAGTTGGACGATTAGTTCAAATCGCTCAATCGTTGAGCGACAAGTGTCCGAGTAGCTCAACGGTTGAGCGACTTGGCCCAAGTAGCTCAACCGTTGAGCTACTTGGACGCTTGTCGCTTAACGGTTGGCCTTAGTGTACAGGTCGCTCAGCTAGCAGGGCATGTATGTACACCGTTGGACGACAAGCGTCAAGTCACTCAACCGTTTGGCGATTATTCTTGTAAAAAAAAAGTAGTATTATTACTATATTTTAGAATAAAAACTAGATTATTTATTAAAAAAATTCAAATCCAAAACGCCCACGATGAAATTGGAGCCAACCAAATCCCAGTGCATAGGTTTGCAGCATACTTCCTATAGCATTTCATTCCTTTTTGGCTCTTTCCATTGTTGTCTCGTGGCAAGGACACACAAGTGGCACCAAATAGAACAAAGCAGCCAGCCGAAACCCATAATTGGCAAAATCTTGGCCACACCTTTCGTGACAGAAAATCCAATTGTGCGTCATCTAGCTAATTGAAAGGAGTTTGGTCTTTACCGTTCACAAAACAATATGGGATCTTGGCTTGGCACATAGTGATTGAAATTGTCTCCTCCTCAGTACACAAGATATAAGTTACCTTCCCCCTTACAATTGGCTTAGTTTGCAACTTTTTCAGGACATTTCTGATGCCAAGGGGAAGTGATGGTGTAAATTTTGCAGCATGCATGTTTGTGTTTTCGTAATTTTATATGCCTTGCTACTGCAACAACAGTTTCTTTTTCCTTCCGCTTCACAACAAGTCTGGTTTTTAGAGAAAAAACTTGTGGTTTATACCTTTTTTGGAATGCAAGAATTTCACGTAAACTTCGCAGGAATTTCACACAAAAAGTCCAATTCCTGCAGGAATCGATAAAAAAAAAAACCGTGTTCCAAACTAGCCTTAGTCTACTAAGAAAACCTGTAAAAAAGGGTTGAAATCAAATATGTACAAAGCCTAAATCCAAATTGTTCGTAAAATTATATACGCACAAGCTTGGCCTGCGAAGGCACCCTCACATTGCAATAGCACTCATTGTTGTAAGAACTAAAGCCAAATTGGTGAAAAAATTATAGACATGTCATACTCACATGCAGTGGAGATCCACATGTTATACTCACATACAGTGAAGACTCATATATCATACTCACATACAGTGAAGACTCACATATCATATTCATATACAGTGACAAATAATCAATTACACATGTTTGACACAAACAGCCGGCTGCTCGTCCGGACTATGGTCACCGTTGGGAGAGGACAGGTAGGGCCTTCCAAATCTCCATGGAGCCTACCGAGTACCCAGTAATCTGCTTCTTCCGATCAACGGGCCAAGTGGGCCATGCTTTGGACACCCAATGTGACGTGACCTGTTCGCCCAAGGACGGGCAGGGTTTGGCCCATGTTTGGCCACAAATGTTCTGGATCACCGCTTTCCCAGAAGTACAGTGGATCAAATGACAATTCATGCAGTAGTAACTTTGTGCAAAAGTGTCCATGTGAGCTTTTTGATGACAGACAGCTCTTTGCAGAAGATATCTTAAACCTAACACTCTTGATTTGTGTAGGATTGAAGCTATGTTACAGACACCTCTTTGCAGAAGATATCTTGAGCATAACACTCTTGATTTGTGTAGGATTGAAGCTATGTTACAGACCTCTTTGCACAAGATATCTTGAGCATAACACTCTTGATTTGTGTAGGATTGAAGCTATGTTACTGTAGACAGATTAAAGGTCGATAACCCGCATCTTGCTCACTCTAAGACTTGCCGGGCACCCTTAAATTGAAAGCTTATATACATACATCTGCACTGGGGCTAACTATGGTGCCTTACCTGTTGAATCATGGAGTCGCATATATTTTCCTCTGGCTTGACAATGGCAGCAACCTTTGATCTATCTGAAAAACTACCATCTGAATAAAGCTTGTTGTGAAAATGGTGGATGAATCAATGCTGAATAAATTATTTTTCAGCAAGAGATCCAGACATGTGAGAAATCATCAAGAGATGCCAAGGAAGAAAAGTACACTCCAATAGCAACTTGTAATCGCTTTTCTGGATATGGTTGTCATACGCTCGTAGCAAATCACATGCCCGCAAGCAAGTTGAACTTCGCACAGCGAGGGACCAATACATTTACATCGGTCGCTGAGACGTCCAGGTGAAGGCTGGCCGGGTAGTGATAAGCCACAGTCCAAGGGGAAAATAAAATACAAGAGATTTTCTTCAGAAAAGAAGAGCATCGAGGCCAATTGGGGCTAAAGGAGGTTAGCGTTTTTTTTTGGGGGGCAACTAATAGACAATCACCTATTTTTTGAAAAAATCATAGTCGTTTTTTTGGACGGTTGGATTTTGATCCAACCATCCAAATCCTTCTCCTCTCTTCCATATATACTGTCATCCACATCTCTAACTCAAACCGTCGTTCCCTTCACCCTCGAGCCGCCACCACCGCCTCGCCAGCCTAGTCCCTCGTGATCCTCCCCCTCCCCCACCCCACCCAACCACCTCCCATGCTACTGTTCTTCCTCCTCTCCGGCGATCCGTCCCGCGGCGCCTTCTTCATCCTCTCCGGTGGGCCGCCCCATGGCGCCCTCCTTCCTCTGTGTTTTCCATCGCCCCCACCGACAATCGCCGCCCTCCTCTGACCCATGGCGGCGGCGGCACCACCGCCGCCGCCCCGGCCTCGTCTGGAGCACGAATCTTCATGTTAAATCCAACGGTGAGCAAATTTGACCACGATTTCGCAAAATTTCAAGCGCTTATGAAATAGTAAATCCGTTTTTTTCCACCTTGGGCAGTTTGTTGTTTTTTTTCTTCTCCTGCCTGTCCTCTTCGGAAACTGTTCTTTGTTTCTAGTTATTTTCTCGAGATCAGTTTCTTTTGTTTCTTGTTTCGCAACAGTCTTTTGATTGGTGGCCTGAATTCTGATGAGCGTCAGAGACGGCACAGTCAATTATGTATGTAGGCCTCTTCATTTGGTTTTCCCTTCGATTTTTTTTCTTCCTCCTGAGTTTTATGGGACTCATATTGATCGTTGTACGTGGCATCTGCATGTGTTAATTATGCTTGGACAGTTGTGCAACTGTGAAGGGGCCAGGATGTGCAATTTGGAAGGATCCAGGCTTTTACAGAAGCCAAACGACTTTACACATGCATGATTGTTTCAAGACGTACAGATCAATTGATGCTCTCATCGACACGGCCGGTGTGACAAGAATCTAATTCTCGGACATCTTCGCAGCAAACCATGGACGTACAATTTTAGCTCATGCAAATGCAGCTTTCTGTTTATGTGGTACAAAAGAGTACCAGTTCAATTTATCTATTGAATACTATCCACAACACACACACACACATACATACCTATACCTATACACACACACACACACACATATATATATATATATATATATATATATATATATATATATATATATATATATATATATATATATATATATATATATATATATATATATATATATATATATATATGTATGTGTATGTATGTATGTATGTATGTATGTATGTATGTATGTATGAAAATGGTATGGTACTCTGATCATTTTTCAATCAAATCGCATTGGAGTATCTTATAATTGGTATTTAAGTATCCTGAAAATGATAAAAAAAGTATAATATATTTGTTCAAGTGGTATATTCAAGTGGGAGTATGTACTCGAGAGTAAGCAGGCGTGTGTGTGTGTATATATATATATATATATATATATATATATATATATATATATATAGAGAGAGAGAGAGAGAGAGAAAGGGAGTGCTATACAACACTAAACCGTTGGAAGCACTTCCAGCGATATAACAAAGTTTCGTTGAGTTTTAATATAGTGCATCAAATTTCATGTAAGTTTCAACGATGCAAAAGTTTCATGAAAATTTCAGTTTTAAACGGTCGAAGTTTCAAGAAGGTTTCAACAAAAGTTTCAAGTAGATTTCATCAAGTTCTGCAAAAATTTGAAGAACTTCTAAAATCTTTCGAGGAAGTTAAAAAAATTCAAGCAAAAGTTACATCCTTGTTTCATGAAGTTTCACTAGGTTTCAGAGAGTTTCAAATAGTTTCCAGAAAGTTTCAGCGCATTATGAGAGTGTTTCAATGAATTTCAAATGAAAACTTGTCTTATACAAAAAAAAAAAGATGAAACTCCATGAGACTTGGGATGAAACTTCATGAAACACATATGAATTAGTTTCATCCAATTATTTGGGATTAAAACTTCATAAAACTTAGTAAAACTTCATGAAACTTCATGAGATTTGGGATGAAACTTCATTAAACGTAATGAAACTTCATGAGATTTGGGATGAAACTTCATAAAACTTAATGAAACTATATGAAACTTGATAAAACACGATGAAACTTCATAAAACTTAATGAAACTTCATGAGACTTGAGATAAAACTTCATGAAACTTAATGAAACTATATGAAACTTGATGAAATACAATGAAACTTGGGATAAAACTTGATGAAACACGATGAAACTTCATGAGAGTTGAGATGAAACTTCATGAAACTTAATCAAACTATATGGAACTTGATGAAACTTTGGGAAACATGGGATGAAACTTCATGGAACTTAATGAAACTTGGGATGAAACTTTGTAAAATTTAATAAAAATTCATGAGACTTGGAATGAAACTTAATAAAACTGCATCCACGAGGCTGACACACAACTTCATCCGCGAGCACTTGATGAAACTTGCAGAGCAGTGTCATCCGCAAAGGTCAGTCAAAGAAAGGGGACCTCATAAGGCATGCCGTGAAGCCATCCTTGCTGATTTTATCATCTTTGTCAACGTCAAATGTCTTGAATAGCTTCGGCATCTGCATCAGAAGCACAGTGAGGGGTGAGTTGATGACGCATTGTTGTCAAGAGCATTAGGCCGGCGACCGATGTCACAGGGACCGACGGTGGCAAACATACCCGTCATCAGGTAGCAAAAGCATGCTCGGCCGTAGGACATCGGCTAGCTGTGCCTAGAAGATGTCAGATGCCTCCTAATCCCTTCACTTCTCAAAGGAAGTCTCACACGCTCCCTCAAACAATGGTTGCTTGCCTCTCGCAACCATAGCTTGCTCATCATTACTACCTTAAATCCATCCTCCATGGAGGTGCAGAGAGAGATAGTGAGATAAGGAGGAAGAGGATGGGGAATAGAAGAGGAAATGGTTGGTTCGTATGAGGGGTGGATTGGATTGGACTGGGGGAGAGAGAGACGAGGACGATTGAGGTGGGGAGGTGCATACGGGGGAGGTGGGATGTGGTCTGATCCTATGTATGGGTTGTTGGATTTTGTCAAATCAGACAGTAGCGCCCTATCCCATTGGATCGGCTTCCAACGCTATAGCATTTTTAGTTTTCCTATAGAAAAATGGTATGGTACTCTTGGCAGTACTTACTCCCACGTTTCATATACCACTTAAATCGTATGATGATACATCTTTATCTATTTGAGCCTACTCTAATAATGATTATAAGATACCCCAAAGTGAGTTTTGTCGACGATCGAGTCGCCGATGTTAGGAAATAAAATAGAGGAAAATGGTAAAGAGTTCTTAGGAGAGAATGGGATTGCTCTTTGTTGCTATGAACTGGTTCCTTTACAGGAGATGTCTTCGACAAGGCAGTGGACTAGCCCTAATTATACTTAGTGTGTTGATTGCTATGCTATTGCTTCAATCTCCAGATGTTGTGAACTTGCTGCATGTTCTTTGATCTTCTGATCTCCTTCAATTGCCTCTTGATCTTTCTTTAAATAACTGACGAATAGGTGGCAGTTACTCTTGGAAGTGGCGCCCCTTCGGAAGTGTCTCGTCCGATCGAAGAAGCGGTGGCAGTTGGTAGAAAGCCAACTGACCATCAATTGATATCAGTGGGAGATAGACCATATGATGGTTATTGTCAGTGAATCAGAGCTATAAACGTCGTGTGGTTTAAAACAAATAAGACATATGTTCCATTAGTCACATTGTAAGGATATACTTGGAACCAGGTCCAAGTGCCAGTTCATGACTCCTACAAGTAGTCATCTAGCCGGGTAGCAGGCACAGGACCTCTCCGACCAGGGTACTCATAAAGTAACCTCTGGAATCCTTACGACCAGGGGGTGGTTAGCCTTAGGGGTTACGACCACAAAAAACGTGCATTCTTTAATTAAATATTAAAGTAATATTTAGAGATTTTAATCCTCGTCAAGTTTCATGAAAAATGTTATTAAAATCCACTTTTATAGCAAAATTTGTGTGCATACGTCTTTTATATATGAAAAAGGTTACCTAACAAAAATAAAGGACTCCAATGAAAACAATTTAAGCAATTCACATTGGAGTATCTTATGATTGGTATTTAAGTATACTGAAAGTGATAAAGAAGTATAATATATTAGTTTAAGTGGTATATGAGTACGTACTCCCACTTCTCATATACCACTTAAATTGTATGATGATACCTCTTTATCTGTTTGAGCATACTCTAATAATGATTATAAGATACTCCAAAGTGAGTTTCCATGAAAAATTTCATGAAATTCCACTTTTTATAGCGAAATTTGTGTATTATATATGACTTGCTTAAAAAAATCGTTGGAGTCCTTTATTTTTGTAATATAACCTTTTCATATATAAAAGACATATGTCCACAAATTTTGCTATAAAAAGTGGATTTTAATATAAAAATTCATGAAACTCACTTTGGGGTATCTTATAATCATTATTAGGATATGCTCAAATAGATAAAGAGATATCATCATATATATATATATATATATATATATATATATATATATATATATATATATATATATGTGTGTGTGTGTGTGTGTGTGTGTGTGTGTGTGTGTGTGTTTCATACTCACGAGAGTATATACTTCTACTTCTAATATACCACTTAAGCGAACAAATTATACTTCTTTATCACATTCAAGATACTTAAATACAAATCATAAGATACTCCAATGTGACTTGCTTTAAAAAATTCCATTGGAGCCCTTTATTTTTGTTATATAACATTTTCATTTATAAAAGACGTATGTCCACAAATTTTGCTATAAAAAGTGGGTTTTAATATAAAAAAATCATGGAAATCACTTTATGGTATCCTATAATCATTATTGAGTATACTCAAATTATATATATATATATATATATATATATATATATATATATATATATATATATACACACACACATACATATACATATATATATATGGTATGGTACTCGTGGGAGTATGTACTCTCACTTCAATATACCACTTAAACACACATATTATACTTCTTTATCACTTTCAATATACTTAAGTACTAATTATAAGATACTCCAATACGACTTGATTGAAAATTTTTATTGGAACCCTTTGTTTTTTGCTATATACCATTTTTCATATATAAAAGAAGTATATACATAAATTTTGCTATAAAAAGTAGACTTTAATAAAAATTTCATGGAGCTTACTTTGGGGTATCTTATAAATTATTGAAGTATGCTCAAATAGATAAAGAGGTATCATCATACGATTTAAGTGAGAGTACGTACTCCTAGGAGTACCATACTATTTTCCTATGTATATACACACACACACTCTTGGGAGTACATCTCCAACTTTTGTATTCCACTTAAACAAGTATATTATATTTTTTTATCACTTTCAGTATACTTAAATATCAATTATAAGATACTCTAATGCGACTTGATTGGAAAATTTTCATTAGAGACCTTTGTTTTTGCTATATACCTTTTTCACATATAAAAGAAGTATATACACAAACTTTGCATAAAAAGTGAACGTTAATAAAATTTTTCATGAAACTCACTTAGAGTATCTTATAATCATTACCAGAGTACGCTCAAATAGATAAATATTTATCATAATACAATTTAAATCGTATATGAGAACTAACAGTAGGTACTACAGGAGTAGCGAGTCCCTTGTACTAACTTTGACAGAAAAATGGCGTAGTGGAACCGGCATGTAAAGGTTGTGCTATCACGTGGCCATGGCTTCCTGCTTCCAGTCACCTCATCTCAAAACTAGGCTACTCTTACTCAGCTTTCCTCGCTGCTCTGAGCCTCTGAACACGCGCGCACGACACAGTTAATAAAGAGACAACTAGCGCCTCTACGTAAGGCTGCTCCCAATAAACAGTATTTTAGTGTAGTTTCTTAATGTATGAGAAGTGTTAGGATACTATTTTCTCAATGTATGGTTTCTTATGGTGTAGTATTTTAGGCTGTTTCATTTAATTACATGTATGAGAGGAAACAACGATCACAATAAATTTTATGCGTTGGATTTCGAGACCGAATTGGTATCCAGATTAGATACTAGAATACCCTATCTCTTCATTAACTATGATGCCACATCATTATTTTACCTATATAGTAGGCTTAAGATACCCGTCAAGGTGGAACACTGGGAGCAAAGGACGTGGAGAAACTCTCGTGTTCCATGGTGACGAGCCAAACAGCGCTCCCTGTTAAACAAGGGAGAATGCATCGCAGTGCTCGCACAGCCAACTCAGGACGAGACTTTTGGTCGGCCAAAAATTGCCCAAACACGCACAACTAGAGTCCATAGACCCCACCAAAAAAACCAGCAAAACTGGCTCCATAGTCCATGCCCCTACGGCCCTACAGACGATGCTCGAAGCCACTTGCCCTGTCCGCGCCGGGCATCGGATCCTAGGCACGCGGGAGGCAGCCACGGCCTCCAATACGCGCCCGACTCGTCACCATCCGCCCCTCCTGCCGCGCGCCCAGCACCGCCGAACAGCACACAGCCAAAGCGAAGCAAGCCCGCGCGCGCGGAGCCGCACCGCACGTGACCGGGCCCGTCCGCGCAGCGATCTCGGATCCTTATCGGCGTCTCTAGGACTAGGAAGATACACGCCTAGATTCCGCCGCGCGCGCTGCCTCATTGTGCGGGTGCGGGTGCGGGTGCTCGATCGCGTCCGCGCGTCCGTCCACCCGTGCCGTGACCACTCGTCACTGTGCCGCGCGCCGGGCGGATAGGTACGATACGGCAGCTGCGCTGCATGGAATGCGCTCGGGCGTTGGACGGTATGGCGCGCTGGTACGACCGCGCTCTACGTGCGGGATGCATTCATACGATTCGGCTGCCGATAGCTGGTCTGGTCGCGCGCGCGGGTAGGTACCACTTCAGGTCCGTGCCATGCATGCCTGGTGGTGCCGCGCAGTCAGGCAACAACGTACTCAGGTTGCAGGGCTCAGATAGATGGATGGATAGGTGGGGATGATGATGCGGCAGCAGCAGTCGCCAGGGATACGGCGCAGGATAACGATCCATCTTCTTGGACTTATACGGTACTACTAAATACTTTTTAAAAAAATAAAAAATCCTCTTGGACGGTTTGGTTCCTCGGAGAAGCTACTCCCCCCCCCCCTTAGTTTATTTGCACACACATGGAGTTCCACTCTATAGCAATGGGCATTGTTATCCGCCTGTTTCGACTTTCACCTCAAGTAGTTCATACGTGAGCTTCCCAATAGGACCCTAGTCCTTGGGAACAATACCACCACGACTTAGATGGTTACACTAGTGCAAAACCCACAGTCATTCCGAGTCTCACATTGCTGTAGCGATTTATCATAATGGAAAAAACATCGTAACTATTGATCTGGACCTTTATTTATTTTTTTTTATCAAAATCAAATGGTGAAAATCACCCTCTAATACATAGCACTAAATCCACTTCCACGCTATATACGTGCGTCGTGCGTAGTCCCAGAACAAATCAAGTTCATCTATTTTGGGTCGATCGATGTGCCCAGCACGTATTGTCACTTTTCGATTACGCGGCCCTTGCTAGAAATTTCAAGCCGGTCACCGCGTAGTACCTGCGAATCTCTTTGCGATGGCAAACGTGTGGACGGATGGATGGCCGCGAAGCCTTTTTTACTGTAGGGCTAGCGCCCTTTCCATTTTTCAACTCGTGGCCTTTTCGGCGCGAGAGGTGGATGTGCGTGTAGCCAATGGGAGGCCTCCCAACAAGATGGGTGGCGAGCGAGGAGACAGGGGCCATCATCGATCGATCGATTGCCTGCCCTCGAGTAGCGCTCGATATTTGATATACTGTGTGGGGCAAGAATCTACGTGGCCTTTCAATCATTGCCTGCTCTTCATCATGCCGCAATAACAGCGTCATGCAGCATGGATAGATATGCAGAAATCGATCCAGAAAGAGTCCATGTTAATTGGCAGCGTCAGGTTGAAATTTGTGGCGAAACAAATCTTCAACAATTATGGGTGGCGATGTTGTCACAGGATTTGTAATGATTGAATGTAAATTTGGCTTTGTGCATTTTCGATGCAGAGGTCGGGAGAGTTTTTCTCTTTTATTATCTAAAAAAAACTGCAATAAGGCACGTTGTATTTTTATCATGTGGTAATACCCCCACGTTGTATTACCACCATGGTTTTGATTACCGGCTGTTTTCGACAAAATCGGTTCTACCGAGTACCCTCGGTAAAAGTTCACACCGGCCAAAACCGGCCCAAAAAATTGGATTTGCTTGTATTTTGTTGAATATAAGAGAAATTTGACAATTTTTCATTTTAACTTCAAAAATTTCAAATCTTAATTTGAAAATTTGGCTAAATTTTTCCGATAATTGGCAAAATCGGTTCTACCCCACTACTGCAGCTTACGAAATGCTTGAGATTTATGCGTTTACAATAAGGCCCGTTGGTTACTGCTGCTTACAATAAGGCACATTTTTTTTTAGATTCATGTGTTCCAAATAAACGCTGACCGTTTATTCTTAAGTGTAGTTTTATCATGTGGTACTCCTTGCTAACCAGTACTTGCTACTCGTGGATCCCGGTAAGTGCTACGGATTTACGGTTGTTATTTACTACAAGGCCCCTTCTGTAACTTTTTTGTTTATGCATGTGTTTGGTAGTAGTGTCTGCAACCATGCACCCAGCACCCTTCCACAATCACGGACAGGCAAGAGAGATTTCGACGATACTTAAAGATGTGGTAGAAAGTAACCAACGCCATGACGTGCAGGCCAGGAAGAACTAGTTTTCATATAAGATCATAAGTTGTGTAGCAAAAGTCATGCAGGCATGAGGCAACTGCTAGTCTGCTGCTTTAGTCGTGGAAAGTTTTATCAGTGCTGCCCCCAATCACCTTTGCTTAATGATGGCGTAAACCATGCAAAGGTTTGCCTGGATTATCAAATACTCCACCACAATAACCATGGAAACAGTGAACTCACTAAAGGTCAGCTTGGATTGGGAGAGTCTGATCATTAAGGCACGATGATGGTGATGCAGAAGTGGCGTGCCACGGAAAGGACAGCGGGGGAGATACCTTTGTGTCGCCTCGATCGCCTGAGCGCTGGAATTTTTCTTGTCATGAAATTGCATTAATTCGGCGTGAAAAGGTGGTTGCGATCAAAGTTGCAGGCAGTTTTGTCGCGTCGCTCTGAGATTTAGCGACACCCGCTACAGGAGCAAACTGTTTTGGGGATTCTCAATATGAATCACATGCCGTTCCTGTGCTGTGCCTGTGCGCCCGGGCCGGCCGCAGATGCCGCGCAATGCTCTTGTCTTGTCCTCAATGCATCCCCTGCTCCTTGGAAACTCGAGGAGTTGGAGCTCATGGTTTTGTTAGTATTTTCCTTCTCTTCTTTGGCTGAGATCTCTCTCTCTCTCTCTCTCTCTCTCTCATATTAGTATATACGTACCCTAATTTGAGCTTATAAATTAACCTGTCATGACCAATGTACGTCTCATCACATTCATTCTTTCAGGCTTCCCTTATGTAGATTGATCCTCACACCAATGGAAGTAGCAAGTACGTACAGAGAATTCTGGTACTGATCATGAGTTAATACCGCTTGTTTGCTATACAAGATGTCGAAATCGTCAGTGTGTTTTAGGGTTTGGTCCCCTAAGCATTTTGCCCTAGGCTAAACCAAACTGGACAATGTTGAAGAAAAACGAAAGGAAAATGTCGTACTACATGATTTGCAGTTGAATAGCAACAATTTGTAAGTTTCATCATGGCTTGCATTTCTTTGACCACCTAGGCCCTAAAGCATTTGCATTTCTTGATTCAAATAACAACCCCCCTTGCTTCGATCTTGCGCACAAGGACCTCGATTCCTACTCAGTCGTCTTAGTTATTGTTCTTTCTGTTCGTGGATTAGAGAGATCAACTTCTAGTTTTCTTTGTCCAGGATGATATAGAGAGTGCAAAAAATTTAAAAATTTGAAGTTTATCCTTTGTCTTTTTGAGCATGTCTCACGTCTGAAAATTAACTTTCATAAAAGTGAAATCTTCTGCTTTGGTCAGCAGAAATGAGACAGGGAGTTTATGAGGAAATCCTCACATGTAAGGTGGGTGATTTACCTCTTAAATACCTGGGCATCCCTGTTAATAGGAAAAAAGTCAAAAATATGGATTGGAAAAGGATAGAGGATAAACTTGAACACAAACTAAGCTGTTGGCAGGGGAAGCTTTTATCAATAGGGGGGAGGTTGGTATTAGTGAACTCCTCTCTCAGCAGTTTACCTTTGTATATGATGTCTCTATACAAGCTCCCTATGAGGGTTAGAAAAAGAATGAACCTCTTTAGATCCAGATTCTTATGGAAGTCAGATGAAGGTAGAAAAAAATACCATTTGGTTCATTGATCGGTGGTATCTCTACCTAAAGATCAGGGTGGATTGGGTATTCTAGATCTGGACGACATGAACTTAGCCTGGCTGGGTAAATGGTTATAGAGGTTGGAGAATGAGGATGGCCAATGACAAAACTTGATTCGAAGAAAATACCTTAGTAAGAACACACTGGCTCAGGTGACGCCTAAGGTGGGGGATTCCTGGTTCTGGAAAGGTGTTTTAGGGGTAAGGGATATCTTTTTGTCTTGCTGCAAGAGAAAACTGGGAGATGGTACTAGAACCAAATTTTGGGAAGATCTGTGGTTTGGGCATGTACCATTCTCAGTAAAGTATGCAAGGCTATACAATATTACCATGTCCAAAAATATCTCAGTAGCAAAGGCCCTTGAGCAAGAGTGTACAAACATCAAATTCAGAAGGTCGATGTGTGGAGAAGGGCTTGTTCTGTGGAATAGGGTTATTGCAGATCACAATGGTGTACCACTGAAGGAGGAATGTGGTACTTTGGTGTGGATGCTATCTCCTTCGGGGCCTTTTCGGTTAAATCCTTTTACGATTTTCTGAGGGTGCAAAGTATTGTCTTTCCACATAAATTTATTTGGGATGTTAAACTACCCCTAAGGCTCAAAATTTTCCTTTGGTTAGTGATGAAGTGAAACATTTTGACCAAAGACAATCTTGGCCACAAGGGGTTGGGTGGGTGACAAAAAATGTATGTTTTGTGGGGCGGATGAAAGCATTGATCATTTGTTTCTGCAGTGTCCTTTGGCAAGATATATTTGGAATATCATGAGTTGTACTTTTGGCCTGCCTAGCCTCCCCGCTGATACTGCCCGATTATTCTCTATATGGGTAGGGAGGTTTGCTAGGAAGGCTAGGAAGCTCGTGTTGGTTGGCGTATCAACCATTATGTGGAGCATCTGGAAAGTACGCAATTCGACGTGTTTTCAGAAAAAATGGCCTACGGAACCTATCTTAGTGATTCGTAATATTTGTCATTGGATTGATTTTTGGTCTACTTTACAGAAGGAGGAAGGACGGAAGGTGCTCCTCAAGGGTGTTAGAGCAATTGAGAAGGTTGCTACTGAAGTTTTTGGTGCTATGAGCAGTTGGGCGTCATGTATCAGCAGAATAGCTCCCGGTAGTGGATAGTGTTTTGATTTTGCTAGGGGACTGTCTGAGCTTCTTCCGAAACCTTGTGATTTTCTCTTAGTCTCCAATTTGCTTCTCCTTCTAAAAGACCATGTATATATCCCTGCTGTTTCCTGATCTTGTAGTTTGGTTTCTTTTAAATGGAAATGGGGTGCAAACCTTTTATCAAAAAAAAAACACTTCTATGTTTCGTTGTGTTTAGCTTTGCGCCGTCGATCCGGGCAGTAGGAGATAAATAACGACGATAGAAGCAAGCAACAGATGAAACGAAACGAACGATCAAACAGAGGAGGAAATTATTTACACGGCTGCTGATCAAGCAGGTTCCTTTCATCCAAGAATTTGACATGGATTAACGCGCCGTTGATAGGAACCGCGCCCTAGCTTAGCTAGTAGCTACATCGCCGCCCTGAAGTCTGAATGATTAACCTGCTCGATCTACGAGCACGACCTGATCAGCCCCAGATTGTACAGGAACTTCTCCGACCGGGACCTGATCAAGTTCCCGAGCGAGCGCCGGTCGCGGCCCGGCGGCGACTTGGGCCCGGCGTCCTCCCTGACGAACAGGATCTGCTCGCCTATCTCCGTCCTGACGGCGTCGACGGCCTGCCCCTGTACGGGCTCCCCCGACGCGTCCACCACGTAGAACACGTTCGCCGCCCGCGGACCCGTCGTCGCCACCTCGGCGTGCGTGACCGACAGGCCGTGCTCCCGGAATATGCGCGTCACATCGGACAGCAGCCCGACCCTGTCCTCACAGCACAGCTCCAGCCTCAGCCCCTGAAAGAGACGTGCAACGCAAACACCATTTAACCCATGTTAATTACATGCAGTAACTAGTGGTATACTTCCAGAGTTCCAGTGCAGTGCGGTGCAGTAGAATGTTTGTGTCCGAGGTCACATGAGTGTAGTGTATGGTGTACCGTGTACCTCTGTGTTTCTCCTTTGGATCGCGGCTTCGAGGCACCGGCCGAGCCGCTCCCGGTCTTCGCCGGAGGTGGCGGCGCTGTCGTCAAGGTGCCTGATGTAGTACTCCTGCAAGACCAGCAGCGAGATGAGTACTATATGAGCATGTGTCTCTTTCTACTGATAAAACAATTCATTTTCTCGTTGTTGTAGCCACGCAAGTTCACACAAAACTAGGATCTCCCTCCCTCACATGCCAAGATCTAGCGGTATCTAACAACTAAGGCATCTCTATTCTCTACTACCGGTCAAATGTGAGCATCGAAACCGAGGGCCATCTTTTGTGTACGCACAATGGAATGCTATGTGCTAGACTACCAATGCAATGCACCGATGTAACAGTCCCAAGAAGCAAAGCAAACTTGCAAAGTAAAAAAGGCAAGGCACGCACCTGGTAAGCCTCTGATCCCTCGGCGATGACGGTGCCGTGGAAGACCACGTACTGCATGTCCGTGAGGGTGCAGACCGTGTCGAACAGCAGCTTCGGCCTGTCGCGGCACCGCACGTTCACCAGCGTGTACCCCCGCTCGGCGCAGTCCTCCACCGCGACGACCGGCCGGCTCCGGCTGCCGTCCGCCGCCTCGGCGTCGGCGCTGGCACCCTCGCTGCGGTGGATGCTCCGGTCCGCGTGCATCATCTGGTGCAGCCGGCGCTGCGCGTGCGCCACGCGCGCCGAGATGGCGGCGCGGGCGGTCTTCTTGTCCCGGCTGCCCCGCAGGACGTGCCGGAGCAGCCGCTTCACCGTGTCGAGCCGCTCCGGGTCGTCGATGGCGCCGCGGGTCTCGGCGTCCGTCACGTACACCAGCGCGGCCATGCGGGCGTCGTGCGTCCACACCTCGGACGCCACGATGTTGTACTTGAGGTCGGTGAGCACGGCGAAGACCTCTGACAGGAGGCCCGGCCGGTCCCTGCCGATCAGTTCGATGGCCGTCTGCGACGCCTCCGCGTCGACCTCGACACCGGCCGACCGGTCTGGGGCCCGGAAGCTGAGCGATCCGGCTCCCAGAGACTGAAATCAACAGAACAAAATCAACCCTGTTCTTTGCATCACATCATGTAGCACAAGAATGTACATTGCAATGTGCTCACTAAGTACAACTGCAGACTGCTCTGCAGTTTGTTCTGTTCTTGGAAGTGAACCATAGGTCCATGGGCAGCTATACAGGTCAGGAAGCTAGCGATTGCTTCAGTGAAGCCTGAGGAAACGTTGAGGAGTGAGGAGCTGTGGAAAGAGCTAGGATTCTTTGTACTTTACCTGTTCAATTCTGTCCATGACTTGGCCATCATAAAGTTTATTCCCTTCCTGATCCACGACATGGAACACTGCACAAAGGTGAAACAAAACCACGCCCACCTCAAGATCAAAAACATAACATCCAAACCGAAAGGCCCCTCTACATGAGCCCAGAAAGGCACCGGCTTTCTCCTTAATCTTTCCAGGATAGGGAGGTTGCAAAGCACTTACCATCCATGAACCACTCCCCGTCAGAGGAAATGTAGGCCCTCTTTATGGTCAGCTTCAGATCAGTCAGCACCTGAACTACCTCCAGCAAGGTCCCATACTTATTTGCACTGTCCACCTGCAGAAAGAAAGTGTGAAAAAAAATTTCTGCCAAGAAATGCTTGCAACCTGCAAGAATTTGCAAGAACCAAGACCACAGAGCAAAGCTCTAAAAGCTGCGTTGCTTGCCTTCACCAAGGTGGCAGTCGTGTCTGAGGTATTATCCACGGTGACCCTGCAAGTTACCAAAGGCCAAGAAATAGCACAGTTAACAAAGGACACAAGTCAAAGGTCAGAAAGAAACACGGGGAGGGAAGAAAGGAAGAAACAAAGAAACAAAGAGACAGGACTAAACCTTGGAGGGTTCATTCTAATGACCAGCTTCTCGAACTCATCGACCACCTCTGTACTTGGAGACCCACAGGCCATCATTGTTCAAGGCCTTTGTTTTCTTCTTGCTTGCGCAAGAGAAGAGAGAAGAGAAAACAGAAGAAAGAGGAGAGAGCTAGAGAAGGTGGTGAGGCAAAAGGGATACTTCTTCTTTGCTCCCCACAATCTAAGTGTACGGTGGTGTGGTGGTGTCCCTCCCTCTCTCTCTCTCTCTTCCCCTGTTCTCTGAAGGCTGAAGCAGCTCACCTAGTGCTAGTATAGTCTATATATATTTGGTTATGGGGGAGGAGGACATGTCTACTTGTGGATTTGTGTTATGCATTTTCTCTCATCTCGTGGTGGCTGCTCTCTCTCTCTCTCTGCTCCCGGCTTGTTGTGTGTGGCAATGTGGGCAGGAAGTGGTTTGGTTGGGTGTCTCTTCACTGGTTTAAAGGGAGATGTTTGGGGGCAAAGACCATCCCAACGGGGCCTTGTTTATGGTATACTTAACTTTCGACAGTTTTTTTATTAAAAATTGTCATTTTTCTGTTTGTTAAATGTGCTATAAGATTCGTGTTGTTGATGTGTTGTTCATTCATCTTAATATTTCACAGTACATATATGCACGTATGGATGGATGGATGGATGGATCCAAAGCAACGAGTTGTACAGGTACAACCGCCTCGACAAACGAATACGAAGTGCAAAGGCACTTTTGTAGCTCGTACGCCCGTACGTACTTGAAAGATGATGCCGAGGACGCCGAGGGAGACCTTGGCCGTGTCCAGATTCGGGTGGTCGGCGCCGAACTCCCTCACCACGGAACATAGCGTATTCACCACATTGTCGTATTTTGTTTATATATAATTTTATTTTATTTTTGTTTTTGTTTTTACTCAACCTCTCAAAGTACATGTGAAAAACATAACGGGTTCACCACATAGCTGTATTTTGTTGTTATATAATTTTATTTTTTGTCTTTGTTTTTGTTCAACCTCTCAAAGTACATGTGAAGAACATAACGGGTTCACCACATTGACGTATTTTGTTGGTATATAAATTTTTTTGTCTTTGTTTTTTTGAACCTCTCAAAGTACTTGTGAGATTTTGAATCATGTGATGGAAATATGAGTTATTAAGACTTTCAAGAATAATTACAGTGACCAAGAGCCAAAATTACATAAATAATTTCTGTAATTTATGTATAATAAAGTAGTAAATAAACTTTTAAAATATGACATTTTTTACAGAGAAAATTGTCACATTCTCGTGTAGACAGACCCTTGTTTATGTGCTGTCCAAGTGTCCATATTGGACGAGCTACCTCAATTGCTATAGATCGTTCATTGGGTTCAATCTAACGGATCAGAGTAGTTAGGATTTTGTCCTACTACAGCACTAAGTATTGGAAATATAATTCTATTAGAGGTAAAATTGTAACTATACGTGATTTTTCCAGGACATATCGGCAAACAAGTAATTTCTTTGGCATGCTCTTCTCTCCGCGCAACCGTGACCAGCGAACGCAATCGATCGCATCTTGTTCGTTCACTAGTTCATGCGATGCCATGAGTGCCTTACGTGATCTAGATTGATCCGCTTAATTAGTTAATTTCTCGTTCCCATAAAATTGGCAAAGTTCAAAGTCACCCATTACCAATCGTGATACATCATACGATCTGCAATCCATGATGCCCAGTCGGAAAGCAACATTTTTTGAAGAAACGGTAAGAGTGCCATTATTGCATTAAAGGGAGGGACTATTCAGAAACACAAGGGCCGGAAAGAAGAAAAAAAAGGAGAAAGAAGAATTTACAGAGACTATCCCCTCCTAGTCTGGAACTGTTCAGAAACAGAAGGGCTGGAAAGAAGAAAAAAGGAAGAAAGAAGAAAAAGAAGGAGAAAGAAGAATTTACAGAGACTATACCCTCCTAGTCTAGTCCTCCAGCATGAGTGTCCCCCTCCCCCCGTGCAGATAGGTCTACCGCTTGGTCACCCCACTATGCTTCCATGCCCAGGCCTCTTCTTTGATGGCCGCCATCAACCCCACTGGTCTCTGTATGAGATGTTGAAAAATTCATCTATTTCTTTCTTTCCAAATCTGCCATAAGGTAAGAATTATCACGAACCTTGGCCTTTTTTGTGAATGCCTTCTATAGAGAGGAACAAATCAGTCCACCAGTCCGCCATCTTTAGGCGAGATGTCCAATGAATTGGATTTAGATTGGCTCGTTGCACCCATGTGGCCACTAAGGTCCAGATTTGTTTGGCATAAGAACACTCCACAAACAGGTGCATAGCTGTCTCCGGGTTGTTTGTACATAATGGACACCAGTGATCGTTTGGCATATGGCGACGTGCAAGGACGTCCGCCGTCGGCAGCCGGTGCTGGATGAGGGTCCATGCGAAGATTTTGTATTTTTGCGGTATCCAGACATTCCAAATAAGCTTTTGGAAAGAGGCCTCCACCGCCCCCAAGAATTGCGCATAGTATGCTGACTTGGCTGAGTATGTTCCTGAGCTTGTCCATTTCCATGATATGTCATCCTTGGTGTGAGACAATGTAACTTGGCAGAGCATGGTATAGACTTTGACAAACTCGGGTATTAGGTGCACAGTAATTTTCCTCCTGAGATCCGCTATCCATTTCTTTTCATGCATTGCGTCCTACACCGATCTATTTTTCCTAGCCGTAATGCAAAATGGGCCTAGGGCCAGATCTTTGAGTGGCCTTGCACCAATCCATTTGTCTTTCTAGAAAATTGTTTTGTCGCCCTTGCCGATGCTTATCACTATAGATGCCCGGAACAAATCATGGTCTGTTTGAGTTATCAGTAATGGCATCCCATTCCAATGCTTTTCAGGCGCCTTCCATTGATGCCATAGCCAGCAGAGGCGAAGAGCGCGACTAAACTATTCCAGTGCCAGAACCCCTAGACCGCCGAACTTTTTTGGACAACATATCGTGCTCTAGTTTACCCAGCAACTTCCACTAGAGCAGATGTCCTTTCCAGTCCAGAGCCAAGCTCTTCTTCGTTTGTCTATTTGTTTTATGACCTAGGTCGGTAACTCCATAGCTGTTTGGTGGTACGTCGGTATGGTTGTGATGACCGCGTTTAGCGTTACTAGTCTCTCTACGAGATAGCATGCTCTTGTGATACCCACTTAACCTCGTTTGAACCTTTTCCAACAGAGGTTGAAACAAAGTCTTCCCTGACTTGCGGTGCGAAAGTGGCAGCCAAGATATTTACATGGCAGCTGTATACGGGTTGCCGGGAAGTTTTGTAGAATGTCATCCAAGAGAAGTGACTAGCATTGAATTGGTATGACAGCGCTCTTGGAGATGTTTATGCTGAGCCCTGTTACTTCTCCAAAGACTTGCAAGATTTCTCTGATGTTGTCGACGTCTTCCTTGATTGGTGACAAAAAGATCATAGCATCATCGGCGTACATAGACAACCTTGTTTTCACAAATTTTCCACTGAGTGGCGATAGCCATCCATTTTGATCTGCCGATTTCAGAATACATTGCAGGACATCGATTGACAGGATAAAAAGGTAAGGTGAGAGACAACCCCCCTGTCGTACCCAGCACTAGTGCCTAATATTCGGCCCCTGAATCCCATTTAGTATAATCCTTGAATTAGATGTGGCCAACAACATTGCAAACCAAAGCCTCTGTATTGCAACATGTCTAGCAAGTATGGCTAAGTAATGGAGTCAAAAGCTTTTGCAATATCTAATTTGAGCAGGATTATCGGCGTCTTAGACCGGTGATAGCAGCAACATTTTTTATGTTTGTGCTTGAAAGCACTATTCTCTTATCTATTGGCAAAGGTGTAAATTAACTGGATCCTTCTCACATTCGTGATCTCTGACTCCCACCGTGGCAGAGCTTCCAAGCAGATGAAGTTATATTGACTCGGGGAGAGAGAGATGACGTTCTGTTGTGATGCGGCAGCGTTGAATGGGTGTTGTTAGTTGGGCTAAGAGAGTTATTTAGGGTTAAAATAAAAGTCCATGCTATCCTATAAATTAACAGTTAGATTTAATTTATACTACCATCCTTTCTAGTAGTATCCTTTCTAGTAGTAGAATGTACAATAAAATTTCTCTATTGAACATGGTTGCTTGTTACTATATACTGATCCCAGGGTGGAGCCTGTGCTCATTTGGGTCATACTTCATTTGATTAGACAACATGGGTATGTAGTAGTATCATTTACTGTATCTACTGGGGATGTGTAATGGTGTACTACCTCCCAACTATGGAGATTGAACAAATCCTGAGGTGCTCCAAGTATTTAAAACGAAAACTTTCAGTTTGCCTAAAACTCGGCCTCTCTATTTTTATTAGGGCTTAAATGCTTAGAAAGGTATGCTCTGTGTTGTTTCAATTGAAGATAGGATCTAAATGGGCATTGCATCTGTATGGGTGAAATGAAATTTGGTTGGCTGGAATGAGGCATCAGTTTGGATCTTGGACGTATATATGGAGTAATAATGAGTGCATCTGAGTGATTTTCTCACATGTCAAAATATATGGAGTGGCTGATATATCATTCGGGTGCCCTAACAATTAACATAGGAGTGTACCACTTAACTACTATAACTGTCATATGATAATTGACAATTCTAAACCCGCTTATGAACATGGCAGCAGCACACTGTCGCTATATTGTAAGATGACAAAAATACGAGACAAATGACATAGCCGTCCAGTGGGGGAGGGAAGTAAAACCTGTTAACCTGCAAAACTCCATTACATCTATTGATATTTATACAGCAACCTACAAAGATTTAAAGAACTGACCCCACTAAAGCATGGGTAACTTACAATTGACCCTACACGTTAAAATTTCTTGCTCCGCCACTTACAATTTGTTTGCTATAATTTACCCGAAAGAGAACAGCGGACAAAATTATCTTCCTGTAAAAGTCACCAATTTCTCACCATGCAGGACGATCTTGAGCTAGCATTGATTTCCGATCAAACAGACTGAGCGGACATGCTATTTGCTCGACATATCTCAATAGGATGGAGGAGAGCAATGGTCCCCCGTTTTATCAATCTTCTTCCGCCCCTTGCCAACAAAGTATCAGCATTACCCCTGCGAGCAGATCTCGCGTATGGGTCCAGCTGGGATGCCCTGCTATCTTCTCTTTGGCTCCTCTCCCTCTGTCTTTGATGATCTCTTTCCTCTTTTACCCACTCCAACCTTTTCAATTCGTAACTTCCTTAGTTGATACTACATCCGTTCTTTTTTACTCGACATCCTAGAATCTGTGCCGTCAAACTTTATAAAGTTTGATCACCAATTGGTTTAAAACTATTTAGATTGATTATGTGAAAATTATACCATTTGATTTGTCATTAAAAATATTTTTATTAGTACATCTTAATGTAAAGTTATAAAAAGTAGTGGTCAAAGTCGTATCTCGAAGACCGTAAAAAATCAAAAACGTCAAGTAAAAAAAAACTTAGTTCTGCTCTGGATTTGATTAGATCATCTCGTTAGAATCTTCCTTTGCTTTGCTTTGTGTCCCAATGGTGATTTTGCATCCCCTCCGTTGATTGCTCAATTAGCTAGCTGGATTTTGTGCATGATCCGAACTGATTAGATCTTGTGTGTGACAGTGTGATCCATCGGTTGCTAATGAAGCTAGATTATTGTGCCATTGATTCATTATATTCTAGTGCATATTGTATATGTCTCGGTGCCAGTTGGCCGAGTTTTTCTTCCCGATTACATTCTCCTCTTCGTACATCTGTCTAAACATAAGTAGAAAATGTACCAGCTGTGGTGCACAGCGCACTGCCAAGTGCACCGTTGTTTTCAGGAGCTCATTGCCAAATGGAGCGTGCATACGTAGCGAAGTACGATGCAAACCAGAATGCTGTGGTCAACGTGCGCAGCACCGAAATGATGCACGGCTGGATGCCGCCAGTCCGCCACCCGTTGGAAAATGGAGAAGATTTTATACCGTTTATGGTAAAAAATTCCTATAAGTGCCCAAAATTTATTTGTCCGGAGTTTGCTGAAAAGAGTTCAACATCCTTTATCTAGACAAGTAGTACACGCTATTTACGGACAGACCAAGTAAGCACTAAATATAAGAAAATTTTAATGTCATTAAACCATACATAGTTACATACAATATTAAATGGTATGGTAGAACTATTCATCCACTTTTTTCTGCATTCAAACATGACTATTGAGCGCAAATATTGAAATATAACAATATGTTGATTAATATACTTATATTGTGGGACAACGCTCTTCAATAAATAGAATTATTGTAGGACCGAGCAAATAGTATTTTACACCAGCAGAGGTTATACATGGCCAAGATGTGGATTTCTATAAATTCCACTTAAATATCAACATGCGCCGCTAAAACTTTCCAATGGTTCACAAAATTGCACATTTGCACAGCACTACTGACTACTGTACCAGACTAGTAGCTGCACGTACGTTGATGCAGAGTTGGACTGTCAGAAGAGGAGCAGGAGTTGCACGCACGCACCGTGGAGCTAGCTGAGCCGACGATCGAGTCAAGAGACGCCGCCCGCGCGCGCGCCTGCAACATTTACCAACTCGCCCGCTCGCTGCGAGCCTATTCGCTCGATCGGCAGGCAGCGGCATCGATCGCGCGTCTCCAAAACGCCGACGCCGACCAAAACTTCTGCGATCTTGCCTGCCCCCTCAAAAACATGTCTCTCTTCCTTAGAGGAATCGCTAGCTCGTCTCGTATCGTACGTGCCCTGCTTTTGCTTTATGTTTTTTTAAGGAAAAGGTAAGAGAGTTGCCCTTTGTATTAATAAAGTAGGAGAAAAAAAAGATAAAATAAGAAGATAAGGAACGTATCCCCAGTGGAAGAGAACCCACGACTAGCACACCATACAACACTCTATCAACAGCACTAGAGCTAGAGGCACCAGCTAACAAACTCTAAACCACGTCCTAACACCAACCAGCTCTGTCGTACACACGTCAAAGTTAAAGGAGAAACCAAACACCTCACAACCAACTCATAGGAACTTCAAGCTGGTGAAACCAGACAACGAAGAGGATCGCCCTAACACCGACTTGAGAGAGAAGAATAGAAGCGAGTGCGGAGTTGGTCCACACGACAAAGACACCAATGAGGAGCTTCATATGAATTAGGTGGGGATGCGGTTCTTCCACTCGGCGATAGCGATGAACAGCGAGAACCGGCGGACGACAACTCCGACTCATCTCCCCCTCCACCCGTACGGCTCAAACAAGGTGGAAAGAACCAACTACTACTAGTTGGGCCTCTTGGACAGTCGTCTTGCACCTCGAGGACGACATTTCACTTCAACGGCGATAGCCCCCTACTCGGGCTCTTCCACCGACAACAGCACCCCCTCCTAGCAGGGGCTGACAATCTCTTCTCTGCCTCACCCAAGACCGGCAAGCGCTGCGAGATCCCGGCCGGGTTCTAGGGCAGGTGAGGAGACTTCTCAGCTATGGCAAAGATGAGCTCTGGATAAACTTATCGACGGACGTGCCCTAGCGGTAAATGGGCAACACGACGACGGCGTGACACCACGACGAAGACCCACAACGCCAACTCCACTCATGAAGGTTTCAACGACGCCAACTCCACTCGCCGTCGGCGCCGGTCTTGACGCGTCGGCCTAGGTGGCGGAGAAGCTCTCCTTGTGCCGCGTGAGGCCGCCACCTTGGCCCTCGTCGTGGCGTTTCTACACCAAAGACGGTGTCCATGCGCAGCAGCCCCGCCTGAATCAGCCGGTTGCGAAGAGTCGGTTGTCGAGCGTCGACACGGAGCCCTCGTCGCAGTCCACCATCGTGCTCGCCGACACGGAGCCGTGACGAACAACAATCACCCACCAGGAGATGGCTGCATCAGTAGGGGGTGGACCTCTCTGGCGTGGAGTCGAGGGCCGAGGCCCACCCACCACGAAAGGCGGCGACGCACCGCTCCCTGTGCGACATGGGTCCTCCCGGCGCATGCAAAACGGCGGCTCCCGCACGCACAAGCTCTCGGCGTCCCTCGGTGGCACGGCAATCGGCGGCAAAGGGTGGCGCTGGCAGCCCAATATCTTCGGCAACTGGGTGGGCTGGATCTAGATCCAGCCTTCATGGGGACGCCGGCGACCGTGAGCTCCACCCAAGGGAAGGGCCACTCATGACACGGAGGTCAGCGGGAGGCGGACCGCCACCTGAACTTGCACGGCGGCGACGCTGCAAGAAGGCTCCTCAACGAAACAGGAGAGAGAGGGGAGAGGGAGGAGGTTGGGGCCGCCGCTAGTGCTCGTGGCGGGGTTGCTCTGGGGTGGCAGCGTCGTCTCCCGGGTCGCCCTAAAGGAGCAACACGGGAGCGCGACGACACCGGTTTGATTATCTTCATTTGCATTTGCCTGATCGACTTTTGCTTTATGTGGAAAGCTTGGCTGTAATTCAACGCAACGTGTTGTTAGGTATATACGCACTTTTGTGAGTATTATAGTTTTTGAAATAATAATTGAATCAACAACATTATATATATACTAGATATATTTAGAGCTATAAATAATAGCATGATCATCAACTCAAATATTTTTATCTCATATATACGCGCTAACGAGACAAATGTTAGAATAAGAACACTACTAACAGAAGTAGACATCAACATCATCACATGATTTATTTCTAGGAAGCAAGACCTAGCCATATCAAATGATATCACAGTGACTTACAGATAATCGCTCTAGCGAAACGACGGGAAGCGGATGATGAAGAAAGCCGTGAGCACTCGCGCGAACGCTTCCCAAAAACCTGATTAACTACAACTCGTGTAGGATCACGAGGAACGTCGGCTTCAGAGACACTGCTCTCCCCACGTCGGTGCACGCCGAAGAAGAGATGGAGTAGTCAAGGTTACGCAGCATAGATGAACAGGGCAACAATTTGATACTTATCTCTCTCTGTTCTATATCTGAGAGGAGACTCTCTCTCTCTCTCATATAGAACCAGCAGCCAACAAAAGAATCTGACGTCATTACTCTGTTTTAAACAAAATTAATGTGTGCTATAAAAGCCCTATTGAAATAGTGTAATTCAAACTTTCAATTTTTAATTCGTATGCATGGTTTTGAGATGCAAAAAGAAGGAGCAGCTACACACCCAAACGAACATTAAATTGCAAGACCATTCACGCCAAGACAGACACATGGACCTTTTATGCGATGGCGAGGCGAGCAGCAGCTGCCAGCAGTGTATTTTTTTCTTTTGCTTGCTTTAACTAGGTAAGACCAACTCCACATTATATATTGGTCTCCTCCCACCTAGACTAGCAATATGGTACTAAACTTATCATCTTTCACCATGCATGAGTGGATCTTTGAGATTTTCTTAAGATGTATTTAAAATATTATATGAACCAAACCCATAGAATCCAACACATCCATGTTTGCACTTCTGTTGTGTGCTGCATAAGTGGGTGACCGAATGCCGTGTGCGCTCGCTTCTTAATTACTCGTAACAAAACCAACTCTTCAAAGCTAGGTAGGTAACAGACTAACAGTGCATGTGTTTGATCTAATGGAGATAAATGATGTTGCATGTGTTTGATCTAGTCGAGATAAATGATTGTGCAAATTAATCAACTCTTTTGTGCAACTTAATCCGTTAATTAATCAGATAAACCAAATCTTCACCTCTTTTGTGCAAATTAATCGCTTAATTGCCTACTATATTAGTAATATGCTGCATGTGTTTGATCTAATCGAGATAAATGATTGTACGTTGAAGAAAAAATATTAAAATAATAGAAATGGTATAGATATATATTAGATCGAAAATACACACAAGTAGCTGTGTATCTTTGTGTTTAAGGAGAAGTTGGCCTGAAACGACCCAAAATTTCAAGTTTTCAAAAACTTGATTGAGTTTGGTTTCAATTTGGATTTCTTGCCAAATTCAAAATTTTTCTCTCAGAAACCTGCTTTCCTCTTTTGGCTTTCCGCTTCCTCTAGCCCCAAAAAACGGCTAGTGCCAAAACCGCTTCCTCCCCTATTTCTCGGTTGCCCATGTCGCGCCGCCGTTCGGCTTCGCGCACACCGCCTTCATCCTCGTCGGCTTCGCCCATGCCACCTCCCCTTACCACCTCGCCGTGGCATTGATGCCCACGCCAGCGCTGGCCCGGTCTCAGCCTTCGCCTGTGCCACGCTCTCGTGTTTCCCCACCACCCGTTCGACGCCCCGTGATCTCTGCTGCCACCCACGCCACCTTGCGCACCTGTGCTAGTGAGGCGCTACCACCCCCGCAACGCCACCTTGCCACCAGCCTCCCCCTTTCTCGGCACCGATTACGCCCCGCCACCCACGTCATCACCACGCGCCAGGTCCGCTTGAGTTGCGCACTGGCGCCACCGCCTCCATGCCCTATAAAAGCCACCCATCCCGAGCCAAGAGCATCGCCATCCTCCCTCAACCTCACCATCACCCTTCTTCCTCTAGCTCAGGTCATCTGCTTCAATTTCGCCGCCTCTTCCTTCCTTCTGACCCCATCACAATCACCGCCCCATCACCCTCAACCTTTCCCCAACCTCCTTTGCCCCTATCCCCGCTGCCACCTCGTCGGCACCACCCTCCACCGACGTGCCTTGCACGGCTCTCGTCACTAGCACGTCTCGGTGCACCCCCAAACCTCGCCGCCACCTCCCCTGAGTTCCCTTTCACCCACTGGTGCTCCCCGGTCGGCCAATTTGGCTAGAGCACCGTCGAAAAGCCGCCGCGCCGATGCTCTGCTTTGGTCGTCCGCCATCGCCACCGCTCACCCTTCGCCAGACCTCCTATGCACGTGCAAAGCCCCAAAATGGGTTGCCTACGCCTCACTGATACTCCCTGCACCACTTGCCGCCACAATCCCCATCGCCGCCTTTTTTTCGCTCGGTAGCCATAGGGAGTGAGCTCTAACTTCCTAGCCATCAAGCGATCGGCAAAGCCACTGAATGGCCTTCAACTTAGCAAGCCAATTGGGCTAAGCCCATTCTTGTGTGGCCTGCTAGTATTCACAACCCAACACTGCTCACTCTCAGCCCAAAACTATGCAGTCCAATAACACCTCACCCCAAACCATTACTATTCATAAGATCCGACCTGCTATGAATAGTATTGACCCAATACTATTCATTAAACTCATTACCATGCTACCCAAATCCAATAGCGAATAGTACCAGACCTAGTACTATTCACCAGACCCATAGGAAAATGGTATGGTACTCCTGGAAGCACGTATTCTCACTTCTCATATACCACTATTCACTCATGATCAATCTAAATAGTTTTTCATATATTATTAGTCAAAGTTATATAAGTTTAACTGCACGCTTGGTCAAACGTCATGTATTTAAGAACGGAGGGAGTATGATTTTACTGTTTTAAAGACAAACTGCTTTAAACTCAAAATGCATCCACATATACATGATATGGTAAAACCTAAACAATCAATT
The DNA here is from genome assembly GCA_036346405.1 of Phyllostachys edulis. NCBI lineage: Eukaryota > Viridiplantae > Streptophyta > Magnoliopsida > Poales > Poaceae > Phyllostachys > Phyllostachys edulis. The sequence continues at coordinate 61,224,016 of CM070560.1, read as the reverse complement.
GGACTCCTAGCATGTAGTTAATTAGTTTTTCCTTATGGCTTGTTGAGTACGGTGGTTGTGTACTCAATCTTGCTAAATTTTCATCAAAAGTTGTATCAGAAGATTGAAGGACACCATGGAGAACGTGTTAGGGTTGGGACCGCACTCAACCTTCCACGTGGAAGCTTTTGGTTCTTCTGAATGTAAGTTTGGGCTTGAGATGCCCATTTTGTTGTCGCAAAATAGCCGTTAGGCCATAATTTAATTAAATTGATGCTTTTCAACTGTTCATAAGTAGGTTTGATTCTATTTCGGTTTGCAACCGAAATCCTAGATGATTGCACAAACCAAGTACACCTTGTTTGAAAAATGGGGCAGTTACATGGCCTTTGAACCCAACCACAACCACAAAAATCAGAAATCTTTGTTCTCTACTGCTAGGCTACGCGGATGGCCTTAAACTAATCATGATGCTACCAGGATATTAGTACTATGGAAACTAATTAACCCGACACACAAGTGCCATAGGCTACACAGGAGAAGTTCAAAGTACAAAAATTGTCATCTAGTTGCTCCCTGCAGGTACATTGCATGTCATCCAAACACCAGATTAATTAAGAGCTAGCCAGTAAAATAGGGGATAGAACAAGGGAACAGGAGAAGGCTAACACTGATTTTTTTTTCTAACACCATACGACCCAAAATTCGCTAATAGCCCAATCCACCTACGGGGCGATTCGCTAATAGCCCAATCCACCCACGGGACGGGCACACATGTGTAACACCTTATTTGGGGTTTCATCCTCGTTTCGCCCAAAAGGGTTGACCCAAAAATACTACGATTTGAACCAACATGTATTATATATTAGTGGAAGTGTGAAACTCAATGTGTAAACTAATAATGTGGTACTAAAGGATGGGGTGGTACATCCCCCCTAATGGGCTGCCGCCCTCAGTAGTGCGAAATGCCTAGAAACACCCCTCGGTGCATGACCAGTGTCGTGTGCCGCTACTGGACCACATGTACACGCGGTGCTCGCAATGAGGGTTGATGTTCTGATACCATCTGTAACACCTTGGCCCAAAATTCGCACAAAACATAGCCTACTGTGGGTAGGACTACGCAAGCATAGCACCCCACTTACACTCGCACACTACTACGTAAAGGCTATCATCGACGCCTCATCACGACGGTTGACCAAAACCGCTCGGTATTATATTCAATCACGAGCGGTTTTGGTTTAGAGACCGCTCAGGCATCGGGCCGCGCTTAAAAACCGCTCGTGAAGAGAATATCACGAGCGGTTCATTTTGAAAACCGCTCGTGAAGTGTCACGACGGTTACAACACGAACCGTCTGCGTGATATTATCGAGATCGCTGACGGTTTTAAACACAACCGTCGGAAGTATCACGCACGGTTCGTAACAAGAACCGCTCGTGATATTAATTAGTATCACGACGGTTCTTAACAATAACCGCTCGTGATAATATCGCCATGACTCCACGATGCGCCGCCATCGCTTCGCCCCGATCGCCTCTTCATCGCCGATGCGCGCGTCTCTCGTTTGCCGCCAATCCGCCGGCCCCGATCGCTCTTCGCCTCACGCCCGAATTTATTCCTTGTTTGATATAAAAGGATCATCCGCCATCCAAGATGATCATCCCCACATACTTATAAAATTAAAAAGCGAAATGGTCGCCTCTTCCCCTCGCCGCCGCAGCACCGATGGCCTTCTGGCCTCACTGCACGAAAGCACCTCTCTCGTGTAGGTTGAACTGTCTTTGCGGAAGAACACTGCTTGATCAATGTTGTCTTCACTCCTCTGCCGGCGGAGAATTTGCGGAGCAGTGACGGCCACCTTCCGCCGCCTTGACATCCTCCTCCGCCGTGTCTTCCGGTGATCTCCCACTTTCGTAGCGTTCTGGCGTCATCGACGTAGTCCTCCAAAACGACGCTGCATCGCCTCCGGAGGCTTGCCGTCACTCGGACTGTGGAAATCGAGGCGGCGAAGCGATCGATGACGACCAGTGCCGATACCCTCAAGCAAGGAAGAGAGCCTATGGGCTCAATTCTTCTTGGTTCAATACCGAGGGTCTTGGGAGACACTTGAACGAGCGTCGTGAGTGGACGATTCGAGCTTCATTCGCCGATGATCGAACCGCCCAATGCCGACGCCGTTGCTATGAAGTATTGAAAACGGAGATAGCACCTACCTCCGCCACTAGAAAAACTTTGTTTTATTTATAGGTTTTACTTTTTAAATCTTTTTAGGTTTAACGCCACTGTTTGGCCATATATATGAAAATTCCAAAATGAAAAAAAAGTTTGGAGGTGAAGTTACTATATTTAATTATATGTTGAATTATTCTCTCTCTCTCTCTCTCTCTCTCTCTCTCTCTCTATATATATATATATATATATATATATATATATATATATATATATATATATATATCGAGACGGTTTTGTGGAAAAACAAAATCTAGTTTGGAGGTGAAGTTACAATTAATATTAATTATATCGAGCAAGCGTCAACGGGCGGGTGGACGATTTCGAGCTTCGTCACGATCGAGAACTGTCCGATGCCGACACCGCCGCTTATGAAGTATTGCGAGATGGAGATAGCAACCTACCTTCGCCACTAGAAAAACCTTGTTTAATTATAGGTTTACGCTTTTTAATATAAACATGTAATTTCTTCACATGTCATGTAAGTGTATATACTTGAGAAAAAAACATTTCACAGACGGTTCCATAATGGAACCGTCAGATATAAGATATATCACGACGGCTCCATAATGGAACCGTCGTGATATGTCCTATATCACGGACGGTTCCATAATGGAACCGCTCGATATATCCTATATCACGGACGGTTCCATTATGGAACCGTCGTGATGATATCACCGACGGTTCCATAATAGAACCGCTCGATAAGTCTTTATAAGTAGGAGCTAGCATAGCTTGCCGCTAGGGTTTGCGCTCTAACTCGCCACTCCCAGCCGCCTTACTCGTCCGTTCCCCTCCTCGCCGCCGACGCCGCTTATTCTTCCTGTCGCCGACGGTTGTAGCATCGGTGACACCGCAAAAGACACTCAATGCGATAAGAGTGTCTTTTGCAATACACCGACAGTATAACAACCACGGTGACGCCCAAACTCTCGTCACTCCCGGCTCGGCCGCTAGGGTTTGCGCCCGCCCTAACTCCGCTCCTTCCCCACCTCGACGCGCCGCCGACCTGCCGCCGCCGCCTCGACCCCTTTGCGCCCGCTAGGGCTCCGCCCGGCTTTGCTTTCCCCATCCTCCTCTATTCTCCTCTAGATCTGTTAGCTTAATGTCTTTTGTTGAGTTTGATTTTTATGCATGAGCCTTAAGTTGTGTCCTCGATGTTTGTGTGATTTATGCAAGGTAAAGGAAATGGATGAGGGTTGTCTTTGGTGGTGGGGTCGCCACCGTGGTTGCGCTGCACTAAGGTCCCTCTCTGCCTCTACCCTCCTTGCTCTGTGATGAAAATGGCTAGCTAGTGCTCTGCGATGGATGCCGAGGGCTACTCTTGGTGTGGTGGGTTTGGACACCCTTGGTCTTGTTCTCTTGTCGATGAACCTGCTCAATGATGTTAATAGTCTTATGCTGAAATTGAATTGATAATTAATTCATATTAATAGTCCCTTGCTCGTGATGTAATGATGTAAATAGTCCTATGCTGAAATTGAATTGATAATTAGTTCATATTAATAGTCCCTTGCTCGTGATGTAATGATGTAAATAGTCCTATGCTGAAATTGAATTGATAATTAGTTCATATTAATAGTCCTCTTGTCAGTGTGATGTAATGATGTCAATAGTCTTATGCTGAAATTGAATTGATAATTAGTTCATATTAATAGTCCCTTGCTCTGTGATGTAATGGTGTCAATAGTCTTATGCTGAAATTGAATTGATAATTAGTTCATATTAATAGTCCCCTTGTTCATGCCACCAAGTTCTCCTACCTCTTGCGTGCAGTGCACGTCCTACCATTCCATTCATAATCTCTTCTCTATAAAGTCTCCAAGCGGTGGTTTGCTTGTGCCATTAAAACCGACATCATATATATATTATATATATATATATATATATTATTAAATGATCCTCGGCCACTTTAGGAAATTAGTCCCATGACATGAGAAGAATGAGGCAGTATCCACGGGCAATCTCATTGAGCCCTTGCAAGTATAAAAATATGGATGCAAAGAAGCGGTCGGACATCAATTACAGATTGGGCGTCGCTATGTTGAAAGTAGCGTTGATCTTAACTACTCTGGTGGGAAGTGGCATCATGTATTAGCAACCAACAATTCTTGAGCATGTAATTGTCTTTAAAGCCAACAAGAACACCAAGCAACAAGTTGAGAATTCTTTTGAAATATGAGAGTGGTTGCTTGGTGTTCTTGTTGGGTTTAAAGACGATTACATGCTCAAGAATGGTTAGTTGCTAATATATGATGCCACTTCCTACCGGAGTAATTCACAAGATCAACGATATTTCTTCAACATAGCGACGCCCAATCTGTAATTGATGTCCGACCGCCTCTTTGCATCCATATTTTATATTTGCATGGGCTCAATGAGGTTGCCCGGCTACCGCCTCATCCTTCTCATGTCATGGACGATCCCCAAAGTGGCCGAGAGATCACGTAACAATATATATGTAATATATATATATGCCGATTTAATGGTACAAGCGCCAACGCTGGGCCTTTATAGAGAAATATCATCACAGATGAAGTTACCACAAACCGCTCAGGATATCACATATCACGCACGGTTTTAGCCACAAACCGCTCGTGATATGTGATTATCACTGCACGGTTTGTGCTAAAACCGCTCTGTGATATGTGATTATCACGCAGCGGTTTGTGGTCAAACCGCTCAGTGATATGATTATCGCGCAGCGGTTTGTGGATGAAACCGCTCGTGATATATGTTATCGCAGACGGTTTGAACCACAAACCGCTGCAGGAAAGTATACATCACGAGCGGTTCAAAACCGCTCTGTGATGACCTCATGTCATCATCGACCCATAAACTCGAGGCGGCTCACGAAACCGCTGCGTGATGACGCTACGAACCGTCTGCGGAAAGCCTTTTACGTAGTAGTGGCACTTCTATTCGCATGATGCATGCATATACATACACGTGCATGATGTTATACATACTCGACATCCTCTTCTCTGTGTCGGCCGCTCCTCTTCTTCGACGTTGGCCAACTCAACGTTGTGGCTTCCTCACTAACAGTGACGACCCCCCATCTGCACTAATGTCGGCATGTCTACTTTCGTCATTGTCTAATGATATTGAGAATATTTTCGCCATCGCGGGTGACGACGTGCCTCTCACCAGTGATGGGACACTCTAGCTACCTGATGGCCACATATCATCCATAACTTGTCTTCAATGCAAATCTTCATCTCTTCTCGCCAAGGCTTCCCTATCATCGTTCTTCCTTGGCCACTAACTTCTTCAACAATGATGACGCTCACCACTTCTCATCGTGGTCCTTGGCTCCTTCAATGTGTGGGCTCTTCACTTTCCCATGGGTCAATGTCTTCAAGCAAGATAGATCGATGCCATTGCACTCTTTCATGGTCTCCTCTGACATCATTCATGCTATCCTCGTTATAACTTGTATTTTTAATCAAAATTTCAATTATTTTTTATTTTTATTCCATAGGAAGCAACAATAGAAACACGTGACCTTGAGAACGAACGTGGTGGCTTCTTTTATGTCTCCTCCGACACCGTTCGTGCCATCCTCATTATAATTTTTATTTTTATTCAACATTTTAGTTATTTTTATTGGAGTTCGATACAATCAAATTACTCAATTTATCTAACTTATTCCAAATTTTAATTATTTTTTGAATTTATATGGAAATTAAATTGCACACTTTCTTTTATTTTTTATTTCAAAATTCAGTCATTTTTTCATGGAATTCGTCCTAATCCAATTACTAATTTTCTTTAATTTTTATTCCAATTCCAATTATTTAGTGATTTTACTTTGGAATTCGTATTGAAACCAAATTGCTAATTTTATTTTATTTTTATTCCAAATTTTAGTTAGTTTTTTGTTGGATTTCATATACAAATTTAATTGCCAATTATCGTTTAATTTTCATCCCTAATTATAATTATTGGAATTGGTATCAAAATCAAATTGCTAATTGTATTTTATTTTTATTCGAATTTTAGTTTTTTATATATTTCGTATACAAATCTTATTTTGATTTTTTATTCCAAATTATAATTATTTAGGATTTTACTTTGAAATTGTATGGAAATCAAATTGCTAATTTTATTTTTATTCAATTTCAGTTTTATTGTACATGGCATGTACTCTTTTACTTAGGAATCTGTATGAAAATCAAATTGTTAATTTTATTTTATTATTTATTCCAAATTTTAGTTTTATTGTACTTGACATAGACTCTTTCTTTTAATCTAGACTGTTATAATCTAAACCCACCACGGTCGACGGTGTTGATCTTTCTCTTTTACCACCGATTAGCGTGGAAATTTTTATCCCTTGAGAGTGAACATTATGGTTTCTTTTGACTCTGCTTTAATAAGATAATAGATGTGACATTGAGAGTGAACGTGATGGCTTCTTTGGCATCTCCTTAGACACTATTTGTACCTTCCTCGTTATAATTTTTATTTTTATTCAACATTTCAGTTATTTTTATTGGGGTTCATGTACAAATCAAATTGCTAAATTTATTTAATTTAGTCCAAATTTTAGTTATTTTGATATTTTATTTTGGAATTAGTATGGAAATCAAATTGTAAACTTTCTTTTATTTTTTTATTCCGAAAATTCAGTTCTTTTTTTTCTTGGATTTCAGATGTAATCCAATTGCTAATTTTTCTTTATTGTTTATTCAAATTACAATTATTTTAGGATTTTACTTTGGAATTTGTATTGAAATCAAATTGCTTATTTTATTTTATGTTTATTCCAAATTCCAGTTATTTTTGTTGGATTTCAGATACAAATATAATTGCCAATTATTATTTAATTTTTATTTTGGATTATAATTATTGGAATTCATATCGAAATCAAATTGCTATTTTTATTTTATTTTTATTCTGAATTTTAGTTTTGTTGGATTTTGTATACAAATCTAATTCCCATTTTTGTTTATTTTAGTTCGAATAATAATTATTTATGGATTTTACTTAGAAATTCTTATGAAAATCAAATTGCCGATTTTATTTTATTTTGAATTTTGGTTTTATTATACTTAACATTGACTCTTTTACTTAGGAATTAGTATGGAAATCAAATTGCTGATTTTATTCTATTTTTATTCTGAATTTTTGTTTTATTGTACTTGATATATACTCTTTCTTTTAACTTAGACCGTTATAATTATCTGAACCCAACACGATCGACGATTGCAATACTGAAACTAATCCTACCACCACTCCGAATAAGTCACATGGGCGACGACACTAACCAGAGCAGGGGTATTGCAATTTCAATCAACACTAGCCGATCTAGCTAGGCTGCTAAGCCAAACCCCAGGACAGCAAGCAAAGCATGCATGAAGGCTGAGGCAGTACTAGTCAGCTAATAGACACCGTCCTTTGTGAGAAATATTCCCTGCTCCTACACTGGCTGCCAAAACCATCCATCAGATGAATAGATTAACACAGCAAGGATCCAACCAATGCTACGAAGATCACCATCCCTATTGGCCACATGGAGCAGTTAAAATTTAAAAACCACATCATGATTAGTAACTATACTACACCTATGCGCAGAAGACTGAAGATTCCGTCCGGCCTAGCTTGAGGAATCTCATGCTCGGCTGCTCTCCCGGCCTAGATCCCTTTGGACTTTGAACCTTACTGTGTCTACTGTCGAACTGCACGCCATGCGCATCCGGATCTGTCTGCGAGATCACTGTGCAAACAGTGTTCCGAAGAAATAAACAGTACTTTGACTGGCACTGTAGCCGACACTGCAGGGGTAACAAAAATATTTACTGTGGCAGGGGAAAAATACTGTACCGATTAATCTGGTGCTTTGATTTTAATAGGACGCTAGAGATAGCATCCTATTATCGTGCACTATAGATATCTGCATTTCTCTTTCAATACCGCCATGCACAGATCAAGCACTGCTCACGCGTAGGCCTAGTAATGGGTTAGGTTAAAACGGTAAAAATAGGTTGGGTTTCACTTTGGATTGGCTTTGAATGGGTTAAAATGGGGTGGTATGACTAACGGGTTGGTTTGGTTTATGTTTGCACTAAAAACGGGTTGGATTGGTTTGGTGTGGACTCAAAAAGTTCGGATTCATATGGGTTTAATCCATGATTCAAATGGTTTGGGCGACGACGCCGATCTGATCTCAATCATTCGCTCCCTTTCGATTCGATTCCGCCGCTTGAGCTTTCGATTCTCTCGATCTCGTGCGAAACTTCAAATGGTTTGGGCGAACGACGCCGATCTGATCCCAATCATTCGCTCCCTTTCGATTCGATTCCGCCGCTTGAGCTTTCGATTATCTCGGTCTTGTTTTTGCCGCCGCCGAGCATGGCCGACAAGCGAAGATTCCGCTTCGCACCTTGCGAACGCTGGTTCTCAATCGACGGCGCGCCATCACCATCGTAGTGGCCGAGGAGCGACCCCGGTCGAGCTTCGCTCGCGAGGTCTTATCACGATCCGATCGAAGAGAGCCCGTGGTTCGAGGATGCTCTAGTTCCGCGAGAGACTTAGGCCGAGGCGCTTTTATTGATATTTTGTTTTAGATGGTCGTCGGCGGTCCAGAGCGCAGCATCTCTTGAGCGCTAATGCCGCGTATGTCTAGCTACTTTTAAGGAACATTCTTCTTCCTCCTCCTTCAGATGGCGCCACCATCGCTACCGAGGCAAATCGCCATCGAAGAGGAGCATGGTTGTTCACATGACCAAGGAGGCAAGATCGATGGCCAGCGGAAGCGTACCATCGCAAAGGAGCATGGAGCGTGGGTTGATGCCGACGGGAGGAGTACTACTACATCGCCGATAAGGTAGAGGATGCGATGCTACCGTTTTGTAATTGAGCTCGAGATTCTTTCAACCGCCAGTATGAATTAATGGAATCAAGTAAAGTTTGTATTCTTGATGGTGGTGTTCTTCCCTTGTCTCATTGTTTGCCACGCCACCTATGGATTCTGTGGATCGGTGGGGAGCTCACGCAGATTCGATGAGGCCGATCAAGCGACGACGGCGCACCACTGCCATGGTCGCCCTTAGGCTCACTATGGCCGTGAGCTTCAAGCATGCAGAATGCCCATACGAGAAGTGGATTGCTGGATTGGGGGAGAAAATGGATCGCGGAGGACGCGGAGGAGTCTCGATAATTTTCGGATCTTCGGAAAACGGGCATGGAGCAGCTCATGGTCCCCGATTATCCGGATAATACCAAGTCCGATATCCGGATTTCAGCCCAAAAGAGAAATGAGATTTTAATTGATTTTCGAATTTTAAAATGCAACAAATCAAATAGCCTTTTAGAAAATAGCAAAAGAGTTCAAAATTCTAGAAAAATCACAAAAATCCTTGAATTATTTTGAACTTAATAAAATTAATTCCAAGTTAAAATTGGTTTTTATTTTTGCACATAAATTATTTTTAATTCTCGAAAAATAGCCGCCATGGCTACCCTTAGGCTCACGGAAATGGTTAGAAGGAACGACGATATCTACTCGGGAAATGGGTTGAAATGGCCTAGGAAATGGGTTGAAACCCATACGAGGGAAGTGGATTGGGTTGGATTGGGTGTAACTCACATGTGAATTGGGTTGGGTTGGATTCTCAGGGATTTTAGGTGGGTTGAGATGGGTTGGATTGGGTTGAAAATTCTATTAAGTCACTGTGGGTTAGGGTTGGGATTAAATTGGGTTTGTCCCCGGCCTACTCACGCATATGCGCCTAGCTGCATGGATGCATGGACATGTATGCGTGCCGCACCGCGAATCTCTGCGCCATCCGCGGCCACGAGACGAGAGGGAGGCACGGCGCAGCGATGATAGATGCATATTATAAGCTAATTATTATATGGTGATCCTGTACACATGAACTGATCGGTTATTTAAAGGCATTTGGTCTATATGACGTGCAAATTGTGCGTGCATGTGCGGCTCTGCAGCTAGCGTAACACCAGATTTGGGGCCTAGTATATCTGCGTGCGTGCGTGACTGACTGGGCGCCACTCCTCGTGGTTGCTCTCTCTGATCCTCCTTTGTCACGTTAAGATGGTAGTACTCTAGCATGGCTTGATTCTTATGTGCGCCACGTTGAAATCGTCCCTTTCATTATTTCAACCTAGGACAAATAATTGGTAGTACTCGGAAGGTCTAGGGAGCTATCCGATACGAACCAAATTGAGAACTAGCCAGGATTGAAGGCATGGGAAGCTGAGCTGTCCGTACGCTTTCTCATGTGATCAACAGTGTTGCAGGCTTGGCGTGCGGGTGCAGTGTTACTTGCAGCTGCAGCTGCAGCTGCAGCTGCGTGCGTTAGCAAACACGGTTATGTATAATAGACGCATGTGTGCGCTGAGAAAACGTGACAGTGGATAAGTGGGTAAACGGCAGTGATGAAGAGTAGAATCAAGTTAAGTATGAGTGGATAATGTGAACATATGAAGAGAGAAATATAGTATTAGACTGCTAACTACCGTCTAGGAAAAGTTGGACGAATTATCTTATGTTCCTAACCACATAGTGGGGCAGCGTTGCAAGTGTGCATGGAATTGATAAAAGAGGTAGTCTAGGAGATACCTAAACTAACTAATCAAAACTTTGTTTAAGGTATAGATGATCTATCTTCTATATATAGCAAGATGGTCTTATTAACTGTCCTAAGCAGGTAGAAAACTGTAGTACTGTATTGAAATGTAACGTACAGAAAGATAGCAAAAATCAAGGAGTGCAGTGGGAAACTGGTCAGTAAACATGCAAGAACAAGGAAACAATAGTTTGTAACAACTTACAGGCTAATACCAGTAAGTACTTACATCATTCCATACCAGATCAGTAGGCAGGTTTCACAAAAGGCTAACACAGTAAAATACAGTGCACTGTTTCAATAAACAAATCGACATGATAAACAAGTCCATATAAAATGCTTAGACCAACCACCAAAATCCATCTTAAGTTCATAAACATATTTATATTTCTATGAAATTGCATCAAAATGCAACGTTAATCTTTCAACATGGTACAATGTGTATACTTGTGAGAGTAACAACTATTCAATCAACAATATTTCGGATCTCAGAAGGACAACACATACCGCAGTTGAATCGCGACTCTCGTTGAATTTCTTCTCCCACTCCCACTGAGCATTTTCTTCTGCCTCAGACTGTCCAAACAGCTCAGCCTGCTTCTCCAACACTCTCTCCATATCGATCCCCATCCTTCTCATACTCCATAGCATACCTATCACTGCCAACCTTAACTCCTCCATCATCACAAGAACCATGCCCATCCTGGCTCACCTCACCATCCAAACCATGCTACTCATCCGTGCAGACAATACAGTCTAATCTCTCCTGCCCCTCCTCCGGACTCTCCACGACATTGTGCTTGCCCTCCTCGCATTCAATCTGTAATCTGTCAAAACAGTACAAGTACATCATGTCAGATAGCTAATGCACATCTACATATCAACACTTATCACAGAATTTCAGCAATGTTCAATGGTTGGACCTCATCAGCTAGGCATATACGACAAATCTCGACTGATTTGAACCGATCGGTGTGACTTACTCCACTTCCATCTCTCAATTGATGGAGCAAATCAAATCCATGCGCAAATAATTTCACTACAAAATAATACTGGGGGCAGCTCCAAGAATTTGCAATTGCAGACACCTTGTAGATCCAACAATGATGTCAAAGTGCTATGTGTCTTGTGAGTTGTGAAGGATATAATGACATATTGACATGAGTCTATCTCTACGCGTTTCATGGGGAAAACAAATTGTCGTGGGTGATGTTCTTGTGTTTGAATGCTTGATGCTACAAGAAGACAGTATAGTGGTAGACATACTTGTACTTGAATTTGTATGCATGTAGTGATTGCATGCATGTATGTAGGTGTACGTTGGACTGAATTTGTGTGTCTCGACCCTTTTTTCCATATGAAAACAAACCAGCTTTGTAGGACAAAGCACAGAAGATAGGCAAAAGGCAGATTAGATACTTAAATTATATTGTTAGCTATCTCCGTCATGTAATACACCATATTGAAACCGAAATTAGATAGTATCATTCGCTATGGAGGCAGCTATGTAAGAAATTAGGAAAGCAGGACAAAGTAGATGATGAGAAGCACGGATGACTTACGGATGATTTCAGTATAGCTATATTGTAAAGCATGATGATGAGAAGCATAGATGATTTACCTTCGAATCAGCGTCGCTGTTGTGGCTGTCCACAAAGAGCTACACTGTGCTCATCCATTTCCTCTTGTTGCCGTTCTCCGCCTTGGCCTCCGCGTCCTCGTCTTCCCCGCCTCCTTCATCACCTCGATCACTGCACCAAACCACACCACCACTAATCGCATCAGAAAACTGCAATCAACCCTAAAAAATCAAACAGAAAAAACAAAACAACAAATAACCAAGAGACCTCACCATCGGCGAGGAGGCGCACATAGAGCGGCAGCTTGCGCTTGAACACCTCGATCTTGTGGGGCTCCTCCTCGAGGCTCCTGATGTAGGCGTCCACCGCTGCCGCCTCTTTTGCTGCCACCGCCATCTGATGAGTGCTCCGCTGTCGGGACCCCAGGTAAGCAACACCGAGTCCCTCTGTGCATTCTGAACTAGTCCCAAGATCAGTAGCTAGTCTTCACAGTTGCAACACAGGTGAGATCATATCCACACAACAAACTATAGAAGAAGTAGACAAATTAATATTAATAGAAGCAAAAGACCTTATGGTCAAGGTGTTTACAGAGTTTCCACGCAGGGCTTACAACAAAAGAACTCGCAGCGGAAAACAAAACTCTCGTGGAAGCCATTCGACATGCCCATAGGCAATTGAGTGGAGGACGTCTCCTAGCTCGCAAGGTCTTCGAAGAACTCCTCTTCATAGAGCTCGGAGCTCCCTGGGTCCTCTTCGATGACTGATCAACCAGAGGGTATAAAGCCGTGAGTACTTTGAATGTACTCAGCAAGTTGTAGGGAAATGTATGCAAATAGTATTCATGCTAGGCTTGACAAGGATAGCTTTATGGTTACTTTGCAGGAAGCAAAATTGACTGGAAATACAGTAAGTATATTGCAAAGCGCAAGTTGAAAGATTAATACATAAGTAATCAAGTTTCTTTGAAACGACTCGTGAACACCCTGTTCACTTCCCAGACCACTCGGAACACCCTGACAACAATTTTTGAGAAAGTCTACCCCTTCCGTGAAATCACTAGGCATTGTCCATAACCGGGGACATGACTATTCGAATAGTTTTACACTCTGCAGATGTTGTACAGCTTTACCCACAAGACACGAATTCTCTAGTTTGTTTGGCATCCGTCGATACCCCTTCTCACTACCTTAGGTAAGCAGGCTAGAACACGTGACAAGGCCTTTACAAAGCTCTGTTTTGACTCAGTTCCGCTCACTAAGGATTCGCCTTCCCAACCCCCTCTTGCGCCAAGTGTGAATGTCTATAGCAGGTTTCACACTTCCACCAAAACAGAACCGAATCAAAATATTACTAATTATTTGGCTTGGTCCACCCCATAATGAACTTGTGGTTGCACGGTATGGCCTAGGTCAATGGCTTACAAGGTTAGGTCCTTAGTGACTACTCAGGCGAGACAACCACATCCTAGTGTGTTTCCTGCACCCCCTTTACTGCACGATCACTCGCCCGAGTATAAAACATTTTGGGTTCAATCCGACCAAATGACCACCCTAGTCATGGCACAACAAATTTTATTAGTGGCAACACATGCCACAATTCCATATTTACTTAGTCAAATTTACCATCATTGAATCATGTGATCGAGAGACATAGCATAACTAAAGTATGTCTAAGCAATATACGCACCCATGTTGGTATCTCAAAAATACCCAACTAAGATTACCCAACCTATGGTGTCCAAGGGTACATGTCAATATGTCAATCACAAGTATTCAAGGAGTCATACTGTCGAGTAGGTATTTAGCTATTTCCTAAACCATTTTTATACAATTAGCCATGCATGTTGGTATAAAATAATATAATTTTGCAAACTGGGTAAGACATGATCAAAGGTCTATGATTTGCCTTCATTGAAGAGTTGAGAAGCTCCGGTCGAGGTTGCTGGGTCCAAGAACTCTTTAGACAAGCTGAAATCCACACGTGCGAACAGAGCCAAATAAATACAACAAATCCAAATAAAAACCAAAACTACCAAACTAGAACCAAAAGAAAGGCACTGAAATAGATGAATTAGGAACATGCTCTCGGGAGGAGGTCCAACTGAGAGGGTGGTCGAGGGAGGTCCTGAGGAGGAGGTCCTGAGGAGGTCAAGGGAGGTCCTGAAGAGGAGGTCCTGAAGAGGTCAAGGGAGGTTCTGAGGTCCAACGAAGGGTACGACTACTCAACGTGGTCGTACGAAGAATACAAAAGGGGTACGACTACTCGACATGGTCGTAAGAGGGATACACTACGCAACGTGGTCGTGAGAGCAAAAGGAGAGCAGGGCACAGAGATACTCACCAGGAGAGAGAGAGAGAGAGAGAGAGAGAGAGCGAGAGAGAGACCAGAGAAGACAGGAGGAGGACGGCGACCGGCACGGGTGCTCCGGTGAATCCTTAGGCAGCGAGGTGGTTGAAGACGGCGCAGGCTCCAGCGGGCTCCTTGGCGATGAGGAGGCGACGACGCGGCTTTAGTGGACTCCTTGGTGACGGGGAGGCAACGACGCAGGCTCCAGCGGACGGTGGCAAAACTTCAAGCACGGTGAAACTGGGCGAGAGCAAGAGAGTTGGGTGAGGAAGAAGGAGATGAAAGAGGGCTGCTTAGGCTTTTATAGCCAGGGGAGACAGGGAGAGTCGCTGAGAGACTCAGAAGCGCACGCGCTCAAGGGTAGGTGAAGGAGGAGATGGGGGCAGGTAAGGGAGGGGACAAGAGGGGGGAACGGGTACTGGAGAAGTGACAACATTTAATGTGACACAACGGCATTTAATGCGCGAAGACTTTTGCGTCAGCAGTGACGCGATGGGAGGAAGAAGAAGGTGAGCAGAGCTGATAGGTAGGGCTAGTCAAAACTCGGGAGGGTAGTCCAACCAAAGGAGAGGTCGTGACCAAAGGGGAGGTCGTGAATAAAGGGGTGGTCGTGACCAGCTCCAGGACCACTCGGAGGTCTTCTAGAACCACCCGGAAGGTCTCCTAGGACCACCCGGAGGTCTTCCAGGACCACACGGGAGGTCTCTCAGGACCACCCGGGAGGTCTCCCAGGACCACCCGGAGGTCTTGGACTGAGAGGGAGGTCTGGACAGAGGGGGAGGTTCAAACGAAAGGGAGGTCTAGACAGAGGGGGAGGTTCGAACGAGAGGGAGGTCTAGACAGAGGGGGAGATCCAAACGAGAGGGGGAGGTCTGGACTGAAGGGGAGGTCCAAACGAGAGAGAGGTCTGGACTGAGAGAGAAAAAGGAGCGAATAGAGAAAAGGGATTTCAACACCAGAAAACTCCAACAGACTCAAAATAAACCAAACTTTGGATTAGTTGAAGTTGGATTAATTCATATTAAATGGCTTTTAATTTCGAAAATCTCAAGTTAAGCTTTAGCAAATCAACAAACCAAATGGTTATTTTTATTTTCGAAAATTTTCAGAAAGCCCAGAAAATTCAGATGTTACATCCGCGCAGCGAAGATCTTCAGGTCCACACCCATCCCGATCTCCCCCCTGTCCAACCCCATGAACACAAACAATGCCAAAGCACCAAGAAACACTCTCACGCCATCCCTCCCTCCCAGGTCACAAATATTTGCAAGGAAGCAGCAGCCGGAAGACAAGAAGAAGAAACTCGAGGAGGATAGGAACAAGGAGGGTGGTTGAGGGATCTAGAGGTGCGCAAGCATATATAGACGGAGAGAGGCGGGGGAATCTGTGGGCTGGATAGTAGGATTTGTTCGTCGCCGGGGGCAGAGAGAGAGACCGTGACGCGTGGGGTGGGTGGGAGCGTCACGCTGCCGATTCCTCACTTCGCGCCCTGCGTGAGAACCTTGCACTCCCGAACGAGGGGACGAAGAATGCAACAAAACACAACAAAAACAACGGAAGAAGTCGTCGGGGGTTGGAGAGCGATCGCGGGGTGGAGGGGAAGGTGGAGGGGATGGGGGCGGGGGCCGGGGAGGAAAGGGAGGAGCAGCATGAGAAAGCCAGGAGGGATTGGATGGAGACATGGAGGGGATGAGGATGAGAAACGATCGGATGACCAAGCAAAGGGCACCTAATGCGGCCAGATTATCTATAACAAATGTTTATGATTTTTCTCGTTTAACACTTGATCAAAACAATGGGCATGACATTCTCCAGGCTGCTGCAGTGCATGAGGACGTCAGGCATGCTATTCAAAGCCAAGGAAATAAAATGTTATGTGTGCATGTAGTACTTGAGCGGTGCATAGAGTAAATCCATGCATATACATGTGCACACATGCTGTTGGATGTGTTTGATCCAGGAGGAGGCCATGTAGTGCACATCAAAGAGTTTGAGTTCCTTGAGTTCGATATTGGTACATTCAAGGAAGGCCACTCGGATTTGTTTCACAAAAAAGAGATCATTTTGGCCAGGAGATTAAGTCTACGTTTTATCTTTTCTCTGTGCAATCTTGGATGGGGGCCACCAAGTCAACCGAAGCCAGTTCAATAAGGAGAGATGGTGCACTAGAAGTTAATTTTATAATTACTTGTAATAGGATAGTTTAATGTATTTTCAACAATTAGAGTAGCTTAAATATCTAATTAAAGTAGGAGTTTTTTTTGCTCGGATTACTGTTCGTGTGAACAGTAACAGACTCGGATTACTGTTCACCTGTGGCCACTATTCTTCTAGAATATATATTTAGGGGTAGACCTCCATTGTAAGCAAGTTAGAGTTGAAGAAAATAAAGAAAAGTCACAAGTTTATGTGGCGCATAATGAATACATGCATTTCGAAAATTCTCATTTAGGGTTTTGTGATTGCGTGAATATTAGAGGGAGGTTGTTCTTCCAAGATTTGTGATTCCTTGTGGATCATCTCACCAATTCGTAGCATCCTCAATTGCTCACGGTTTGGTGTTGTTCTTCGGGTTTGATTTTGTTTCTCTCTTCGAATTGATTCAAAATCAACCAAGTATTGCTTGCTTTGGAGATACACTTGTTCTTCTTTTTTGCTGAACGAAGAAGGAGAAAAGCTAGGGTTTTGCTTCGATCAAGATTGAAATACAAGTACCGTGAAAGATTGGACCACATTACGCATCAACTACACATTGATCTGTATCAGAACCCACATTCGACGGCTCGCAACAGAATAGACAATTGTATGGCCGGGAAAAGGGCGCACGCACATCGGACGACACACAAAAAGATGTCGACGTGGCCACCATGAGGGGAGCTCAAATTGGCCTCCTTTTACCTGAAAGATATCCTAGAAAGGATTCTATCCAGCAAATTGTTCATTTTGTGTACGACTACAGTAGAAATGTATGCAGCAGTGAACACATTCTTTTTTGAACTAGTGGCAATTGCAGAACTCGGAAATAGTAGCATCAACCACATGTGCATTTAGGCAGTTTGATCGTGCACCTACTGTAAACTTTAAAGAAGGTTGTAAATTTGATCCATGACTGTTTATCGGGGGATCCTGTGTGGTTAGATGTAGCATCCTAATTTTTTGAGCTTTAAAAATCCTCTTGAATAGTTAGTAGTTGGCAAAATGCACCCTTGAGATTTTATTTGAATTTAATCACAAGATTAATATGAACTTTTAGTATCAAAACAATTTAATATGATTAATGCCAACATCAACAATTGTCAAAACTATTTTTTTGGGTTCTATGGGCTTGGATATATTTTCTAGATTTTCCTAGAATTTTTCTGAGTCGATTTGCTATTTTCTAATTGCCATTTGGATCTTCTCTATTTTCTGAAAAAGGGAAAATGTATTTAAATCTCAGTAAATCCTCTAGGGCCGAATCCCTATCCTCCGATCCAACTCTTTCCAAAGCCCAGCCCATTCCATCAGCCTTTTATCTACGCGTGCATTCCGCCGCTGCCGCGTAGGCCCCATCGCCTTAGACCTCGCTGCCTTCGTCTTCGCCGCGCCCGAGTCGGACTCGTCTGCCATTGCTGCTTCTAGAAGGTCCATCTGACAATGGGGTTTCCGTCGATATTTGATCTCAATCGCATCATTTGATCTTCTGTATCTCGCCGCATCCAAACCAACAAAATCTAATTCCGTTTTCCCTTCAAACTTGAGATTTCACTCGTGTTCATCTCGGACTCTTTTAGAGCTCCGCCGCCGAAACACCCTCTCGGCCACGCCCTGCCCTATAAATAGGACCCTGAGGATCACCTCAGCGCCCTCATTCCAAACCCTCAAGCCACCCCAACCCTAGAGCCCTAGCCACCGCAATCCAAGGTTTTAGGATTTCGGGCGAGCTTCTTGTTTTTCGAATTGCACCGCCGACGTTGTCGCCTCATCGTCGTCAACCATGACATTGTCTTTAGTGTCACCCAGGCTACCTCCAGAACCTCTCCACATCGTCGGAGCGTCGCCGAAGCGTCTTCCGATAAACGCCCGTACTTCTTTGCCGCTAAAACCTCGTCGCCTGCCACCACCATCGTCCTCAAGCACCCGTAAGTGCATCAATGAGTTCACAATAGTATTCTCTGCATATTGGTATCACTCATCACCAATGAGGCACCGCCGTGCGCCGTTGTCGCCGGAACCTGTAGCTTCCTACGACCAGGTAGTCGTAACCTCCTACGACTAGGTAGTCGTAACCCTCTATGACCAGGTAGTCGTAAGCCTTCTATGACCAGGTAGTCGTAGCTTCCTTTCGACCACGTGCAGTCGAAATCGATGAATAGTGCTCGATAATCAGTACTCGAATTCCTTTTTGAGTATTTTCTTTAGATTAGATCTTCCAAAAGTCATATCTTCTTCATCCGAACTCCGATTGAGCCCATTTAAATTTCTAAATGCATCTAAATTCGATCTCTATTTTACCAAGATTTTTATTTAATTTTTAGAGTTTGTTTTATCTTTGTTTTTATTTATTTTATTTATTTGTTTCGTTTGCGAGTAGACGTTGATTCTTCGGTGAATTTTGAAGAAGAAGGAGTGCACCAAGATGAGGACGAGTGCTAGGATCTATTCCAATGCAAGTTATACCTTTGATCATATTGAACCCAGTTTTCAAAATACTTTGATTTAAATTATTGCATTTACTTTAAGTATTTATTTAAATGCTTTTGGGTTTAGTTATTAATCCAATTTGTTTATATCCACCTTGTCACCCTAGATTGGTTCATTATTTAGTTGGTATTATCGTAGCACCAACATGGGTTGGTTAGATACGAGTAGATTGCTTAGCCATGCAACGAGTCATCATTTCATGTAAGTTGCAAATGTGAATTTGACTAAGTGATTATGAAACTTTGTGATAAAATTGTGTGCGTTGTGTACTATTACTCATTGATGGCATGTGTTGCACTTAGCCAATAGTGTGGGAAAAGATTTAGACTGAGGCAAGTGGTGGAAACTCTGTGATATGGTGGAGCTCCGTGCATAGGATTTAAAAAGAATGGTTACTTAGTTAGAAATTGGGAGTCTTGTCTTGGTCAATTAAGGACTTAACTTTGTGTGCCAATGAACTGGGCCTTTTGTACAACCACATGCCTGATAGGACGGGTCTAACATAGTAAGTTATGGAGTCTCGATATTGACTAACCAGGTAGTATGTTAGGCTCTATGCAAGGGTGGAGGTGTGTTTCTATCTCTGTTGCGACTCACATCGCGGGACGGTTCGCCGCTTCCCTGTCCAACAGTGTGCGTCGAACTAATCTCCTCCGTGGGCATTGGTACCGGTAGTAAAACACATCGGGAGTGTCAATGTTTGAGATGAAGTTTCTGAAAGGTTTTGTTATGATTAGCGCTAGTTACACTGGTTATATCGTGTGGGTAAAGTGTATAACCTCTGTAGAGTATTAAACAAATCTATTGGAATAGTCGCGTTCACGGTCATGGACATGCTCGGGGATTTCATACGAGGGTTTGCCACGCAGGGCTTAATGACCACAGAGAAAGCTTGCAGCGAAAAGAAACCACTCGTGGAAGCCATACGATATGCACACAGGCAATCGAGTAGAGGATGCGACCTAGTTCGAATAGTCTTCAAAACATTCTTCCTCGTAGAATTCGGTGCTCCCCGGGTCTTCTTCAGCGACCGATCAACAAATGACGCATAACCGTGAGTACTTAAAGTACTCAGCAAGTCATAGAGAAATGTACGCAAATAGTATTCATGCAAGGCTTGACTAGGATAGCTTTATGGCTATCTTGCAGAAAGCAATATTGACAGTAAATACTGTAAGTAGATTGTAAAGCACAATTTAAAAGATTAATACATAAGTAATCAAGTTTCTTTGAAACAACTCGTGAACACCCTGTTCACTTCCCAACCAACAACCATTCCAACAACTCGAAACCACTCAAGACAACATTTTTGAGAAAATCTACCCCTCGTGGGAAATCGCCAGGCATTGTCCATAAACGGGGACACGGCTATTCGAATAGTTTTACACTCTACAGAGGTTGTACAGCTTGACCCACAAGAGATAATCATCTTATACTGTTTGCCCACACACTTATGAGATGTGCGACTATGAGATTATCACAAGGCCTCTACAAAGCTCCGTTTTGAGTCGGTTCTGCTCGCTAAGGATTCACCATGTTGGGTCCCCTCTTGCGCCGCTCATCAACCCAAACAGAACCGACTCAAAACATCGCTAATTAGTTGGCCAGGTCCACCCTATAAATAGACTTGTGATTGTACGGTATGACCCAAATCAATGGTGCACAAAGTTAAGTCCTTAGAGACTACTCAGGCGAGACAACCGCATCCCAAAATTCTCCCCCTTTACTGCACAACCACTCGCCTGAGTATGAAATCATTTTTTGTTCAACCCGACCAAATAGCAACACTTGCCATGGCACAACAACTTTTAATAACAGTGGCCACGCCACAATTCCATATATCATTAAGTCAAATTTCTCATCACTAAATCGTGTAACCGAGAGATCATCGCATAACTAAAGCATGACTAAGCATAATACGCACCCATATTAGTATTACAATAATGTCCAAATAAGATTACCCGACCTAAGGTTTCCAAGGGTACATGTCAACATGTCATTCACAATTATTCAAGGGGTTATACTGTCAAGTAGGTATTTAACTATTCCCGGAAACAATTGATATAAAAATAGCAATGCATGCTGATATAAAACAATATAATTTTATAAAATGGGTACGACATGATCGATGGCCTACGATTTGCCTTCGTTGAAGAGTTGAGAAGCTTCAGTCGTCCGGTCCAAGAACTCTTCGAAACGCCGGAATCTATACGTGCCAAAAGAGCCAAATAAATAAAACAGTTCCAAATAAAAAAAACCAAACTAGAATAAAAAAAAGGTACTGAATTTAGAGATTTGAATCACTCGAATCGGAGCTCGAACGAAGGATAACGAGCCCTTGGAAGGTGGTTTGACTACAGATGGTCGGAAGACTCTGACTACCTGGTCGAAGGAGGTTCGACTTCAGGTGGGAAGGAGGTTCGACTACAGGAGGTTCAACTACCTAGTCGGAAAGAGGCTGCGTGGTGAACCGACAGTCAGGCGACGCTCTGTGCCGGAGCAAGGGGGCAAGAGGGAGAGTAGGACATAGGGAGCTCACCAAGACCAAGAAAGAGGCGGGAGGAGGAGGCTGGAGGAGGACGAAGACAGCGCGAGCGCTCTGGTAGACACTTCGGCGGCGAGGAGGTTGAAGACGGCGTGGGCGCTCCGATGATCTATTTGGTGGCGAGGAGGCAACGACGCTAGAGGCGATGGCGCGAGCTCCAACCGGCGGCGGTGAAACTTGAAGCACGGCGAAACGAGGGCGAGAGAGATAGAGAGGGAGAGTTAAGGGAAAATCAAGAGGAGGCAAAGGGCTCCCTGGTGCTCTATTTATAGAGGAAGGAGGAGGACCGAGCGACAAGATAGAGCGGTGGGATTCACGATGGTGCGGCTTGGGTGCACAGTCGACAGGTGAGGAAGGGGATGGGGGCGGGTAGTGGAGGGGACAAGAGGGGGAACAGGCGCGATGGAGGTGACGGCCGTGATGCGACTGGAGGAAGAAAAAGGTGAGCAGGGGGTGCTGACAAGCGGGGTTGGTCAAAACCGAGCGGGTGGTCGACACCGAGAGGGTGGTCGACACCTAGATAGTGGTCGAAACCGAGAGGGTGGTCGACACTGAGAGGGTGGTCGAAACTAGAGGGTAGTCGAAACCGAAAGGGTGGTCGACACCGAGAGGGTGGTCGAAGCTGAAAGGGTGGAGCGGGTCGGCGCGCGGGGAAAGGAACGAACCGACGGGAATTCGGAACAAACAGAGAAATAGGATTTTAAATACCAGAGAACTCCAATAAACTCAAAATAAACGAAATTTTGAATTAGTTGAAGTTTGATTAATTCATATTAAATTGCTTTTAATTTAAAATGTAGGACCGAAATGGCGACAGAGGGGGGGTGAATGTCGATTCTTAAATAAAAACGACCCCTCAAAAAGTACCAAAAACATCTCACAACTACAAAGGAAGAAACGCAACGAAAAACTAACCACTACTTCTAGACACAAGAAGACAAGCAATAAACTAATATGAAAAGCAATTAAACAGAAACAACATCAAGTTGCATCAAAAGGCACCAACCCATCTCAATACAACTTGCACAGAACTCTACTTTCAAAGACACACTGCACTAGACTGGGGACACACAGAGCTCTATATCCATCTCAAAAATTTGTCAGATAGCCATGAAAGCTACAGAGGAACACACGACTACAAGCTTAACCCATCTCAAAACACACTACAACCATCTTGGCACACACACGCAGGAGCTCTATCCTACTCAATACACCTTGCGCCCACAGAACTCTACAAGCAAACCACCAAGGTAACACACGACTAGAGCACTCAATCATCTAAGCTACACTACCACCAAATGCATCGACTTTTTCACTCAAAACACAGAGCTACACCACACGCCTAGAACTCACCAAGGGGACACGACAGAGCACTCCTCACTACGCAGCCTACTCACAGAGCTCTACAAGCACCACCACTAGGGAACACATACATGGAGCTACACCTTTCTCACTTGGAACGACACAGAGCTCAACACATCTCAATGTCCAGCCACATTCTTGCACACGCAAGCACACAATGAGCCGACAAGAAGGCACAAATGAGCAAGAGTCAAGCAATAAACAAAGAGAAATCG
This sequence comes from Phyllostachys edulis, assembly GCA_036346405.1. Classification (NCBI taxonomy): domain Eukaryota; kingdom Viridiplantae; phylum Streptophyta; class Magnoliopsida; order Poales; family Poaceae; genus Phyllostachys; species Phyllostachys edulis. The sequence continues at coordinate 61,200,477 of CM070560.1, read as the reverse complement.
CAAACATCCGATCAAGATGAAAAAGGTAAACAAAGACAATCGCTTGATTTTTTCTGCTCATCAAGATAGCTACAAGTCGCCATCGCCGAGAGCTACCATTTTTCCACGGCACAAGCAAATTGCCGCCAGAACTTCCGGTTTTGAGCTACACCTACAAGACAAGAGTCCGATTTTTGCAGGGCACAAATACAAAACAAGATGGCAACCAAAGCAAATAAATGACACTCAACCAAAGAAGTCAGCTGAACAAGGACTCAAATTAAACAAGAAGGCAACCAAGCAAAAAGAAATCCAAACAAAATGGTCACAAAAGAGCAATCAGAGGAAATTGAGCGATGCATATAGAAATGAAACAAATCATTGATTCTTGCATTTACTCTGGGAATGGAATGGCCAAATAGTCTAGAGTATTTTCCCATCACAGAGCATCAAACCAAGAAACACAAGAACACAGAGAGCAACTAGAAAAGCCAAAATAGAGACAGAAGAACAACAAAGCACTTCATCCATACTGTGTTCTTGCATTTAGTAGAGATGAATGATTACACAAAGGATTACAACTCCTCACTACGACCCCATACGCAGCTTGGATAAAAGAGAAACCCACTCACTACATGCTTGAGAGTGGAAACACACGCATTTCCTCAACACTAGCTCAAGCCATAGCCTCACTATTCAGCAGCCTTCTTGCCACCACACACAAGACCACCAGGAGCTACAAGCACACACCGCCACTCTCTCAAGATCTTACACATACACTCAAGACAGCTCTCAAAGAGGACACTCACTTGACAATAGAACACACGCAAAGAACCAACCCGCACACACACAGAGCTTCATCAATAAAGGAGGCTCATGTCCTCACATGGCAAATCAAGAATTGCAGTCCCTCACTCACAAGCTTGCTCCACACCCAAATGAGGCAAGGGTCATGGTCAACATGACCAGGAAAATGGAGGGAAAAACACCCACTCCTCTCAATTGCTTGAGTCAATTTACCAAATTGCCCTCAAGCATCTTCCCTAACCTTCCGTGATCCCAGATCTTGACCGTCTGAACCTCGACTCCTCCACGAGTCTAGTCCCGGTCCACTCACATCGCCTCGTCAGATCCGCCACGGGCGATTCAGGTGCCTCGCCTCCCGACTCAAGAACCACCTCAAGACCTCGATCATCTTCAGATCTTTGACCGTCTGACCTCGACACCTCCCGTGTCTAGTCCCGTCCACCTCGCCTCACCCCGACCTAGTTCAAGTCCTGCAATACACGCATAAGCAAACCATCACATAGCACCGCATCTAAACAAAGATAATCCACATTAGCACGTATAAAGGTACTCAACCCTCGAATACCAAACAAACTCAAACTCACTAAACCGACCACAATTACTCATCACAAACATGGGGACACCTCCACATGGTCTCTCAATCTCCCCTTGATGAGTATATTGACAAACCCCAAAAAGCATAAGTTGAGTTTGTTTGAAAGTCGTACATGGTCCAAGAGAAGAAATTGATGCTAATGACCATGTAGACGCAAGGAGTAAAAGAAAGAGCAAGTTTTCCTCAAACGCTCCCAAAACTCCCAAAAGTGACTTTTTCTCCAATATTCTCCCCCTTTTGGCAATAGAGTCATCAAGATACAAAAGAGAGAATATAGCATGGTGTGGTTGAATGTTATGCAATGCTAAGCAATTAGAGCCATGGAGATTATCCAAAATGACTATTCGAGTATTACACCAAGCCATAACGTATATGAAAACTATCAATATCATTACAAGAGATGCATAATCAAGCCAAGCCACGTAAGTAACAATATGAAGATTAGATGAATTTCTTAGCATGTCAAGCCACTCAAGAGTATAGTCTAGCTAGAGGTATCCAAAGATGATGCAAACCATGTCAATAACCTAAGTGGAACCAAGAAGCTAGAAGTGAGTCAATTTAGAGTGCTATTAGTTCAAGAATGAATCATTTGCACAAGTACTTGGTTCTTTTGGTAATTACAAATTTAGCCCAAATCACATATTTTCATTTGAAACTCATAATTTTGGTGATGTGCTAGATCTCAAGCCTTATGCGACCATTCCAAGCAAAAAGCTTAAGGAGATGATCTAGGTCATCCAAAACTCCCCGAGTTCATGCCCAAAGCAATGGCAAGGGCCTCATGAGAAAGAATTGGTGAGATCGGTTCTTTCGCACATAAAAGAGATCTTTTGCTTTCTTAAATAAGTGTACTCACTCATGGTTCATCATGACACTAGCATAGCTCAAACTAAAGCTCAATTAAAGATTCAAGACTCAACTTAGCCTATTTGACATGGCATGAATCATAAGAGGATAACTAAGGATAGTCTAGCCTCAAGAGCTAACATGACATGTCTTAGTTCAAGTTGTGCAATTTTAATTAACTTAACAATGACAAAGGCTTGACGACACATATGAAGCAATGATAAATCTAGCAATTAAGCATAATCATGGCAAGATGTAATGCATTGAAGCATGTCATATATGGATAATGGTCAAGGCTCCATGTAGTTATATTACAATGCACAATGCTAAAAGCAAGAAAATCCAGCTCCCCTCAACATGTGAAGCACCTTTTAGTTCAAGTTGAGTTATATCAATATTAAACTCCGAAGCTCCCAAATGAACTCTCCCCGAACCAAAGCAATAAAACGAGAAGTCGGCAAAGAAATCGAGAAATGCATACCTCAAAGCATAGACAAGTTAAAGAGAATACCATGGCTCAGATCGACTCTCATCTACCCCATATGACACTAGGACAATCACCGCCTTGGCTAACACACTAAGGAGCAAACACGTTCCTGCCTACCCAAGGGTGGCCCAACCCTTGCTAGAACCTATAAGAAGTGAGTAAGCTCAACCTAGTGAGAAGAGACACTAATAAGCAACATCCTAGAGCATAAGATGAGAGGAAGAAGTCTAAGCAACTAGACGAGAGAAACACTCTAATCTATGCTAGGATAACTATCCCAAAATGCACCCAAATGCAATTCAACGTAAAGGAGCAAGAGCATAATATACAAGATAAAGCAAGAAGCACAAAGCTCCCCTCACTACAAATCCATAAGGACAAACCACCCCACGCTCTCCCGCAAGGTCGAAAAC